>CM061068.1:135983484-136163324 GCA_030762895.1 Sophora flavescens
GGGCCTCAGAATATGCTTTCCAACAAGGTATCATATGCCTTGATTGGGCTTAAGATGAGTAAGTTAGGCCCATTTAAGTGAAGGAACATCATGGACCGTGCATCGATCCGTGCGGAGAACTCGAGACCCAATTAAGCCCTTGATTTTGTCCTTATTTGACCATTCTTGTGAAACCTGAAATTGTAGAGTCTCTTCCTTATCTTTCTAGGGACAACAAGATCACCAAAATCCGATATTAGTAGCTCTATTTATACTCTGGCAAGGCAACAAGGTCGAGGATGATTGAAAAATCCAAAAACTAACAATGTTTAGCAATTAAACCCAATAATGTAAAAGCAAAAACAATGATAGTAAAAGTTGTCTAATTTTCGTCTCTCTCGCTCATCGGCTGTAAATTGCTGTTTACGCATATTAATCCTGACCTAACCCTAGACCAAATTAAGAGCCTCTGAATAAGCAACCCAACAAGGTATCATAAGCCTTAATTGGGCTTAAGATGAGTAAGTTAGGACCATTTAAGTGAAGGAACATCATGGACTACGTACTAATCCATGCCAGAGAACTCGGGAGCCTATTTAGCCTTGACGTTGGCCTAATTTGACAGTTCTTGTGAAACCTGAAATTGTAGGTCTCTTCCTTATCTTTCTAGGGCCAATAAGATCACCAAAATCCGATATCTGTAAGTCTAGTTATGCTCTGTTCAAGGCAACATGGTCAGGATGAGTGAAAAATCCAAAAATTAACAATGTTTAGCAATTAAGTCCAATTAAGCCCAAGAATGTAAAAGCAAAAACAATGATTGTAAAAGTTATCTAATTTCCGTCTCTCTCTGGCATGTTCGGGCTGTAAACTGCTATTTATGCTTATTAATCATGACCTAACCCTAGACCAAATTAAGTGCCTCCGAATAACCTTTCCAATAAGGTATCATATGCCTTAATCAGGCTTAAGATGAGTAAGTTAGACCCATTTAAGTGAAGGAACGTCATGGATCGCATGATCGATCAGGCAGAGAACTCGGGATCCTATTTAGCCTTTAATTTGGCCTAATTTGACAATTCTTTTGAAACCTGAAATTGTAGGTCTCTTCCTTATCTTTCTAGGGACAGACAAGATCACCAAAATTCGATATTTGTAGCTATAGTTATGCTCTGTGCTAGGCAACAAGTTCGGGATGAGTGAAAAATCGAAAAATTAACAATGTTTTGCAATTGAGCCCAATTAAGCCCAATAATATAAAAGCAAAAACAATGATTGTAAACGTTGTCTAATTTTCTGTCTCTCTCTGGGTTGTACGGCTGTAAACTGTTATTTATGCTTTTTAATCCGACCTAACACTAGACCAAATTAAGGTCCTCTGAATAAGCTTTCCAACAAGGTATCATATGCCTTAATTGGGCTTAAGATGAGTAAGTTAGGCCCGTTTAAGTGAAGGAACATCATGGACTGCACCGATCCACGCCAGAGAACTCGGGACCAAATTTAGCCTTGATGTTGGCCTAATTTGACAATTCTTGTGAAACCTCATATTGTAGGTCTCTTCCTTATCTTTCTAGGGACAACAAGATCACCAAAATCCGATATCCGTAGCTCTAGTTATACTCTGCGCAAGGCGACAAGGTCGGAGATGAGTGAAACACTAAAGTGGAAAATATACATTAGGCGGTAAAGGTTTACGTCGGTTAACCAAAAGCTAGACGTTAAAAAGAGAGCGGTGGCGTTAAAAGTGAAGGGACTCCCTTTTAACGTCCGTTCAATAAAAAACTGACTATAACAGTGAACATTTTCACGTCAGTTCGATAAAGAACTGTCGATTAAAGTAAGTCACTTCACTTATAACGTCAGTCCTTTCATCAACGAGGCGTTAAAGGTTATTTTAATAATATTTTTATCTAGTATACGATCCCTTCCGCATTGCCTTCCTCAAAGTTTCAGTTTCACATGAATTGCTTTGATGTTTTGTGTTTGTTTTTGAAAACTATAAGTTGAATCAATAACCCAAACCGGATCTCATTCATGAAGTACTTAATGTCTGATCGATCTAGGAAGATTGAAAGGGTTTAAAATCCTATAAAAAGTTACATTGAAAGGGTTTAAAATATAAAAAGTTACATTGAAAGGGTTTAAAATCCTAAACATTAAAGCTACATCCCATCGAGAGTTTTATGAAATATGCGAAAGGAAAACTATACTCCGAAGACCTCTAAAAGCAGGGGGCATGAGAGAGCTCAAGAGAGAGGCAAAAACAGGTGCACTAGATCTGTTTCAAGCAAAGGCAATGGTTCAGAGACTTCCAAGACGGTCACTTGCTTGCCAAAGCCGAGGTTTTGGAACTGTGACCCCCGAGCACTGATTAGCCCTCCAGTGATTCTCCGGGAAGGTGATAAGGTGAGCAACTCACATAATGTAATTTACTCGGACTTATCACCCATGTAATGTAATTTACTCAAACTCAAAAGTTGTTTGACCATTAAGACAAAGACCTTTGAGTCTAGGAATAGGAAGAAAGAGTGATGAAGTTAATCTCACGTGCGAAGCCATATTGTGAAGAAGAAAATTAAAAGGATGGAAGGAAGCTATTTATAGGAGCAGGGGATGAAGTTACTAAGCTATTCTCGATTTTTGTTGAAAACTTACCTATAAACTTAATGCTCATTAAGAGGATTGAGTTACAAGGTGCATGGGTAAGTAGCACAAGATATCAAAGGAATGAATGTTTTTGCAGATATCTATACACTTTTAACGTCGGTTTTTTAAAAGCGATGTTAAAAGTGTTTTTCAAATAAAAATATTAATTGTTAGCGTCCGTTTTTATACAACCCGACGTTAAAAGTTTGATTTTTACTTGATTAAATAAATAGGCGAGCGTAAATAATCCTATATATTATAAACGTGCAGAATGAATATTGGAAATAATGTAATTAATATACGGGAACTTGGCGGTCATCAATTAAGTTGGCGTTAAAAATGAGGTGGTGAGTAAACTATTTGCGCCGGTTCTATAAATAACTGACGTAAATAATTATGAAACTCATTTCATTGGTTGTCATGTCCCTGTTGTCCCATCTTAACACAGATCACTCCATATAGTACTGCAGTTTATTTCTAAACCTTTTTTTTATACAAGTTTATTTTTAATTTTTATTAATTAATTAGCTTGAATTAGTAAACAAATTATTGTGAAAATTAAAATAAATAAACACTTAACATAAAACAAGTTATATGTATAATCAAATCGTATGACATTGAAGCGATTCATAAGTTAAAATTACATGACCAAAAGATAAAAAATTTCTGCAACATAGCCCTAAAATATAAAAAAGTTTCTGTATCAACATCATTTTCTTCTCAATCCTGTCATCAGAAACTCCAATGGATGCATCATCTCCCTCACTTGAATTCCAAGATGCAAAGTAAATCCTCAGTCACTAGCAGCGAAAGCAAAGTGAAATGGATCTTTGCATCTTTCTTCTTCAGTGGAGTTCCTTGATGCATCATCTTGAATCCACAATCACTTGCTTCCAAAGCAAAGTGAAAGGGATGATGGGAATGAAATAAAGTGAGAGAATCACATTACGTGATTCACCCAACCTTAATATCCATGTGATGTAATTTACTCAAACTCAGAAGTTGTTTGACCATTAAGACAAAGACCTTTGAGTCTAGGAATAGGAAGAAAGAGTGATGAAGTTAATCTCCACGGCAGAGCCATATTGTGAAGCGAAAAATTAATTAAAAGGATGGAAGGAAGCTATTTATAGGAGCAGTGGATGAAGTTACTAAGTTATTCTGATTTTCTTGAAAACTTATCTATAAACTTAATGCTCATTAAGAGGATTAGGTACAAAGGTGAATGGGTAAGTAGCACAGTAGTCAAGGGAATGAATATTTTTGCAGAAACTAATAAACCTTTAACGTCCGTTGTGTAATACAACTGACGGAAGAAGTTGTGAGTGTTTTTAACGTCAGTTTCTTAATACAACTTACGTTAAATATATGACATTTAACGTCGATTATTACTAACAAGCGGCGTAATAAGTGTGAGAGTTTTTAACGTCCGTTTATTAAGACAAGCGGCGTTAAATATATGATCTTCAACGTCAGGTTTTACCAAAAGCGGCGTAAAATGTTGTTTTATTTTAATTATAATTTACCCCTGGCGCCTTCTCCACTTCTCTGTATGTCTTTTCTCTTTTCATCACGCTCAACCCTCACTCTCGCTCTCACTCTGCCCTAATCGCGAGCTCATCTCCACCGCAACCACCGCGAGGGCTTCTTCGCCACCACCGTGAGGTACACTCTTAACCCCTAACTCTGTCTTTCCCAGCTCATTCTTTGCAATAACTTGACATCTCTCTTTCCCCTGGCCTTCCCGCGCACTAACTCTCCTTGTCCCTCTGCTCTCAATAACCACATCGAACGTTTGCCACCACTCGAGCTTCCCCCCAACCACCACGCGAGCGCCTATTTCTGGTGAGTCTTTAATTAGGGCACATTTTTTTATTCACGGTTTTGAGTGCATGCATGTTGCTCTGCTGGTTTGAAACTGTAGTCTCAGTAGTTGAAACTTGAAACTGTGAGTTTGAGTTGTTTGGAATGTCTCTATTTTTGGTTTTGAGTGTATGTTGAAACTGTAGTCTCAGTAGTTGTAACTTTAAACCGTGAGTTTGAGTTGTTTGGAATGTCTCTATTTTTGGTTTTGAGTGCATGTTGCTCTGCTGGTTGATCTGTCATGACCGTGATGCTCATCACGGCTAGGCCGTGATCAGTTCTGCCTATGAGGGTCTGGTTCAGTTGGCACGTTACGGCCGTGATGGACATCACGGCCAGGCCATGACCAGTGCTTGGCAATCTTCAAAAACTATAGTTTTCAATCTCCCGTATTATCCTTATATTGGATATATAGATGTTTTGTATATCTACAGGACCTATCTAGTTATTTTTATTTATACTTCTGTATTTATTTTGAGTTATAACCTATGTTAATACATATATATTGTTTCTGAACAGGCATACATATGGATCAGTCGGATAGCCCACATGCACGGGAGGACACTGTGGGGGTTTCGCAGGACCCGATCACGCCTACGCCTGATTCTAGTGTAAGTTTACATGTTATATACTATCTTTAGTCCTTCTTGTTAATGTAAGTTTATAATGTTACAACCCTCTATTTTATCATTTTTTTTTGTCCATACGAGACATCACAGGCTCATAGGAAACGGGGTAGAGAGCCACCTCGTTGAAGAAACTAGAGAAGGACAGCAGAGCGGACGGAAAGTTGAGCGTGTCCTTCGATGCTAATCTAAATGCCCATGGACCCCGTGCTAAAGAATTTAATAAGTGGGTGTTTCTACAAGCGAAGCAGCACGTAAGCATCAACTACAACCATTGGAATGACGTTCCACAAAACGTTAAGGATCAGAATTGGGAGGCTATCACGGTATTTTACCTTTACATTCGTTTGATTTACATTATTAGATAATTATCCGAGTTATAATCCATCCAGTTGTTATATATGTATCTAATGTGTAGGTAGCTTGGACTGTGCCAAATGACGAGGATCATCGTCATAAATTTATGAAAATGGCATCAAAGCGTTGGAATGGGTTCAAGCATGATCTTACCAGGTACTATGTATCTGGGAAGAAGCGGCTTGATAAAATGTTCTCGGATTATCCCTGGATTGATCGGGGATACTTGGGATATGTTTGCCAGGAGTCGACAGGATGAAGAATTTCAGGTTGGTTGATTAAGTTAATTTTGTATGCTTATTATAGATCATTTAACTGTATTTAATTATGTGTTTTTGTTTGAATAGGCTAAGGCAAATAAGGGTCGGCGAGAATCGGGCGAAGAACGTCCACCGCCACACCATGTCTCGGGGTGGGTACCATACTCGGATCCAGCGAGATGATGGCGGATAGGGTGAGGGCGAAGCGGGGAAGAGCACTCTGCTAGGATTGAAAGAGGAGAGGTGCACGAGGGCACACCATCAAGTCCTCCGTCGGACATCGACCGCGAGGATGTCTCCGGTTAGCCTGACCGCATGACAAAGGCGGGATCTTTTAAAGTTGATGCCACTCGCGAAGTGGCGGATAAGATTGTAAGTAAATAATTAACTTGATTTCAATTGATATTTGTATAGATATTTGCAACACTTTTCACTTGCACGTTTTTCATTTTTTTCATTGTAGATGGATCTTAAAGCAAAAATCCTCCTAGGGCGCATTCGTCCCCTTCCGGACGACGGGGCGTCTTGATGACTGCTCTCAGGCAAGAAAGGCCATCTGGTCGGGTTCTCGGTGTTCCGGGAGCGTGACCATCAAACAATATTATGGCAAGTCGCTTCACGCAGCGGGTGGTCAATGAAGCATCAATTTTGACTGACATTACTCAGCACCTCATGTCCAACCCGGATATTACAACACATCGATGCAAGGCTTAATAGCCAACCGAGAATTCAAGCGGCGCTTGCGGAGCTTTCCTCCGTCGGTACATCCCAGGACACCGCAAGGCTTGCCAACGCTTCACATGTGAGCACAAAAGAGAGTTTTAGTATGGCACATGTGGAGGACGATGAGTTGGCAGCTAGGGAGCGGGAGTTGGAAGTCCGGCGCCATGAGCATGAGTTGGAAATGAAAAGGCGTGAGCTTGAGTTGGACTCCAAACGACGTGAGCTCGAAATGTTAGCAAAGGTATTTATTCATTATTAATGTCCAAATTAGTCAAATAATTACTTGTGTTTTTTTTAATTATCAAAAACTTATATATTTTATTTTTCCTAAACTGAAGGCCAAGTCGACGTCGGTGTCGCTGTCACCTATCACTCGTTTGTTCTCACTTGGTGAGGATTATGCGTTTGATATTTTTGAATGTCCATTGGATCACGATGGATGGGTGGCACGCCCAGATCAACAGAGGATATTTTCCTTCGTTGGTGACGATCTCGGGAACACCTGCAGAAATAACATCTGGATGAACAACAATGTCATGAGTCTCTGGTGCACGTAAGTTAATTTTAATTTTATAACTTATTTATTTTTGGTATTTTTCCATTTAATAATTTATTTTAATTTCAATATATATATATATTATGTAATTAACATCCACACCTTTTCATATCTTAGGTATCTCCATCGTCTACAGCTTGATAAGGGCGTTGCATCAGTTTACGGTTTCTTAGATCCATCAATCCTTCTGCCCGAGTTATTTGCTGGTGATGCATTGAGTAAATACTTAGGGAACTTGTTGGGAGACAATCCGAAAGAATTATATCTGGCTCCCTACTGTATGGATCGCCATTGGCAGTTGTTCGTACTTCACCCGTCTAGGCATACTGTCATATTCTTCTGCTCTCTCCACCATGATCTGCCACCGAAGGTGGTGGAAGCTGTAAATATGTAAGTAACTAATCTTAAATTTAATTTAAGTTTTAATATCAGTTGTTTTTAGTTTATTACACACATGATATATGAGTTTGTTAATTGATCGACATAATTATTTGTTTATGATAGCGCGCTGAAGGCGAGTAGCATAAGTTGCGCCAACGGGAGAAGTAGGACTTCTAAGGCTAAAGCAAATCCTGTATGGAACATCCTCAAGGTTTGGTAGTTTATTTATCAAATAATTAATATTATAATTACTAATTTATGTGTATATTCAAGCGACGTTGAAATTAATTTGTTGGTAGTCTCGATTTCAAAGCGACAGGTTGGTCGTGCGGCTATTATGTGATGCTTCATATCTTTGAACATAGTCTCCGCATCTATTACAGATGGATGGAAGAAGGTAATATTTAAACAACTTGTTAAATTATATATTATAGTTTTGAAGATGACTTGCATTGATGTTATTGTTATTATTTGAACGTGTCTAGGCATTTATCGACCAATCGCCTATTGAAGAAGATGAGTTAAGAGACTTGAGGATGCGCTTCGCTGAATTCTTCTTCAAGTATACGGCTGAAAAAGGAATTGCCAACATACCTCACACTACTTAGATAAATAGTTTTTTTGTTAGACTTTAGAAACTAATTAATAACATGTATATATATATCCTTAGATAGTTTTGTTTTTTAGACATTGGAACTAAAATTTATTTATATATATACATGGGTTTTGGTTTTAAGTCCCCCCATTGTTCAATTTTCCTTTGCAATTCTGTAATGTGTGTGATATTCTGTGTTACTGGGACTGAATGCAGGGATAGCTGAGGGGAGTGATATTTTAAAACTGAATTTAAAAAAAAACCTATTAACGTCAGTTGTATCAAACAACTGACGTTAATAGTATTTTATAAAATATACAGTACACTATTAACGTCAGTTGTTTATTACAACTGACGTTAAAATTAAAATTTTAACGTCAGTTCTTTATAACAACTGACGTTAGTTTTACCAAAATCAACGTCCGTTGTATTAAAGAACTGACGTTAATAATTTTAGTTTAACGTCAGTTGTTTAAAAAACCGACGTTAATTTTTACAAAATTAACGTCGGTTTTGATAAGGAACGGCGTTAACGATGTTATATTTAACGTCGGTTCTCATCAGCGTTAAAATATTAACTATTAACGTCAGCTGTATTTACGTCAGTCAGTATTCTGACGTAAAAAATCAATTTTAACTGACGTAAAAAGCACTTATTGCACTAGTGAAAAAACTGAAAATTAACAATGTTTAGCAATAAAGTCCAATAATGTAAAAGCAAAAACAACGATAGTAAAAGTTGTCTAATTTTTGTCTCTCTCTGACTTGTGCGGCTGTAAACTGCCATTTATGCTTATTAATCCTGACCTAACCCTAGACCAAATTAAGGGCCTCTGAATAAGCATCCCAACAAGGTATCATAAGCCTTAATTGGGCTTAAGATGAGTAAGTTAGGCCCATTTAAGTGAAGGAACATCATGGACTACGTACTGATCCTTGCCAGAGAACTCGGGAGCCTATTTAGCCTTGATTTTGGCCTAATTTGACAATTCTTGTGATACCTGAAATTGTAGGTATCTTCCTTATCTTTCTAGGGACGACAAGATCACCAAAATCCGATATCTGTAGCTTTAGTTATGCTCTACGCAAGGCAACAAGGTCAGGATGAGTGAAAAATCCAAAAATTAACAATGTTTAGCAATTAAGCCCAATTAAGCCCAAGAATGTAAAAGCAAAAACAATGATTGTAAAAGTTGTCTAATTTCCGTCTCTCTCTGGCTTGTGCGACTGTAAACTGCTATTTATGCTTATTAATCCTGACCTAACCCTAGAGCAAATTAAGGGCCTCTGAATAAGCTTTCCAATAAGGTATCATTTGCCTTAGTTGGGCTTAAGATGAGTAGGTTAGGCCCATTTAAGTGAAGGAACATCATGGATTGCGCACTGATCCGAGCCAGAGAACTCGGGACCCAATTTAGCCTTTAATTTGGCCTAATTTGACAATTTTTTTGAAACCTCAAATTGTCGGTCTCTTCCTTATCTTTCTAGGGACAACAAGATCACCAAAATCCGATATTTGTAGCTATAGTTATGCTCTGCGCAAGGCAACAAGGTCAGGATGAGTGAAAAATCGAAAAATTAACAATGTTTTGCAATTGAGCCCAATTAAGCCCAATAATGTAAAAGCAAATACAATGATTGTAAAAGTTGTCTAATTTCTGTCTCTCTCTGACTTGTGCGGCTGTAAACTGCTATTTATGCTTATTAATCCTGACCTAACCCTAGACAAAATTAAGGGCCTCTGAATATGCTTTCCAACAAGGTATCATATGCCTTAATTGGGCTTAAGATGAGTAAGTTAGGCCCATTTAAGTGAAGGAACATCATGGACCGCGCACTGATCCGTGCCTGAGAACTCGAGACCCAATTAAGCCTTGATTTTGTCCTAATTTGACAATTCTTGTGAAACCTGAAATTGTAGGTCTCTTCCTTATCTTTCTAGGGACTACAAGATCACCAAAATCCGATATCAGTAGCTCTAGTTATGCTCTGCGCAAGGCAACAAGGTCAGGATGAGTGAAAAATCCGAAAATTAACAATGTTTAGCAATTAAGCCCAATAATTTAAAAGCAAAAACAATGATTGTAAAAGTTGTCTAATTTTCGTCTCTCTCTGGCTTGTGCCGCTGTAAACTGTCATTTATGCTTATTAATCATGACCTAACCCTAGACAAATTAAGGGCCTCTGAATAAGCATTCCAACAAGGAATCATAAGCCTTAATTGGGCTTAAGATAAGTAAGTTAGGCCCATTTAAGTGATGGAACATAATGGACTGCGCACTGATCCGCGCCAGAGAATTCGGGAGCCTATTTACCCTTGATTTTGTCCTAATTTGACAATTCTTGTGACACCTGAAATTGTAGGTCCCTTCCTTATCTTTCTTGGGACAACAAGATCACCAAAATCCGATATCTGTAGCTCTAGTTATGCTCTGCGCAAGGCAACAAGGTCAGGATGAGTGAAAAATCCGAAAATTAAAAATGTTTAGCAATTAAGCCCCATTAAGCCCAATAATGTAAAAGCAAAAATATTGATTGTAGAAGTTGTCTAATTTCTGTCTCTCTCTAGCTTGTGCGGCTGTTAACTGCTATTGATGCTTATTAATCTTGACCTAACCCTAGACCAAATTAAGGGCCTCTGAATAAGCTTTCCAACAAGGTATCATATGCCTTAATTGGGCTTAAGATGAGTAAGTTATGCCCATTTAAGTGAAGGAACATCATGGACTGCGCACTGATCCGTGCCAGAGAACTCGAGACCCAATTTAGCCTTGATTTTGGCCCAATTTGACAATTCTTGTGAAACCCGAAATTGTAGGTCCCTTCCTTATTTTTCTAGGGACAACAAGATCACCAAAATCCGATATCAGTTGCTCTAGTAATGGTGTGCGAAAGGCAACAAGGTCAGGATGAGTGAAAAATCCGAAAATTAACAATAATTAGCAATTAAGCCCAATAATTTAAAAGCAAAAACATTGATTGTAAAAGTTGTCTAATTTCCGTCTCTCTCTAGCTTGTGCTACTGTAAACTGCTATTTATGCTTATTAATCCAGACCTAACCCTAGAGCAAATTAAGGGCCTCTGAATAACCTTTCCAATAAGGTATTATATGCCTTAATTGGGCTTAAGATGAGTAACTTAGGCCCATTTAAGTGAAGGAACATCATGGACTGCGCACTGATCCGAGCCAGAGAACTCGGGACCCAATTTAGCCTTTAATTTGGCCCAATTTGACAATTCTTTTGAAAACTGAAATTGTAGGTCCCTTCCTTATCTTTCTTGGGACAGCAAGATCACCAAAATCCGATATCTGTAGCTCTAGTTATGCCCTGCGCAAGGCAACAAGGTCAGGATGAGTAAAAAATCCGAAAATTAAAAATGTTTAGCAATTAAGCCCCATTAAGCCCAATAATGTAAAAGCAAAAACAATGATTGTAAAAGTTGTCTAATTTCTGTCTCTCTCAGGTTTCTGTGGCTGTAAACTGCTATTGATGCTTATTAATCCTGACCTAACACTAGGCCAAATTAAGGGCCTCTGAATAAGTTTCCAACAAGGTATCATATGCCTTAATTGGGCTTAAGATGAGTAAGTTAGGCCCATTTAAGTGAAGGAAAATCATGGACTGCGCACTGATCCGAGCCAGAGAACTCGGGACCCAATTTAGCCTTCAATTTGGCCCAATTTGACAATTCTTTTGAAACCCGAAATTGTAGGTCCCTTCCTTATTTTTCTAGGGACAGCAAGATCACCAAAATCCGATATCAGTCGCTCTAGTAATGGTTTGCGAAAGGCAACAAGGTCAGGATGAGTGAAAAATCCGAAAATTAACAATAATTATCAATTAAGCCCAATAATTTAAAAGCAAAAACAATGATTGTAAAATTTGTCTAATTGTCGTCTCTCTCTGGCTTGTTCGGCTGTAAACTGCTATTTATGCTTATTAATCCTGACCTAACCCTAGACCAAATTAAGGGCCTCTGAATAACCTTTCCAATAAGGTATCATATGCCTTAATTGGGCTTAAGATGAGTAAGTTAGGCCCATTTAAGTGATGGAACATCATGGACTGCGCACTGATCCGAGCCAGAGAAGTCGGGACCCAATTTAGCCTTTAATTTGGCCCAATTTGACAATTCTTTTGAAAACTGAAATTGTAGGTCCCTTCCTTATCTTTCTTGGGACAACAAGATCACCAAAATCCGATATCTGTAGCACTAGTTATGCCCTGCGCAAGGCAACAAGGTCAGGATGAGTGAAAAATCCGAAAATTAAAAATGTTTAGCAATTAAGCCCCATTAAGCCCAATAATGTAAAAGCAAAAACAATGATTGTAAAAGTTGTCTAATTTCTGTCTCTCTCAGGTTTGTGTGGTCAGTAAACTGCTATTGATGCTTATTAATCCTGACCTAACCCTAGGCCAAATTAAGGGCCTCTGAATAAGTTTCCAACAAGGTATCATATGCCTTAATTGGGCTTAAGATGAGTAAGTTAGGCCCATTTAAGTGAAGGAACATCATGGATTGCGCACTGATCCGTGCCAGAGAACTCGGGACCCAATTTAGCCTTGATTTTGGCCTAATTTGACAATTCTTGTGAAACCTGAAATTGTAGGTCTCTTCCATATTTTTCTAGGGACAGCAAGATCACCAAAATCCGATATCAGTCGCTCTAGTAATGGTTTGCGAAAAGCAACAAGGTCAGGAAGAGTGAAAAATCCGAAAATTAACAATAATTAGCAATTAAGCCAAATAATTTAAAAGCAAAAACAATGATTGTAAAAGTTGTCTAATTGCTGTCTCTCTCTGGCTTGTTCGGCTGTAAACTACTATTTATGCTTATTAATCCTGACCTAACCCTAGACCAAATTAAGGGCCTCTGAATAACCTTTCCAATAAGGTATCATATGCCTTAATTGGGCTTAAGATGAGTAAGTTAGGCCCATTTAAGTGAAGGAACATCATGGACTACGTACTGATCCGTGCCAGAGAACTCGGGACCCAATTTAGCCTTTAATTTGGCTTAATTTGACAATTCTTTTGAAACCCCAAATTGTAGGTCTCTTCCTTATCTTTCTAGGGACATCAAGATCACAAAAATCCGATATTTGTCGCTATAGTTATGCTCTGCACAAGGCAACAAGGTCAGGATGAGTGAAAAATCCAAAAATTAACAATGTTTAGCAATTAAGCCCAAGAATGTAAAAGCAAAAACAATGATTGTAAAAGTTGTCTAATTTCTGTCTCTCTGTGGCTTGTGCGGCTGTAATCTGCTAGTTATGCTTAATAATCCTGACCTATCCCTAGACAAAATTAAGGGCCTCTGAATAAGCTTTTCAACAAGGTATCATATACCTTAATTGGGCTTAAGATGAGTAAGTTAGGCCCATTTAAGTGAAGGAACATCATGGACTGCGCACTGATCCGAGCCAGAGAATTCGGGACCTAATTTAGCCTTTAATTTGGCCTAATTTGACAATTCTTTTGAAACCTGAAATTGTAGGTCTATTCCTATCTTTCTAGGGGCAGCAAGATCACCAAAATCTGATATTTGTAGCTATAGTTATGCTCTGCGCAAGGCAACAAGGTCTGGATGAGTGAAAAATCGAAAAATTAACAATGTTTTGCAATTGAGCCCAATTAAGCCCATTAATGTTAAAGCAAAAACAATGATTGTAAAAGTTGTCTAATTTCTGTCTCTCTCTGGCTTGTGCGGCCATAATCTGCTATTTATGCTTATTAATCCTGACCTATCCCAAGACAAAATTAAGGGCCTCTGAATAAGCTTTCCAACAAGGTATCATATACCTTAATTGGGCTTAAGATGAGTAAGTTAGGCCCATTTAAGTGAAGGAACATCATGGATCGCGCACTGACCCGTGCCAGAGAACTCGAGACCCAATTTAGCCTTGATTTTCTCCTAATTTGACAATTCTTGTGAAACCTGAAATTGTAGGTCTCTTCCTTTTCTTTCTAGGGACAACAATATCACCAAAATCCGATATCAGTAGCTCTAGTTATGCTGTGCGCAAGGCAACTAGGTCAGGATGAGTGAAAAATCCGAAAATTAACAATGTTTAGCAATTATGCCCAATAATTTAAAAACAAAAACAATGATTGAAAAATTTGTCTAATTTTCGTCTCTCTCTGGCTTGTGCGGCTGTAAACTGGTATTTATGCTTATATATCCTGACCCAACCCTAGACATTATTAAGGGCCTCTGAATAAGCTTTCCAACAAGGTATCATATGCCTTAATTGGGCTTAAGATGAGTAAGTTGGGCCCATTTAAGTGAAGGAACAATATGGACCGCACACTGATCCGTGCCAGAGAACTCGAGATCCAATTTAGCCTTGATTTTGTCCTAATTTGACAATTCTTGTGAAACCTGAAATTGTAGGTCTCTTCCTTTTCTTTCTAGGGACAACAAGATCACCAAAATCCGATATCAGTATCTCTAGTTATGCTCTGCGCAAGGCAACAAGGTCAGGATGAGTGAAAAATCCGAAAATTAACAATGTTTAGCAATTAAGCCCAATAATTTAAAAGCAAAAACAATGATTGTAAAAGTTGTCTAATTTTCGTCTCTCTCTGGCTTGTGCGACTGTAAACAGCCATTTATGCTTATTAATCCTGACCTAACCCTAGACCACATTAAGGGCCTCTGAATAAGCATTCCAACAAGGTATCATATGCCTTAATTGGGCTTAAGATAAGTAAGTTAGGCCCAGTTAAGTGAAGGAACATCATGGATTGCGCATTGATCCGTGCCAGAGAACTCGGGACCTAATTTAGCATTGATTTTGGCCTAATTTGACAATTCCCGTGAAACCTGAAATTGTTGGTCTCTTCCTTATTTTTCTAGGGACGGCAAGATCACCAAAATCCGATTTCAGTAGCTCTAGTAATGGTTTGCGAAAGGAAACAAGGTCAGGATGAGTGAAAAATCCGAAAATTAACAATAATTAGCAATTAAGCCCAATAATTTAAAAGCAAAAACAATGATTGTAAAAGGTGGTCTAATTGCCGTCTCTCTCTGGCTTGTTCGGCTCTAAACTTCTATTTATGCTTGTTTGCCTGAAATTGTAGGTTTCTTCCTTATCTTTCTAGGGACAACAACATCACCAAAATCCGATATTTGTGGCTATTGTTATGCCCTGCGCAAGGCAACAAGGTCAGGATGAGTGAAAAATCCGAAAATTAAAAATGTTTAGCAATTAAGCCCCATTAATCCCAATAATGTAAAAGTAAAAACAATGATTGTAAAAGTTGTCTAATTTCTGTCTCTCTCAGGTTTGTGTGGCTGTAAACTGCTATTGATGCTTATTAATCCTGACCTAACCTTAGGCCAAATTAAGGGCCTCTGAATAAGTTTCCCACAAGGTATCATATGCCTTAATTGGGCTTAAGATGAGTAAGTTAGGCCCATTTAAGTGAAGGAACATCATGGATTGCGCACTGATCCGTGCCAGAGAACTCGGGACCCAATTTAGCCTTGATTTTGGCCTAATTTGACAATTCTTGTGAAACCTGAAATTGTAGGTCTCTTCCTTATTTTTCTAGGGACAGCTAGATCACCAAAATCCGATATCAGTCGCTCTAGTAATGGTTTGCGAAAGGCAACAAGGTCAGGATGAGTGAAAAATCCGAAAATTAACAATAATTAGCAATTAAGCCCAATAATTTAAAAGCAAAAACAATGATTGTAAAAGTTGTCTAATTGTTGTCTCTCTCTGGCTTGTTCGGCTGTAAACTGCTATTTATGCTTATTAATCCTGACCTAACCCTAGACCAAATTAAGGGCCTCTGAATAACCTTTCCAATAAGGAATCATATGCCTTAATTGGGCTTAAGATGAGTAAGTTAGGCCCATTTAAGTAATGGAACATCATGGACTGCGCACTGATCCGAGCCAGAGAAGTCGGGACCCAATTTAGCCTTTAATTTGGCCTAATTTGACAATTCTTTTGAAACCTGAAATTGTAGGTCTCTTCCTTATCTTTCTAGGGACAAAAAGATCACCAAAATCCGATATTTGTGGCTATTGTTATGCTCTGCGCAAGGCAACAAGGTCAGGATGAGTGAAAAATCGAAAAATTAATAATGTTTTGCAATTGAGCCCAATTTAGCCCAATAATGTAAAAGCAAAAACAATGATTGTAAACGTTGTCTAATTTCTGTCTCTCTCTGGCTTGTGCGGCTGTAAACTGGTATTTATGCTTATTAATCCTGACCTAACACTAGACCAAATTAAGGGCCTCTGAATAAGCTTTCCAACAAGGTATCATATGCCTTAATTGGGCTTAAGATGAGTAAGTTAGGCCCATTTAAGTGAAGGAACATCATGGACTGCGCACTGATCCATGCCAGAGAACTCGAGACCCAATTTAGCCTTGATTTTGTCCTAATTTGTCAATTCTTGTGAAACCTGAAATTGTAGGTCTCTTCCTTATCTTTCTAGGGACAGCAAGATCACCAAAATCCGATATCAGTAGCTCTAGTTATACTCTGAGCAAGGCAACAAGGTCAGGATGAGTGAAAAATCCGAAAATTAACAATGTTTAGCAATTAACCCCAACAATTTAAAAGCAAAGACGATGATTGTAAAAGTTGTCTAATTTTCGTCTCTCTCTGGCTTGTGCGGCTGTAAACTGCCATTTATGCTTATTAATCCTAACTTAACCCTAGTCCAAATTAAGGGCCTCTGAATAAGCATCCCAACAAGGTATCATATGCCTTAATTGGGCTTAAGATGAGTAAATTAGGCCCATTTAAGTGAAGGAACATCATGGACTACGTACTGATCCGTGCCAGAGAACTCGGGACCCGATTTAGCCTTTAATTTGGCTTAATTTAACAATTCTTTTGAAACCCCAAATTGTAGGTCTCTTCCTTATCTTTCTAGGGACATCAAGATCACAAAAATCCGATATCTGTCGCTATAGTTATGCTCTGCACAAGGCAACAAGGTCAGGATGAGTGAAAAATCCAAAAATTAACAATGTTTAGCAATTAAGCCCAAGAATGTAAAAGCAAAAACAATGATTGTAAAAGTTGTCTAATTTTTGTCTCTCTGTGGCTTGTGTGGCTGTAATCTGCTATTTATGCTTATTAATCCTGACCTAACCCTAGACAAAATTAAGGGCCTCTGAATATGCTTTTCAACAAGGTATCATATACCTTAATTGGGCTTAAGATGAGTAAGTTAGGCCAATTTAAGTGATGGAACATCATAGACTGCGCACTGGTCCGAGCCAGAGAATTCGGGACCTAATTTAGCCTTTAATTTGGCTTAATTTGACAATTCTTTTGCAACCTGAAATTGTAGGTCTATTCCTATCTTTCTAGGGACAGCAAGATCACCAAAATCCGATATTTGTAGCTATAGTTATGCTCTGCGCAAGGCAACAAGGTCTGGATGAGTGAAAAATCGAAAAATTAACAATGTTTTGCAATTGAGCCCAATTAAGCCCATTAATGTTAAAGCAAAAACAATGATTGTAAAAGTTGTCTAATTTCTGTCTCTCTCTGGCTTGTGCGGCTATAATCTGCTATTTATGCTTATTAATCCTGACCTAACCCAAGACAAAATTAAGGGCCTCTGAATAAGCTTTCCAACAAGGTATCATATACCTTAATTGGGCTCCAGATGAGTAAGTTAGGCCCATTTAAGAGAAGGAACATCATGGATCGCGCACTGACCCGTGCCAGAGAACTCGAGACCCAATTTAGCCTTGATTTTGTCCTAATTTGACAATTCTTTTGAAACCTGAAATTGTTGATCTCTTCCTATCTTTCTAGGGACAATAAGATCACCAAAATCCCATATTTGTGGCTATAGTTATGCTCTGCGCAAGGCAACAAGGTCAGGATGAGTGAAAAATCGAAAAATTGACAATGTTTTGCAATTGAGCCCAATAATGTAAAAGCAAAAACAATGATTGTAAAAGTTGTCTAATTTATGTCTCTCTCTGGCTTGTGCGGCTGTAATATGCTATTTATGCTTATTAATCCTGACCTAACCGTAGAGAAAATTAAGGGCCTCTGAATAAGCTTTCCAACAAGGTATCATATGCCTTAATTGGGCTTAAGATGAGTAAGTTAGGCCCATTTAAGTGAAGGAACATCATGGACCGCGCACTGATCCGTGCCAGAGAACTCGAGATCCAATTTAGCCTTGATTTTGTCCTAATTTGACAATTCTTGTGAAACCTGAAATTGTAGGTCTCTTCCTTTTCTTTCTAGGGACAACAAGATCACCAAAATCCGATATCAGTAGCTCTAGTTATGCTCTGCGCAAGGCAACAAGGTCAGGATGAGTGAAAAATCCGAAAATTAACAATGTTTAGCAATTAAGCCCAATAATTTAAAAGCAAAAACAATGATTGTAAAAGTTGTCTAATTTTCGTCTCTCTCTGGCTTGTGCGACTGTAAACTGCCATTTATGCTTATTAATCCTGACCTAACCCTAGACCACATTAAGGGCCTCTGAATAAGCATTCCAACAAGGTATCATATGCCTTAATTGGGCTTAAGATAAGTAAGTTAGGCCCATTTAAGTGAAGGAACATCACGGACTGCGCACTGATCCGCGCCAGAGAACTAGCCAGATCACCAAAATCGGATATTTGTAGCTCTAGTTATGCTCTACGCAAGGCAACATGGTCAGGATGAGTGAAAAATCCTAAAATTAAAAATGTTTAGCAATTAAGCCCCATTAAGCCCAATAATGTAAAAGCAAAAATAATGATTCTAAAAGTTGTCTAATTTCTGTCTCTCTCTGGCTTGTGCGGCTGTAAACTGCTAATGATGTTTATTAATCCTGACCTAACCCTAGACCAAATTAAGGGCCTCTGAATAAGCTTTCCAACAAGGTATCATATGCCTTAATTGGGCATAAGATGAGTAAGTTAAGCCCATTTAAGTGAAGGAACATCATGGACTGCGCGTTGATCCGTGCCAGAGAACTCGGGACCCAATTTAGCATTGATTTTGGCCTAATTTGACAATTCCCGTGAAACCTGAAATTGTTGGTCTCTTCCTTATTTTTCTAGGGACGACAAGATCACAAAAATCCGATTTCAGTAGCTCTAGTAATGGTTTGCGAAAGGCAACAAGGTCAGGATGAGTGAAAAATCCGAAAATTAACAATAATTAGCAATTAAGCCCAATAATTTAAAAGCAAAAACAATGATTGTAAAAGTTGTCTAATTGCCGTCTCTCTCTGGCTTGTTCGGCTGTAAACTGCTATTTATGCATATTAATCCTGACCTAACCCTAGACCAAATTAAGGGCCTCTGAATAACCTTTCCAATAAGGTATCATAAGCCTTAATTGGGCTTAAGATGAGTAAGTTAGGCCCATTTAAGTGATGGAACATCATGGACTGCGACCGATCCGATCCGAGAGGAGAAGTCGGGACCCAATTTAGCCTTAAATTTGGCCCAATTTGACAATTCTTTTGAAAACTGAAATTGTAGGTCCCTTCCTTATCTTTCTTGGGACAACAAGATCACCAAAATCCGATATCTGTAGCTCTAGTTATGCCCTGCGCAAGGCAACAAGGTCAGGATGAGTGAAAAATCCGAAAATTAAAAATGTTTAGCAATTAAGCCCCATTAAGCCCAATAATGTAAAAGCAAAAACAATGATTGTAAAAGTTGTCTAATTTCTGTCTCTCTCAGGTTTGTGTGGTTGTAAACTGCTATTGATGCTTATTAATCCTGACCTAACCCTAGGCCAAATTAAGGGCCTCTGAATAAGTTTCCAACAAGGTATCATATGCCTTAATTGGGCTTAAGATGAGTAAGTTTGACCCATTTAAGTGAAGGAACATCATGGATTGCGCACTGATCCGTGCCAGAGAACTCGGGACCCAATTTAGTCTTGATTTTGGCCTAATTTGACAACTCTTGTGAAACCTGAAATTGTAGGTCTCTTCCTTATTTTTCTAGGGACAGCAAGATCACCAAAATCCGATATCAGTCGCTCTAGTAATGGTTTGCGAAAGGCAACAAGGTCAGGATGAGTGAAAAATCCGAAAATTAACAATAATTAGCAATTAAGCCCAATAATTTAAAAGCAAAAACAATGATTGTAAAAGTTGTCTAATTGTTGTCTCTCTCTGGCTTGTTCGGCTGTAAACTACTATTTATGCTTATTAATCCTGACCTAACCCTAGACCAAATTAAGGGCCTCTGAATAACCTTTCCAATAAGGTATCATATGCCTTAATTGGGCTTAAGATGAGTAAGTTAGGCCCATTTAAGTGATGGAACATCATGGACTGCGCACTGATCGGAGCCAGAGAAGTCGGGACCCAATTTAGCCTTTAATTTGGCCTAATTTGACAATTCTTTTGAAACCTGAAATTGTAGGTTTCTTCCTTATCTTTCTAGGGACAACAACATCACCAAAATCCGATATTTGTGGCTATTGTTATGCCCTGCGCAAGGCAACAAGGTCAGGATGAGTGAAAAATCCGAAAATTAAAAATGTTTAGCAATTAAGCCCCATTAAGCCCAATAATGTAAAAGCAAAAACAATTATTGTAAAAGTTGTCTAATTTCTGTCTCTCTCAGGTTTGTGTGGCTGTAAACTGCTATTGATGCTTATTAATCCTGACATAACCCTAGGCCAAATTAAGGGCCTCTGAATAAGTTTCCAACAAGGTATCATATGCCTTAATTGGGCTTAAGATGAGTAAGTTAGGCCCATTTAAGTGAAGGAACATCATGGACTGCGCACTGATCCGAGCCAGAGAACTCGGGACCCAATTTAGCCTTTAATTTGGCCTTATTTGACAATTCTTTTGACACCTGAAATTGTAGGTCTCTTCCTTATCTTTCTAGGGACAGCAAGATCACCAAAATCCGATATTTGTAGCTATAGTTATGCTCTGCGGAAGGCAACAAGGTCAGGATGAGTGAAAAATCAAAAAATTAACAATGTTCTGCAATTGAGCCCAATTAGGCCCAATAATGTAAAAGCAAAAACAATGTTTGTAAACGTTGTCTAATTTCTGTCTCTCTCTGGCTTGAGCGGCTGTAAACTGCTATTTATACTTATTAATCCTGACCTAACCCTAGACAAAATTAAGGGCCTCTGAATATGCTTCCCAACTAGGTATCATATGCCTTAATTGGGCTTAAGATGAGTAAGTTAGGCCCATTTAAGTGAAGTAACATCATGGACCCACACCGACCGAGCCACGAACTCGGACCCAATTTAGCCTTTAATTTGGCCTAATTTGACAATTCTTTTGAAACCTGAAATTGTAGGTCTCTTCCTTATCTTTCTAGGGACAGCAAGATCGCCAAAATCCGATATTTGTAGCTATAGTTATGCTCTGCACAAGGCAACAAGGTCAGGATGAGTGAAAAATCAAAAAATTAACAATGTTTTGCAATTGAGCCCAATTAGGCCCAATAATGTAAAAGCAAAAACAATGTTTGTAAACGTTGTCTAATTTCTGTCTCTCTCTGGCTTGTGCGGCTGTAAACTGCTATTTATACTTATTAATCCTGACCTAACCCTAGACAAAATTAAGGGCCTCTGAATATGCTTTCCAACTAGGTATCATATGCCTTAATTGGGCTTAAGATGAGTAAGTTAGGCCCATTTAAGTGAAGGAACATCATGGACTGCACACTGATCCGAGCCAGAGAACTCGGGACCCAATTTAGCCTGTAATTTGGCCTAATTTGACAATTCTTTTGAAACCTGAAATTGTTGGTCTCTTCCTATCTTTCTAGGGACAACAAGATCACCAAAATCCCATATTTGTGGCTATAGTTATGCTCTGCGCAAGGCAACAAGGTCAGGATGAGTAAAAAATCGAAAAATTGACAATGTTTTGCAATTGAGCCCGATAATGTAAAAGCAAAAACAATGATTGTAAAAGTTGTCTAATTTATGTCTCTCTCGGGCTTGTGCGGGTGTAATATGCTATTTATGCTTATTAATCCTGACCTAACCCTAGACAAAATTAAGGGCCTCTGAATAAGCTTTCCAACAAGGTATCATATGCCTTAATTGGGCTTAAGATGAGTAAGTTAGGCCCATTTAAGTGAAGGAACATCATGGACCGCGCACTGATCCGTGCCAGAGAACTCGAGAACCAATTTAGCCTTGATTTTGTCCTAATTTGACAATTCTTGTGACACCTGAAATTGTAGGTCTCTTCCTTTTCTTTCTTGGGACAACAAGATCACCAAAATCCTATATATGTAGCTCTAGTTACGCTCTGCGCAAGGCAACAAGGTCGGGATGAGTTCAAAATCCGAAAATTAAAAAAGTTTAGCAATTAAGCCCAATAATTTAAAAGCAAAAACAATGATTGAAAAAGTTGTCTAATTTTCGTCTCTCTCTGGCTTGTGCGGCTGTAAACTGCCATTTATGCTTGTTAATCCTGACCTAACCCTAGACCAAATTAAGGGCTTCTGAATAAGCATTCCAACAAGGTATCATATGCGTTAATTGGGCTTAAGATGAGTAAGTTAGGCCCATTTAAGTGAAGGAACATCATGGACTGCGTACTGATCCGTGCCAGAGAACTCGGGACCTAATTTAGCCTTGATTTTGTCATAATTTGACAATTCTTGTGAAACATGAAATTGTTAGTCTCTTCCTTATTTTTCTAGGGACAGCAAGATCACCAAAATCCGATATCAGTACCTCTAGTAATGGTTTGAGAATGGCAACAAGTTCAGGATGAGTTAAAAATCCGAAAATTAACTATAATTAGCAATTAAGCAGAATTATTTAAAAGCAAAAACAATGATTGTAAAAGTTGTCTAATTTCCCTCTCTCTCTGGTTTGTTCGACTGTAAACTGCTATTTATGCTTATTAATCCTGACCAAACCCTAGACCAAATTAAGGACCTCTGAATAACCTTCCCAATAAGGTATCATATGCCTTAATTGGGCTGAAGATGAGTAAGTTAGGCCCATTTAAGTGGAGGAACATCATGGACTGCGCACTGATCCGAGCCAGAGAACTGGGGACCCAATTTAGCCTTTAATTTGGCCTTATTTGACAATTCTTTTGAAACCTGAAATTGTAGGTCTCTTCCTTATCTTTCTAGGGGACGACAAGATCACCAAAATCCGATATTTGTAGCTATAGTTATGCTCTGCGGAAGGCAACAAGGTCAGGATGAGTGAAAAATCAAAAAATTAACAATGTTCTGCAATTGAGCCCAATTAGGCCCAATAATGTAAAAGCAAAAACAATGTTTGTAAACGTTGTCTAATTTCTGTCTCTCTCTGGCTTGAGCGGCTGTAAACTGCTATTTATACTTATTAATCCTGACCTAACCCTAGACAAAATTAAGGGCCTCTGAATATGCTTCCCAACTAGGTATCATATGCCTTAATTGGGCTTAAGATGAGTAAGTTAGGCCCATTTAAGTGAAGTAACATCATGGACTGCACACTGATCCGAGCCAGCGAACTCGGGACCCAATTTAGCCTTTAATTTGGCCTAATTTGACAATTCTTTTGAAACCTGAAATTGTAGGTCTCTTCCTTATCTTTCTAGGGACAGCAAGATCGCCAAAATCCGATATTTGTAGCTATAGTTATGCTCTGCGCAAGGCAACAAGGTCAGGATGAGTGAAAAATCAAAAAATTAACAATGTTTTGCAATTGAGCCCAATTAGGCCCGATAATGTAAAAGCAAAAACAATGTTTGTAAACGTTGTCTAATTTCTGTCTCTCTCTGGCTTGTGCGGCTGTAAACTGCTATTTATACTTATTAATCCTGACCTAACCCTAGACAAAATTAAGGGCCTCTGAATATGCTTTCCAACTAGGTATCATATGCCTTAATTGGGCTTAAGATGAGTAAGTTAGGCCCATTTAAGTGAAGGAACATCATGGACTGCACACTGATCCGAGCCAGAGAACCCGGGACCCAATTTAGCCTGTAATTTGGCCTAATTTGACAATTCTTTTGAAACCTGAAATTGTTGGTCTCTTCCTATCTTTCTAGGGACAACAAGATCACCAAAATCCCATATTTGTGGCTATAGTTATGCTCTGCGCAAGGCAACAAGGTCAGGATGAGTAAAAAATCGAAAAATTGGCAATGTTTTGCAATTGAGCCCGATAATGTAAAAGCAAAAACAATGATTGTAAAAGTTGTCTAATTTCTGTCTCTCTCGGGCTTGTGCGGCTGTAATATGCTATTTATGCTTATTAATCCTGACCTAACCCTAGACAAAATTAAGGGCCTCTGAATAAGCTTTCCAACAAGGTATCATATGCCTTAATTGGGCTTAAGATGAGTAAGTTAGGCCCATTTAAGTGAAGGAACATCATGGACCGCGCACTGATCCGTGCCAGAGAACTCGAGAACCAATTTAGCCTTGATTTTGTCCTAATTTGACAATTCTTGTGACACCTGAAATTGTAGGTCTCTTCCTTTTCTTTCTAGGGACAACAAGATCACCAAAATCCTATATCAGTAGCTCTAGTTCTGCTCTGCGCAAGGCAACAAGGTCAGGATGAGTGAAAAATCCGAAAATTAACAAAGTTTAGCAATTAAGCCCAATAATTTAAAAGCAAAAACAATGATTGAAAAAGTTGTCTAATTTTCGTCTCTCTCTGGCTTGTGCGGCTGTAAACTGCCATTTATGCTTGTTAATCCTGACCTAACCCTAGACCAAATTAAGGGCTTCTGAATAAGCATTCCAACAAGGTATCATATGCGTTAATTGGGCTTAAGATGAGTAAGTTAGGCCCATTTAAGTGAAGGAACATCATGGACTGCGTACTGATCCGTGCCAGAGAACTCGGGACCCAATTTAGCCTTGATTTTGGCATAATTTGACAATTCTTGTGAAACATGAAATTGTTAGTCTCTTCCTTATTTTTCTAGGGACAGCAAGATCACCAAAATCCGATATCAGTACCTCTAGTAATGGTTTGAGAATGGCAACAAGTTCAGGATGAGTTAAAAATCCGAAAATTAACTATAATTAGCAATTAAGCAGAATTATTTAAAAGCAAAAACAATGATTGTAAAAGTTGTCTAATTTCCCTCTCTCTCTGGTTTGTTCGACTGTAAACTGCTATTTATGCTTATTAATCCTGACCAAACCCTAGACCAAATTAAGGACCTCTGAATAACCTTCCCAATAAGGTATCATATGCCTTAATTGGGCTGAAGATGAGTAAGTTAGGCCCATTTAAGTGGAGGAACATCATGGACTGCGCACTGATCCGAGCCAGAGAACTGGGGACCCAATTTAGCCTTTAATTTGGCCTTATTTGACAATTCTTTTGAAACCTGAAATTGTAGGTCTCTTCCTTATCTTTCTAGGGACAGCAAGATCGCCAAAATCCGATATTTGTAGCTATAGTTATGCTCTGCGCAAGGCAACAAGGTCAGGATGAGTGAAAAATCAAAAAATTAACAATGTTTTGCAATTGAGCCCAATTAGGCCCAATAATGTAAAAGCAAAAACAATGTTTGTAAACGTTGTCTAATTTCTGTCCCTCTCTGGCTTGTGCGGCTGTAAACTGCTATTTATACTTATTAATCCTGACCTAACCCTAGACAAAATTAAGGGCCTCTGAATATGCTTCCCAACTAGGTATCATATGCCTTAATTGGGCTTAAGATGAGTAAGTTAGGCCCATTTAAGTGAAGTAACATAATGGACTGCACACTGATCCGAGCCAGCGAACTCGGGACCCAATTTAGCCTTTAATTTGGCCTAATTTGACAATTCTTTTGAAACCTGAAATTGTAGGTCTCTTCCTTATCTTTCTAGGGACAGCAAGATCGCCAAAATCCGATATTTGTAGCTATAGTTATGCTCTGCACAAGGCAACAAGGTCAGGATGAGTGAAAAATCAAAAAATTAACAATGTTTTGCAATTGAGCCCAATTAGGCCCGATAATGTAAAAGCAAAAACAATGTTTGTAAACGTTGTCTAATTTCTGTCTCTCTCTGGCTTGTGCGGTCAGAATCGCTATTTATACTTATTAATCCTGACCTAACCCTAGACAAAATTAAGGGCCTCTGAATATGCTTTCCAACTAGGTATCATATGCCTTAATTGGGCTTAAGATGAGTAAGTTAGGCCCATTTAAGTGAAGGAACATCATGGACTGCACACTGATCCGAGCCAGAGAACTCGGGACCCAATTTAGCCTGTAATTTGGCCTAATTTGACAATTCTTTTGAAACCTGAAATTGTTGGTCTCTTCCTATCTTTCTAGGGACAACAAGATCACCAAAATCCCATATTTGTGGCTATAGTTATGCTCTGCGCAAGGCAACAAGGTCAGGATGAGTAAAAAATCGAAAAATTGGCAATGTTTTGCAATTGAGCCCGATAATGTAAAAGCAAAAACAATGATTGTAAAAGTTGTCTAATTTCTGTCTCTCTCGGGCTTGTGCGGCTGTAATATGCTATTTATGCTTATTAATCCTGACCTAACCCTAGACAAAATTAAGGGCCTCTGAATAAGCTTTCCAACAAGGTATCATATGCCTTAATTGGGCTTAAGATGAGTAAGTTAGGCCCATTTAAGTGAAGGAACATCATGGACCGCGCACTGATCCGTGCCAGAGAACTCGAGAACCAATTTAGCCTTGATTTTGTCCTAATTTGACAATTCTTGTGACACCTGAAATTGTAGGTCTCTTCCTTTTCTTTCTAGGGACAACAAGATCACCAAAATCCGATATCAGTAGCTCTAGTTATGCTCTGTGCAAGGCAACAAGGTCAGGATGAGTGAAAAATCCAAAAATTAACAATGTTTAGCAATTAAGCCCAATAATTTAAAAGCAAAAACAATGATTGAAAAAGTTGTCTAATTTTCGTCTCTCTCTGGCTTGTGCGGCTGTAAAATGCCATTTATGCTTATTAATCCTGACCTAACCCTAGACCAAATTAAGGGCTTCTGAATAAGCATTCCAACAAGGTATCATATGCGTTAATTGGGCTTAAGATGAGTAAGTTAGGCCCATTTAAGTGAAGGAACATCATGGACTGCGCACTGATTCGTGCCAGAGAACTCGGGACCCAATTTAGCCTTGATTTTGGCATAATTTGACAATTCTTGTGAAACCTGAAATTGTTGGTCACTTCCTTATTTTTATAGGGATAGCAAGATCACCAAAATCCGATATCAGTACCCCTAATAATGGTTTGCGAAAGGCAACAAGTTCAGGATGAGTGAAAAATCCGAAAATTAACTATAATTAGCAATTAAGCTCAATAATTTAAAAGCAAAAACAATGATTGTAAAAGTTGTCTAATTTCCGTCTCTCTCTGGCTTGTTCAGCTGTAAACTGCTATTTATGCTTATTAATCCTGACCTAACCCTAGACCAAGTTAAGGGCCTCTGAATAACCTTTCCAATAAGGTATCATATGCCTTAATTGGGCTTAAGATGAGTAAGTTAGGCCCATTTAAGTGAAGGGACATCATGGACTACGCACTGTTCCGAGCCAAAGAACTCGGGACCCAATTTAGCCTTTAATTAGGCCTAATTTGACAATTCTTTTGAAACCTGAAATTGTAGGTCTCTTCCTATCTTTCTAGGGACAACAAGATCCCCAAAATCCGATATTTGTGGCTATAGTTATGCTCTGCGCAAGGCAACAAGGTCAGGATGAGTGAAAAATCGAAAAATTAACAATGTTTTGCAATTGAGCCCAATTAAGCCCAATAATTTAAAAGCAAAAACAATGATTGAAAAAGTTGTCTAACTTTCGTCTCCCTCTGGCTTTTGCGGCTGTAAACTGCCATTTATGCTTATTAATCTTTACCTAACCCTAGACCAAATTAAGGGCTTCAGAATAAGGATTCCAACAAGGTATCATATGCCTAAATTGGGCTTAAGATAAGTAAGTTAGGCACATTTAAGTGAAGGAACATCATGGACTGCGCACTGATCCGCGCCAGAGAACTAGGGAGCCTATTTAGCCATGATTTTGGACTAATTTGACAATTCTTTGTAAACATGAAATTGTAGGTCCCTTCCTTATCTTTCTTGGGACAACAAGATCACCAAAATCCGATATCTGTAGCTCTAGTTATGCTCTGCGCAAGGCAACAAGGTCAGGATGAGTGAAAAATCCGAAAATTAAAAATGTTTAGCAATTAAGCCCCATTAAGCCCAATAATGTAAAAGCAAAAATAATGATTCTAAAAGTTGTCTAATTCTGTCTCTCTCTGGCTTGTGTGGCTGTAAGCTGCTATTGATGCTTATTAATCCTGACCTAACCCTAGACCAAACTAAGGGCCTCTGAATAAGCTTTCCAACAAGGTATCATATGCCTTAATTGGGCTTAAGATGAGTAAGTTAGGCCCATTTAAGTGAAAGAACATCATGGACTGCGCACTAATCCGTGCCAGAGAACTCAGGACCCAATTTAGCCTTGATTTTGGCATAATTTGACAACTGTTGTGAAACCTGAAATTGTTGGCCTCTTCCTTATTTTTCTAGGGATAGCAAGATCACCAAAATCCGATATCAGTAGCTCAAGTAATGGTTTGCTAAAGGCAACAAGTTCGGGATGAGTGAAAAATCCGAAAATTAACTATAATTAGCAATTAAGCCCAATAGTTTAAAAGCAAAAACAATGATTGTAAAAGTTGTCTAATTTCCGTCTCTCTCTGGGTTGTTCGGCTGTAAACTGCTATTTATGCTTATTAATCCTGACCTAACCCTAGACCAAATTAAGGGCCTCTGAATAACCTTTCCAATAAGGTATCATATGCCTTAATTGGGCTTAAGATGAGTAAGTTAGGCCCATTTAAGTGAAGTAACATCATGGACTGCGCACTGATCCGAGCCAGAGAACTCGGGACCCAATTTAGCCTTTAATTTGGCCTAATTTGACAATTCTTTTGAAACCTGAAATTGTAGGTCTCTTCCTTATCTTTCTAGGGACAGAAAGATCGCCAAAATTCGATATTTGTAGCTATAGTTATGCTCTGCGTAAGGCAACAAGGTCAGGATGAGTGAAAAATCGAAAAATTAACAATGTTTTGCAATTGAGCCCAATTTGGCCCAATAATGTAAAAGCAAAAACAATGATTGTAAACGTTGTCTAATTTCTGTCTCTCTCTGGCTTGTGCGGCTGTAAACTTCTATTTATGCTTATTAATCCTGACCTAACACTAGACCAAATTAAGGGCCTTTGAATAAGCTTTCCAACAAGGTATCATCTGCCTTAATTGGGCTTAAGATGAGTAAGATAGGCCCATTTAAGTGAAGGAACATCATGGACTGCGCACTGATCCGTGCCAGAGAACTCGAGACCCAATTTAGCCTTGATTTTGTCCTAATTTGACAATTCTTGTGACACCTGAAATTGTAGGTCTCTTCCTTTTCTTTCTAGGGACAACAAGATCACCAAAATCCGATATCAGTAGCTCTAGTTATGCTCTGCGCAAGGCAACAAGGTCAGGATGAGTGAAAAATCCGAAAATTAACAATGTTTAGCAATTAAGCCCAATAATTTAAAAGCAAAAACAATGATTGTAAAAGTTGTCTAATTTCCGTCTCTCTCTGGCTTCTTCGGCTGTATACTTCTATTTATGCTTATTAATCCTGACCTAACCCTAGACCAAATTAAGGGCCTCTGAATAACCTTTCCAATAAGGTATCATATACCTTAATTGGGCTTAAGATGAGTAAGTTAGGCCCATTTAAGTGAAGGAACATCATGTACTACGCACTGTTCCGAGCCAGAGAACTCGGGACCCAATTTAGCCTTTAATTTGGCCTAATTTAACAATTCTTTTGAAACCTGAAATTGTAGGTCTCTTCCTATCTTTCTAGGGACAACAAGATCCCCAAAATACGATATTTGTGGCTATAGTTATGCTCTGCGCAAGGCAACACGGTCAGGATGAGTGAAAAATCGAAAAATTAACAATGTTTTGCAATTGAGCCCAATTTAGCCCAATAATGTAAAAGCAAAAACAATGATTGTAAAAGTTGTATAATTTCTGTCTCTCTCTGGCTTGTGCGGCTGTAATATGCTATTTATGCTTATTAATCCTGACCTACCCCTAGACAAAATTAAGGGCCTTTGAATAAGCTTTCCAACAAGGTATCATATGCCTTAATTGGGCTTAAGATGAGTAAGTTAGGCCCATTTAAGTGAAGGAACATCATGGACCGCGCATTGATCCATGCCAGAGAGCTCGAGACCCAATTTAGCCTTGATTTTGTCCTAATTTGACAATTCTTGTGACACCTGAAATTGTAGGTCTCTTCCTTTTCTTTCTAGGGACAACAAGATCACCAAAATCCGATATCAGTAGCTCTAGTTATGCTCTGCTTAAGGCAACAAGGTCAGGATGAGTGAAAAATCCAAAAATTAACAATGTTTAGCAATTAAGCCCAATAATTTAAAAGCAAAAATAATGATTGAAAAAGTTGTGTAATTTTCATCTCTCTCTGGCTTGTGCGACTGTAAACTGCCATTTATGCTTATTAATCCTGACCTAACCCTAGACCAAATTAAGGGCTTCTGAATAAGCATTCCAACAAGGTATCATATGCCTTAATTGGGCTTAAGATGAGTAAGTTAGGCCCATTTAAGTGAAGGAACATCATGGAATGCGCACTGATCCGTGCCAGATAACTTGGGAGCCCATTTAGCATTTATTTTGGCCTAATTTGACAATTCTTGTGAAACCTGAAATTGTAGATCCCTTCCTTATCTTTCTTGGTACAGCAAGATCACCAAAATCCGATATCTGTAGCTCTAGTTATGCTCTGCGCAAGGCAACAAGGTCAGGATGAGTGAAAAATCGAAAAATTAACAATGTTTTGCAATTGAGCCCAATTAGGCCCAATAATGTAAAAGCAAAAACAATGATTGTAAACGTTGTCTAATTTCTGTCTCTCTCTGGATTGTGCGGCTGTGAACTGCTATTTATGCTTATTAATCCTGACCTAACCCTAGACAAAATTAAGGGCCTCTGAATATGCTTTCAAACAAGGTATCATATGCCTTAATTGGGCTTATGATGAGTAAGTTAGGCCCATTTAAGTGAAGGAACATCACGGACTGCGCACTTATCCGAGCCAGAGAACTCGGGACCCAATTTAGCCTTTAATTTGGCCTAATTTGACAATTCTTTTGAAACCTGAAAATGTAGGTCTCTTCCTATCTTTCTAGGGACAGCAAGATCACCAAAATCCGATATTTGTGGCTATAGTTATGCTCTGCGCAAGGCAACAAGGTCAGGATGAGTGAAAAATCGAAAAATTAACAATGTTTTGCAATTGAGCCCAATAATGTAAAAGCAAAAACAATGATTGTAAAAGTTGTCTAATTTCTGTCTCTCTCTGGCTTGTGCTGCTGTAATATGCTATTTATGCTTATTAATCCTGACCTAACCCTAGACAAAATTAAGGGCCTCTGAATAAGCTTTCCAACAAGGTATCATATGCCTTAATTGGGCTTAAGATGAGTAAGTTAGGCCCATTTAAGTGAAGGAACATCATGGACCGCGCACTGATCCGTACCAGAGAACTCGAGAACCAATTTAGCCTTGATTTTGTCCTAATTTGACAATTAAGTGAAGGAACATTTAAGTGAAGGAACATCATGGACCGCGCACTGATCCGTACCAGAGAACTCGAGAACCAATTTAGCCTTGATTTTGTCCTAATTTGACAATTCTCGTGACACCTGAAATTGTAGGTCTATTCCTTTTCTTTCTAGGGACAACAAGATCACCAAAATCCGATATCATTAGCTCTAGTTATGCTCTGCGCAAGGCAACAAGGTCAGGATGAGTGAAAAATCCGAAAACTAACAATGTTTAGCAGTTAAGCCCAATAATTTAAAAGCAAAAACAATGATTGTAAAAGTAGTTTAATTTCCGTCTCTCTCTGGCTTGTTCGGCTGCAAACTGCTATTTATGCTTATTAATCCTGACCTAACCCTAGACCAAATTAAGGGCCTCTGAATAACCTTTCCAATAAGGTATCATATGCCTTAATTGGGCTTAAGATGAGTAAGTTAGGCCCATTTAAGTGAAGGAACATCATGGATTGCGCACTGATCCGAGCCAGAGAACTCGGGACCCAATTTAGCCTTTAATTTGGCCGAATTTGACAATTCTTTTGAAACCAGAAAATGTAGGTGATATGATCCTAACAAGGAACATATATATTTTCGGATCTATCCTTGAGTGACCAAGCAAAATTATAGAAGAAGATGAAATACAAAATTGGATAAGATGAGAAATGGGAGGTAGGGGCCACAAATCCAAGGGGATTTGATAAGCCAATGTGAGGTTCGCCACAAGAATATTGGATTCTTGATAAGAACAAGGGTTGGCTCAATGAAGAACCCAAGAGAGAAAACACTCTCACAATTGGAATCAATCCAAAATGAACTCAAAGTTATCATTTCATGTGGTATGGCAATGATACATATACAAGGATGGCTGCCGACTTTTGGGTTGCCTTGTTCTCTCAATATTCCATAAACCGATACCTAATAACTCACATAACTCACCAACTAAATGACACTAAAAACGACTCACTAACTCCCACTACCATGCATTTACCACATTAATTGATAAATGCATTTACATTACCTAAATATGCATAAACATGATAATAAATTCCTACTAGTCATTATTATGACTAAGAGCACAACTAGGAAGCATTAAGTGAGGCTAGGAGAATACAAAAGGTCATCTTAAAATTCAGCCCAAAAATAATACGAAAATTATAAATAAAAATTATAAAAATATAATAATCTGAATATGCTTCTTTCCACATGCTCAAGTCATCCATGTTCCTATCATTCCCCTCTTCTTGAAAGTGATTTGTCCTCAAATCCAAACCTGCATTATAAGTCAGTGGATTATCTAATAAAAATTTCCTTTTGTGCTTTCCACCGTTTGCTTGATAATTGGCTCTTCCATCCTTTTTTCTCTCATAATTCTTTTTTTTCACGAGATATCTCTCATTGTTCTCTTTTTCTTCATCTTTTATCTCATGGTTCTCCTCTTCTTCTCTCTCATAGGTTTCTTTTTTCTTTAATTCTTCGTTTTCCTCATGGCTTTCTTTTTTCTCCTCTTCTTTTTCACCACTCTCCATTTCCTCCTCCTTTCTCTCACGAGTTTTGTTTTTCTTTGCTTCTCCTTTCAAGTACATTTGATCTTCATACACTTGTTTTGGTGACAATGGTACAAGAGTAATTTTGCGATTATTAAATACAAATGAGTACTTGTTGTTGTCGGCATCATATCTCGCTTGTCGTTCAACCCTCCAAGGACGGCCAAGTAACAAGTGCCTCGTTTCCATGGGCACCACATCACATAACACGTCATCTTCATATCTCCCAATCCGGAATGGCACTCGTACTTGTTTGTTCACCATCACATCACCGAAATCACTAAACTCCGGGATGCTCCAAATGACATACGGTTGTGGATGCTCTAGAGAAGAGGAAGTCCCAACTTTTGCACCATGGAGGTACTAGCAAGGTTAACATAACCCCTTCTATCAATGACCAAGCTACATATCTTGTCCTTCACATAGCATCTAGAATAGAAAAGATCCTCCCTTTGCTTGGCATCATTTTTCTTCATTAGTGACTCCATGAAGAACCCACTAACAAAAATTCAAACTTCTCGGAAAAATTGAAAAATAAAATCAAAGGTCACTCTAGGAAGGATGGCTCTAGATACCAAATGATATGATCCTAACAAGGAACATATATATTTTCGGATCTATCCTTGAGTGACCAAGCAAAATTATAGAAGAAGATGAAATACAAAATTGGATAAGATGAGAAATGGGAGGTAGGCGCCACAAATCCAAGGGGATTTGATAAGCCAATGTGAGGTTCGCCACAAGAATCTTGGATTCTTGATAAGAACAAGGGTTGGCTCAATGAAGAACCCAAGAGAGAAAACACTCTCACAATTGGAATCAATCCAAAATGAACTCAAAGTTATCATTTCATGTGGTATGGCAATGATACATATACAAGGATGGCTGCCGACTTTTGGGTTGCCTTGTTCTCTCAATATTCCATAACCGATACCTAATAACTCACATAACTCACCAACTAAATGACACTAAAAACGACTCACTAACTCCCACTACCATGCATTTACCACATTAATTGATAAATGCATTTACATTACCTAAATATGCATAAACATGATAATAAATTCCTACTAGTCATTATTATGACTAAGAGCACAACTAGGAAGCATTAAGTGAGGCTAGTAGAATACAAAAGGTCATCTTAAAATTCAGCCAAAAATTATACGAAAATTATAAATAAAAATTATAAAAATATAATAATCTGAATATGCTTCTTTCCACATGCTCAAGCCATCCATGTTCCTATCAAGAGGTCTCTTCCTTATCTTTCTAGGGGACAGCAAGATCCCCAAAATCCGATATTTGTGGCTATAGTTATGCTCTGCGCAAGGCAACAAGGTCAGGATGAGTGAAAAATCGAAAAATTAACAATGTTTTGCAATTGAGCCCAATTAACCCCAATATTGTAAAAGCAAAAACAATGATTGTAAAAGTTGTCTAATTTCTGTCTCTCTCTGGCTTGTGCGGCTGTAATTTGCTATTTATGCTTATTAATCCTGACCTAACCCTAGACAAAATTAAGGGCCTCTGAATAAGTTTTCCAACAAGGTATCATATGCCTTAATTGGGCTTAAGATGAGTAAGTTAGGCCCATTTAAGTGAAGGAGCATCATGGACCGCGCACTAATCCGTGCCAGAGAACTCGAGACCCAATTTAGCCTTGATTTTGTCCTAATTTGACAATTCTTGTGAAACCTGAAATTGTAGGTCTCTTCCTTTTCTTTCTAGGGACAACAAGATCACCAAAATCCGATATCAGTAGCTCTAGTTATGCTCTGCGCAAGGCAACAAGGTCGGGATGAGTGAAAAATCCGAAAATTAACAATGTTTAGCAATTAAGCCCAATAATTTAAAAGCAGAAACAATGATTGAAAAAGTTGTCTAATTTTCATCTCTCTCTGGCTTGTGCGGTTGTAAACTGCCATTTATGCTTATTAATCCTAACCTAACCCTAGACCAAATTAAGGGCTTCTGAATAAGCATTCTAACAAGGTATCGTATGCCTTAATTGGGCTAAAGATGAGTAAGTTAGGCCCATTTAAGTGAAGGAACATCATGGACTGCGCACTGATCCGCGATAGAGAACTCGGGACCTAATTTAGCCTTGATTTTGGCCTAATATGACAATTATTGTGAAACCTGAAATTGTTGGTCTCTCCCTTATTTTTCTAGGGGCAGCAAGATCACCAAAATCTGATATCAGTAGCTCTAGTAATGGTTTGCGAAAGGCAACAAGGTCAGGATGAGTGAAAAATCCGAAAATTAACAATAATTAGCAATTAAGCCCAATTATTTAAAAGCAAAAACAATGATTGTAAAAGTTGTCTAATTTCCATCTCTCTCTGGCTTGTTCGGCTGTAAACTGCTATTTATGCTTATTAATCCTGACCTAACCCTAGACCAAATTAAGGGCCTCTGAATATCCTTTCCAATAAGGTATCATATGCCTTAATTGGGCTTAAGATGAGTAAGTTAGGCCCATTTAAGTGAAGGAACATCATGGACTACGCACTGTTCCGAGCCAGAGAACTCGGGACCCAATTTAGCCTTTAATTTGGCCTAATTTAACAATTCTTTTGAAACCTGAAATTGTAGGTCTCTTCCTATCTTTCTAGGGACAACAAGATCCCCAAAATCCGATATTTGTGTCTATAGTTATGCTATGCGCAAGACAACAAGGTCAGGATGAGTGAAAAATCGAAAAATTAACAATGGTTGCAATTGAGCCCAATTAACCCCAATAATGTAGAAGCAAAAACAATGATTGTAAAAGTTGTCTAATTTCTGTCTCTCTCTGGCTTCTGCAGCTGTAATATGCTATTTATGCTTATTAATCCTGACCTAACCCTAGACAAAATTAAGGGCCTCTGAATAAGCTTTCCAACAAGGTATCATATGCCTTGATTGGGCTTAAGATGAGTAAGTTAGGCCCATTTAAGTGAAGGAACATCATGGACCGCGCATTGATCCGTGCCAGAGAACTCGAGAACCAATTTAGCCTTGATTTTGTCCTAATTTGACAATTCTTGTGAAACATGAAATTTAGGTCTCTTCCTTTTCTTTCTAGGGACAACAAGATCACCAAAATCCGATATCAGTAGCTCTAGTTATGCTCTGCGCAAGGCAACAAGGTCAGGATGAGTGAAAAATCCGAAAATTAACAATGTTTGGCAATTAAGCCCAATAATTTAAAAGCAAAAACAATTATTGAAAAAGTTATCTAATTTTCATCTCTCTCTGGCTTGTGTGGCAGTAAACTGCCATTTATGCTTATTAATCCTTACCTAACCCTACACCAAATTAAGGGCTTCTGAATAAGCATTCCAACAAGGTATCATATGCCTTAATTGGGCTTAAGATGAGTAAGTTAGGCCCATTTAAGTGAAGGAACATCATGGACTGCGCACTGATCCGCGCCAGATAACTAGGGAGCCTATTTAGCCTTGATTTTGGCCTAATTTGACAATTCTTGTGAAACCTGAAATTGTAGGTCCCTTCCTTATCTTTCTTGGGACAGCAAGATCACCAAAAATCGATATCTGTAGCTCTAGTTATGCTCTGCGCAAGGAAACAAGGTCAGGATGAGTGAAAAATCCGAAAATTAAAAATGTTTAGCATTTAAGCCCCATTAAGACCAATAATGTAAAAGCAAAAATAATGATTCTAAAAGTTGTCTAATTTCTGTCTCTCTGGCTTGTGCGGCGTTAAGCTGCTATTGATGCTTATTAATCCTGACCTAACCCTAGACCAAACTAAGGGCCTCTGAATAAGCTTTCCAACAACGTATCATATGCCTTAATTGGGCTAAAGATGAGTAAGTTAGGCCCATTTAAGTGAAGGAACATCATGGACTGCGCACAGATCCGTGCCAGAGAACTAGGGAGCCTATTTAACCTTGATTTTGGCCTAATTTGACAATTCTTGTGAAACCGGAAATTGTAGGTCCCTTCCTTATCTTTCTTGGGACAACAAGATCTCCAAAATCCGATATCTGTAGCTCTAGTTATGTTCTGCGCAAGGCAACAAGGTCAGGATGAGAGAAAAATCCGAAAATTAAAAATGTTTAGCAATTAAGCCCCATTAAGCCCAATATTGTAAAAGCAAAAATAATGTTTCTAAAAGTTGTCTAATTTCTGTCTCTCTCTCGGCTTGTGCGGCCGTAAGTGCTATTGATGCTTTTTTAATCCTAACCTAACCCTAGACCAAACTAAGGTCCTCTCGAATAAGCTTTCCAACAAGGTATCATATGCCTTAATTGGGCTTAAGATGAGTAAGTTAGGCGCATTTAAGTGAAGGAACATCATGGACTACGCACTAATCCGTGCCAGAGAACTCGGGACCCAATTTTGCCTTGATTTTGGCCTAATATCACAATTCTTGTGAAACCTGAAATTGTTGGTCTCTTCCTTATTTTTCTAGGGACAGCAAGATCACCAAAATTCGATTACAGTACCTCTAGTAATGGTTTGCGAAAGGCAACAAGTTCAGGATGAGTGAAAAATCCGAAAATTAACTATAATTAGCAATTAAGCCCAATAATTTAAAAGCAAAAACAATGATTGTAAAAGTTGTCTAATTTCCGTCTCTCTGGCTTATGCGGCTGTAAACTGCCATTTATGCTTATTAATCCTGACCTAACCCTAGACCAAATTAAGGGCCTCTGAATAAGCATTCCAACAAGGTATCATATGCCTTAATTGGGCTTAAGATGAGTAAGTTAGGCCCATTTAAGTGAAGGAACATCGTGGACTGTGTACTGATCCGCGCCAGAGAACTCGGGAGCCAATTTAGCCTTGATTTTGGCCTAATTTGACAATTCTTGTGGAACCTGAAATTGTAGGTCCCTTCCTTATCTTTCTTGGGACAGCAAGATCACCAAAATCCGATATCTGTAGCTCTAGTTATGCTCTGCGCAAGGAAACAAGGTCAGGATGAGTGAAAAATCCGAAAATTAAAAATATTTAGCAATTAAGCCCCATTAAGCCCAATAATGTAAAAGCAAAAATAATGATTGTAAAAGTTGTCTAATTTATGTCTCTCTCTGGCTTGTGCGGCTGTAAACTGCTATTGATGCTTATTAATCCTGACCTAACCCTAGACCAAATTAAGTGCCTCTGAATAAGCTTTCCAACAAGGTATCATATGCCTTAATTGGGATTAAGATGAGTAAGTTAGGCCCATTTAAGTGAAGGAACATCATGGACTGCGCACTGATCCGTGCCAGAGAACTCGGAACTCAATTTAGCCTTGATTTGGCCTAATTTGACAATCCTTGTGAAACCTGAAATTGTAGGTCTCTTCGTTATCTTTCTAGGGACAGCAAGGTCACCAAAATCCGTGCCAGAGAACTCGGGACCCAATTTAGCCTTGATTTTGGCCTAATATCACAATTCTTGTGAAACCTGAAACTGTTGGTCTCTTCCTTATTTTTCTAGGGACAGCAAGGTCACCAAAATCCGATATCAGTAGCTCTAGTAATGGTTTGCGAAAGGCAACGAGGTCAGGATGAGTGAGAAATCCGAAAATTAACAAAAATTAGCAATTAAGCCCAATAATTTAAAAGCAAAAACAATGATTGTAAAAGTTGTCTAATTTCCATCTCTCTCTGGCTTGTTCGGCTGTAAACTGCTGTTTATGCTTATTAATCCTGACCTAACCCTAGACCAAATTAAGGGCCTCTGAATAAGCATTCCAACAAGGTATCGTATGCCTTAATTGGGCTTAAGATTAGTAAGTTAGGCCCATTTAAGGGAAGGAACGTCATGGACTTTGCACTGATCCGCGCCAGAGAACTCGAGAGCCTATTTATCCTTGATTATGGCCTAATTTGACAATTCTTGTGAAACCTGAAATTGTAGGTCCCTTCCTTATCTTTCTTGGGACAGCAAGATCACCAAAATCCGATATCTGTAGCTCTAGTTATGCTCTGCGCAAGGGAACAAGGTCAGGATGAGTGAAAAATCCGAAAATTAAATATATTTAACAATTAAGCCCAATAATGTAAAAGCAAAAATAATGATTGTAAAAGTTGCCTAATTTCTGTCTCTCTCTGGCTTGTGCGGCTGTAAACTGCTACTGATGCTTATTAATCCTGACCTAACCCTAGACCAAATTAAGGGCCTCTGAATAAGCTTTCCAACAAGGTATCATTTGCCTTAATTGGGCTTAAGATGAGTAAGTTAGGCCCATTTAAGTGAAGGAACATCATGGACTGCGCACTGATCCGTGCAAGAGAACTCGGGACCCAATTTAGCCTTGATTTTGGGTTAATTTGACTATTCTTGTGAAACCTGAAATTGAAGGTCTCTTCCTTATTTTTCTAGGGACCGCAAGATCACCACAATCTGATTTCAGTAGCCCTAGTAATGGTTCGCGAAAGGCAACAAGGTCAGGATGAGTGAAAAATCCGAAAATTAACAATAATTAGCAATTAAGCCCAATAATTTAAAAGCAAAAACAATGATTGTAAAAGTTGTCTAATTTCCGTCTCTCTCTGGCTTGTTCGGCTGTAAACTGCTATTTATGCTTGTTAATCCTGACCTAACCCTAGACCAAATTAAGGGCCTCTGAATAATCTTTCCAATAAGGTATCATATGCCTTAATTGGACTTAAGATGAGTAAGTTAGGCCCATTTAAGTGAAGAAACATCATGGACTGCGCACTGATCCGAGCCAGAGAACTCGGGACCCAATTTAGCCGTTAATTTGGCCTAATTTGACAATTCTTTTGAAACCTGAAATTGTAGGTCTCTTCCTTATCTTTCTAGGGACAACAAGATCACCAAAATCCGATATTTATATCTATAGTTGTGCTCTGCGCAAGGCAACAAGGTCAGAATGAGTGAAAAATCGAAAAATTAACAATGTTTTGCAATTGAGCCCAATAATGTAAAAGCAAAAACAGCGATTGTAAACGTCGTCTAATTTCTGTCTCTCTCTGGCTTGTGCGGATGTAAACTGCTATTTATGCTTATTAATCCTGACCTAACACTAGACCAAATTAAGGGCCTCTGAATAAGCTTTCCAACAAGGTATCATATGCCTTAATAGGGCTTAAGATGAGTAAATTAGGCCCATTTAAGTGAAGGAACATCATGGACTGCGCACTGATCCGTGCCAGAGAACTCGAGACCCAATTTAGCCTTGATTTTGTCCTAATTTGATAATTCTTGTGAAAACTGAAATTGTAGGTCTCTTCCTTATCTTTCCAGGGACAACAAGATCATATAAATCCTATATCAGTAGCTCTAGTTATGCTCTGTGCAAGGCAACAAGGTCAGGAAGAGTGAAAAATCCGAAAATTAACAATGTGTAGCAATTAACCCCAATAATTTAAAAGTAAAAACAATGATTGTAAAAGTTGTCTAATTTTCGTCTCTCTCTGGCTTGTGCGGCTGTAAACTACCATTTATGCTTATTAATCCTGACCTAACCCAAGTCCCAATCTAGGGCCTCTACAATATCATCCGATCTAGGTATCATATGCCTTAATTGGGCTTAAGATGAGTAAGTTAGGCCCATTTAAGTGAAGGAACATCATGGACTTTGCACTGATCCGTGCCAGAGAACTCGGGACCCAATTTAGCCTTGATTTTGGCATAATTTGACAATTCTTGTGAAACCCGAAATTGTAGGTCTCTTCCTTATTTTTCTAGGAATGACAAGATCACCAAAATCCTATATCAGTAGCTCTAGTAATGGATAGCGAAAGGCAACAAGGTCAGGATGAGTCAAAAATCCGAAAATTAACAATAATTAGCAATTAAGCCCAATAATTTAGAAGCAAAAACAATGATTGTAAAAGTTGTCTAATTTCCATCTCTCTCTGGCTTGTTTGGCTGTAAACTGCTATTTATGCTTATTAATCCTGACCTAACCCTAGACCAAATTAAGGGCCTCTCGAATAACCTTTCCAATAAGGTATCATATGCCTTAATTGGGCTTAAGATGAGTAAGTTAGGCCCATTTAAGTGAAGGAACATCATGGACTGTGCACTGATCTGAGCCTCAGAACTCGGGACCTAATTTAGCTTTTAATTTGGCCTAATTTGACAATTCTCTTGAAACCTGAAATTGTAGGTCTCTTCCTTATCTTTCTAGGGACAACAAGATCACCAAAATCCGATATTTGTAGCTATAGTTATACTCTGCGAAGGCAACTTGGTCAGGATGAGTGAAAAATCGAAAAATTAACAATGTTTTGCAATTGAGCCCAATTTAGCCCAATAATGTAAAAGCAAAAACAATGATTGTAAACGTTGTCTAATTTCTGTCTCTCTCTGACTTGTGCGGCTGTAAACTGCTATTTATGCTTATTAATCCTGACCTAACACCAAATTAAGGGCCTCTGAATAAGCTTTCCAACAAGGTATCTTATGCCTTAATTGGGCTTAAGATGAGTAAGTTAGGCCTATTTAAGTGAAGGAACATCATGGACTACGCACTGATCCGTGCCAGAGAATTCGAGACCCAATTTAGCCTTGATTTTGTCCTAATTTGACAATTCTTGTGACACCTGAATTTGTAGGAATCTTCCTTATCTTTCTAGGGATAGCAAGATCACCAAAATCCGATATCAGTAGCTCTAGTTATGGTCTGCGCAAGGTAACATGGCCAGGATGAGTGAAAATCTGAAAATGAACAATGTTTAGCAATTAAGCACAATAATTTGAAAGCAAAAACAATGATTATAAAAGTTGTCTAATTTTCGTCTCTCTCTGGCTTGTGCAGCTGTAAACTTCCATTTATGCTTATTAATCCTGACCTAACCCTAGACCAAATTAAGGGCCTCTGAATAAGCATTCCAACAAGGTATCATATGCCTTAATTGGGCTAAAGATGAGTAAGTTAGGCCCATTTAAGTGAAGGAACATCATGGACATTGCACTGATCCGCGCCAGAGAACTCGGGAGCCTATTTAGCCTTTAATTTGGCCTAATTTGACAATTCTTTTGAAACCTGAAATTGTAGATCCCTTCCTTATCTTTCTTGGGACAGCAAGATCACCAAAATCCGATATATGTAGCTCTAGTTATGCTCTGCGCAAGGCAACAAGGTCAGGATGAGTGAAAAATTCGACAATTAAATATATTTAGCAATTAAGGCCAATAATGTAAAAGCAAAAATAATGATTGTAAAAGTTGCTTAATTTCTGTCTCTCTCTGGATTGTGCGGCTGTAAACTGTTATTGATGCTTATTAATCCTGACCTAACCCTAGACCAAATTAAGGGCCTCTGAATAAGCTTTCCAACAAGGTATCATTTGCCTTAATTGGGCTTAAGATGAGTATGTTAGGCCCATTTAAGTGAAGGAACATCATGGACTGCGCATGGATCCGTGCCAGAGAACTCGGGAATCAATTTAGCCTTGATTTTGTCCTAATTTGACAATTCTTGTGAAACCTGAAATTGTAGCTCTCTTCCTTATCTTTCTAGGGACAGCAAGATCACCAAAATCCGATATTTGTAGCTATAGTTATGCTCTGCGCAAGACCACAAGGTCAGGATGAGTGAAAAATCGAAAAATTAACAATGTTTTGCAATTGAGCCTAATTTAGCCCAATAATGTAAAAGCAAAAACAATGATTGTAAACGTTGTCCAATTTCTGTCTCTCTCTTGCTTGTGCTGCTGTAAACTGCTATTTATGCTTATTAATCCTGACCTAACACTAGACCAAATTAAGGGCCTCTGAATAAGCTTTCCAACAAGGTATCATATGCCTTAATTGGGCTTAAGATGAGTAAGTTAGGACCATTTAAGTGAAGGAACATCATGGATCGCATGACCGATCCGTGCCAGAGAACTCGAGACCCAATTTAGCCTTGATTTTGTCCTAATTTGACAATTCTTGTGAAACCTGAAATTGTAGGTCTCTTCCTTATCTTTCTAGGGACAGCAAGATCACCAAAATCCGATATCAGTAGCTCCAGTTATGCTCAGCGCAAGGTAACACGGTCAGGATGAGTGAAAAATCCGAAAATTAACAATGTTTAGCAATTAAGCACAATAATTTAAAAGCAAAAATAATGATTGTAAAAGTTGCCTAATTTCTGTCTCTCTCTGGCTTCTGCGGCTGTAAACTGCTATTGATGCTTATTAATCCTGACCTAACCCTAGACCAAATTAAGTGCCTCTGAATAAGCTTTCCAACAAGGTATCATATGCCTTAATTGGGCTTAAGATGAGTAAGTTAGGCCCATTTAAGTGAAGGAACATCATGGACTGCACACTGATCCGTGCCAGAGAACTCGGGACCCAATTTAGCCTTGATTTTGGCCTAATTTGACAATTCTTGTGAAACCTGAAATTGTAGGTCACTTCCTTATTTTTATAGGGACAACAAGATCACCAAAATCCGATATCAGTAGCTCTAGTAATGGTTTGCGAAAGGCAACAAGGTCAGGATGAGTGAAAAATCCGAAAATTAGCAAAAATTAGCAATTATGCCCAATAATTTAAAAGCAAAAACAATGATAGTAAAAGTTGTCTAATTTCCATCTCTCTCTGGCTTGTTCGGCTGTAAACTGCTGTTTATGCTTATTAATCCTGACCCAACTCTAGACCAAATTAAGGGCCTCTGAATAAGCATTCCAACAAGGTATCATATGCCTTAATTGGGCTGAAGATTAGTAAGTTAGGCCCATTTAAGGGAAGGAACATCATGGACTTTGTACTGATCCGCGCTAGAGAACTCGGGATTCAATTTAGCCTTGATTTTGGCCTAATTTGACAATCCTTGTGAAACCTGAAATTGTAGGTCTCTTCGTTATCTTTCTAGGGACAGCAAGGTCACCAAAATCCGATACCAGTAGCTCTAGTTATGCTCTGCGCAAGGTAACAAGATCAGGATGAGTGAAAAATCCGAAAATTAACATTGTTTAGCAATTAAGCACAATAATTTAAAAGCTAACATAATGATTGTAAAAGTTGTCTAATTTTCGTCTCTCTCTGGCTTGTGCAGCAGTAAACTACCATTTATGCTTATTAATCCTGACCTAACCCTAGACCAAATTAAGGGCCTCTGAATAAGCATTCCAACAAGGTATCATATGCCTTAATTGGGCTTAAGATGAGTAAGTTAGGCCCATTTAAGTGAAGGAACAACATGGACTTTGCACTGATCTGCGCCAGAGAAATCGGGAGCCTATTTAGCCTTGATTTTGGCCTAATTTGACAATTCTTGTAAACCTGAAATTGTAGGTCCCTTCCTTATCTTTCTTGGGACAGCATGATCACCAAAATCCGATATCTGTAGCTTTAGTTATGCTCTGCGCAAGGGAACAAGGTCAGGATGAGTGAAAAATCCGAAAATTAAATATATTTAGCAATTAAGCCCAATAATGTAAAAGCAAAAATAATGATTGTAAAAGTTGTCTAATTTCCATCTCTCTCTGGCTTGTGCGGCTGTAAACTGCTGTTTATGCTTATTAATCCTGACCTAACCCTAGACCAAATTAAGGGCCTCTGAATAAGCATTCCAACAAGGTATCATATGCCCTAATTGGGCTTAAGATTAGTAAGTTAGGCCCATTTAAGGGAAGGAACATCATGGACTTTGCACTGATCCGCGCCAGAGAACTCGGGAGCCTATTTATCCTTGATTATGGCCTAATTTGACAATTCTTGTGAAACCTGAAATTGTAGGTCCCTTCCTTATCTTTCTTGGGACAGCAAGATCACCAAAATCCGATATCTGTAGCTCTAGTTATGCTCTGCGCAAGGGAACAAGGTCAGGATGAGTGAAAAATCCGAAAATTAAATATATTTAGCAATTAAGCCCAATAATGTAAAAGCAAAAATTATGATTGTAAAAGTTGCCTAATTTCTGTCTCTCTCTGGCTTGTGCGGCTGTAAACTGCTACTGATGCTTATTAATCCTGACCTAACCCTAGACCAAATTAAGGGCCTCTGAATAAGCTTTCCAACAAGGTATCATTTGCCTTAATTGGGCTTAAGATGAGTAAGTTAGGCCCATTTAAGTGAAGGAACATCATGGACTGCGCACTGATCCGTGCTAGCGAACTCGGGACCCAATTTAGCCTTGATTTTGGGTTAATTTGACAATTCTTGTGAAACATGAAATTGTAGGTCTCTTCCTTATTTTTCTAGGGACAGCAAGATCACCAAAAACCGATATCAGTAGCTCTAGTAATGGTTCGCGAAAGGCAACAAGGTCAGGATGAGTGAAAAATCCGAAAATTAACAACAATTAGCAATTAAGCCCAATAATTTAAAAGCAAAAACAATGATTGTAGAAGTTGTCTAATTTCCGTCTCTCTCTGGCTTGTTCGACTGTAAACTTCTATTTATGCTTATTAATCCTGACCTAAACCTAGACCAAATTAAGGGCCTCTGAATAATCTTTCCAATAAGGTATCATTTGCCTTAATTGGGCTTAAGATGAGTATGTTAGGCCCATTTAAGTGAAGGAACATCATGGACTGCGCACTGATCCGAGACAGAGAACTCGGGATCAATTTAGCCTTTAATTTGGCCTAATTTGACAATTCTCTTGAAACCTGAAATTGTAGGTCTCTTCCTTATCTTTCTAGGGACAACAAGATCACCAAAATCCGATATTTGTAGCTATAGTTATACTCTGCGCAAGGCAACAAGGTCATGATGAGTGAAAAATCGAAAAATTAACAATGTTTTGTAATTGAGCCCAATTTAGCCCAATAATGTAAAAGCAAAAACAACGATTGTAAACGCTGCGTCTAATTTCTGTCTCTCTAAGCTTGTACGGCTGTAAACTGCTATTTATGCTTATTAATCCCGACCTAACACTAGACCAAATTAAGGGCCCTCGAATAAGCTTTCCGACAAAGGTATCTTATGCCTTAATAGGGCTTAAGATGAGTAAATTAGGCCCGATTAAGTGAAGGAACATCATGGGATGCGCGACCGATCCGTGCGGGAGAATAAGCATCCCAACAAGGTATCATATGCCTTAATTGGGCTTAAGATGAGTAGGTTAGGCCCAATTAAGTGAAGGAACATCATGGACTTTGCACTGAACCATGCCAGAGAACTCGGGAGCCTATTTAGCCTTGATTTTGGACTAATTTGACAATTCTTGTGAATCCTGAAATTGTAGGTCTCTTCCTTATCTTTCTAGGGACAGCAAGATCACCAAAATCCGATATCGGTAGCTCCGATTATGCTCTCCGCAAGGTAACACGGTCAGGATGAGTGAAAAATCCGAAAATTAACAATGTTTAGCAATTAAGCACAATAATTTAAAAGCAAAAACAATGATTGTAAAAGTTGTCTAATTTCCGTCTCTCTCTGGCTTGTGCTGCTGTAAACTACTATTTATGCTTATTAATCCTGACCTAACCCTAGACCAAATTAAGGGCCTCTGAATAAGCTTTCCAATAAGGTATCATATGCCTTAATTGGGCTTAAGATGAGTAAGTTAGGCCCATTTAAGTGATGGAACATCATGGATGCATGGCGATCCGTACCAGAGAACTCGAGACCCAATTTAGCCTTGATTTTGTCCTAATTTGACAATTCTTGTGAAACCTGAAATTGTAGCTCTCTTCCTTATCTTTCTAGGGACAGCAAGATCACCAAAATCCGATATTTGTAGCTATAGTTATGCTCTGCGCAAGACCACAAGGTCAGGATGAGTGAAAAATCAAAAAATTAACAATGTTTTGCAATTGAGCCTAATTAAGCCCAATAATGTAAAAGCAAAAACAATGATTGTAAACGTTGTCCAATTTCTGTCTCTCTCTGGCTTGTGCTGCTGTAAACTGCTATTTATGCTTATTAATCCTGACCTAACACTAGACCAAATGAAGGGCCTCTGAATAAGCTTTCCAACAAGGTATCATATGCCTTAATTGGGCTTAAGATGAGTAAGTTAGGACCATTTAAGTGAAGGAACATCATGGACTGCGCACCGATCCGTGCCAGAGAACTCGAGACCCAAGTTAGCCATGATTTTGTCCTAATTTGACAATTCTTGTGAAACCTGAAATTGTAGGTCTCTTCCTTATCTTTCTAGGGACAGACAAGATCACCAAAATCCGATATCAGTAGCTCCAGTTATGCTCTGTGCAAGGTAACACGGTCAGGATGAGTGAAAAATCCGAAAATTAACAATGTTTATCAATTAAGCACAATAATTTAAAAGCAAAAACAATGATTGTAAAAGTTGTCTAATTTTCGTCTCTCTCTCGCTTGTTCGGCTGTAAACTGCCATTTATGCTTATTAATCCCTGACCTAACCCTAGACCAAATTAAGGGCCTTCGAATAAGCATTCCAACAAGGTATCATACGCCTTAATTGGGCTTAAGATGAGTAAGTTAGGCCCATTTAAGTGAAGGAACATCATGGATCTGCGCATGAGATCCGCTGGGAACTCGGGAGCCTATTTAGCTTTGATTTTGGTCTAATTTGACAATTCTCGTGAAACCCGAAATTGTAGGTCTCTTCCTTATCTTTCTAGGGACAGTAAGATCACCAAAATCCGATATCTGTAGATCTTGTTATGCTCTGTGCAAGGCAACAAGGTCAGGATGACTGAAAAATCCGAAAATTAACAATGTTTAGCAATTAAGCCCAATAACGTAAAAGCGAAAACAGTGATTGTAAAAGTTGTCCAATTTTTGTCTCTCTCTGGCTTGTGCGGCTGTAAACTGCTTTTTATGCTTATTAATCCTGACCTAACCCGAGACCAAATTAAGAGCCTCCGAATAAGCTTTCCAACAAGGTATCATATGCCTTAATTGGGCTTAAGATGAGTAAGTTAGGCCCATTTAAGTGAAGGAACATCATGGATCGCAGATCGATCCGTGCAAGAGAACTCGAGACCCAATTTAGCCTTGATTTTGGCCTAATTTGACAATTCTTGTGAAACCTGAAATTGTAGGTCTCTTCCTTATCTTTCTAGGGACAGCAAGATCACCAAAATCCGATATCAGTAGCTCCAGTTATGCTCTGTGCAAGGTAACACGGTCAGGATGAGTGAAAAATCCGAAAATTAACAATGTTTAGCAATTAGGCAGAATAATTTAAAAGCAAAAACAATGATTGTAAAAATTGTCTAATTTTCGTCTCTCTCTGGCTTGTTCGGCTGTCAACTGCCATTTATGCTTATTAATCCTGACCTGACCCTAGACCAAATTAAGGGCCTCTGAATAAGCATTCCAACAAGGTATCATACGCCTTAATTGGGCTTAAGATGAGTAAGTTAGGCCCATTTAAGTGAAGGAACTTCATGGACTGCGCACTGATCCGTGTCAGAGAACTCGGGAGCCTATTTAGCCTTGATTTTGGCCTAATTTGACAATTCTTGTGAAACCTGAAATTGAAGGTCCCTTCCTTATTTTCCTAGGGGACTGACAAGATCACCAAAATCCGATATTAGTAACTCTAGTAATGGTTTGCGAAAGGCAACCAGGTCAGGATGAGTGAAAAATCCAAAAATTAACAATAATTAGCAATTAAGCTCAATAATTTTAAAGCAAAAACAATGATTGTAAAAGTTGTCTAACTTCCGTCTCTCTCGGCTTGTTGGTAAAAAACCGCTATTTATACTTAGTAATCCTGACCTAACCCTAGACCAAATTAAGGGCCTCTGAATAAGCATCCCAACAAGGTATCATAAGCCTTAATTGGGCTTAAGATGAGTAAGTTAGGCCCATTTAAGTGAAGGAACATCATGGACTCCGCACTGATCCACGCCAAAGAACTCGGGAGCCTATTTAGCCTTGATTTTGGCCTAATTTGACAATTCTTGTGAAACCTGAAATTGAAGGTCTCTTCCTTATTTTCCTAGGGACAGCAAGATCACCAAAATCCGATATCATTAGCTCTAGTAATGGTTTGCTAAAGGCAACAAGGTCAAGATGAGTGAAAAATCCGAAAATTAACAATAATTAGCAATTAAGCCCAATAATTTAAAAACAAAAACAATGATTGTATAAGTTGTCTAATTTCCGTCTCTCTCTGGCTTGTTCGGCTGTAAACTGCTATTTATGCTTAGTAATCCAGACTTAAGCCTAGACCAAATTAAGGGCCTCTGAATAACCTTTCCAATAAGGTATCATATGCCTTAATTGGGCTTAAGATGAGTAAGTTAGGCCCATTTAAGTGAAGGAACATCATGGACTGCGCACTGATCCGAGCCAGAAAACTCGGGACCCAATTTAGCCATTAATTTGGCCTAATTTGACAATTCTTTTGAAACCTCAAATTTTAGGTCTCTTCCTTATCTTTCTATGGACAGCAGGATCACCAAAATCCGATATTTGTAGCTATAGTTATGCTCTGCGCAAGGCAACAAGGTCAGGATGAGTGAAAAATCGAAAAATTAACAATGTTTTGCAATTGAGCCCAATTTAGCCCAATAATGTAAAAGTAAAAACAACTATTGTAAACATTGTCTAATTTCTGTCTCTCTCTGGCTTGTGCGGCTGTAAACTATTATTTATGCTTATTAATCCTGACCTAACACTAGACCAAATTAAGGGCCTCTGAATAAGCTTTCCAACAAGGTATCATATGCCTTAATTGGGCTTAAGATGAGTAAGTTATGCCCATTTAAGTGAAGGAACATCATGGATTGCGCATTGATCCGTGCCGAGAGAACTCGAGACTCAATTTAGCCTTGATTTTGTCCTAATTTGACAATTCTTGTGAACCTGAAATTGTAGGTTTCTTCCATATCTGTCTAGGGACAACAAGATCTCCAAAATCCTATATCCAGTAGTTCTAGTTATGCTCTGCACTAAGGCAACAAGGTCAGGATGAGTGAAAAATCCAAAAATTAAGAATATTTAGCAATTAACCCCTATAATGTAAAAGTAAAAACAATGATTGTAAACGTTGTCCAATTTCTGTCTCTCTCTGGCTTGTGCTGCTGTAAACTGCTATTTATGCTTATTAATCCTGACCTAACACTAGACCAAATTAAGGGCCTCTGAATAAGCTTTCCAACAAGGTATCATATGCCTTAATTGGGCTTAAGATGAGTAAGTTAGGCCCATTTAAGTGAAGGAACATCATGGACTGCGCACCGATCCGTGCCAGAGAACTCGAGACCCAATTTAGCCTTGATTTTGTCCTAATTTGACAATTTTTGTGAAACCTGAAATTGTAGGTCTCTTCCTTATCTTTCTAGGGACAGCAAGATCACCAAAATCCGATATCTGTAGCTCTAGTTTTGCTCTGCGCAAGGCAACGTGGTCAGGATGAGTGAAAAATCCAAAAATTAACAGTGTTTAGCAACTAAGCCCAATTAAGCCCAAGAATGTAAAAGCAAAAACAATGATTGTAAAAGTTGTCTAATTTCCGTCTGTCTCAGGCTTGTGCGGCTGTAAACTGCTATCTATGCTTATTAATCCCGACCTAACCCTAGACCAAATTAAGGGCCTCTGAATAACCTTTCCAATAAGGTATCATATGCCTTAATTAGGCTTAAGATGAGTAAGTTAGGCCCATTTAAGTGAAGGAACATCATGGACTGGGCACTGATCCGAGCCAGAGAACTCGGGACCCAATTTTGCCTTTAATTTGGCATAATTTGACGATTCTTTTGAAACCTCAAATTGTAGGTCTCTTCCTTAACGTTCTAGGGACAGCAAGATCACCAAAATCCGATATTTGTAGCTATCGTTATGCTCTGCGCAAGGAAACAAGGACAGGATGAGTGAAAAATCGAAAAATTAACAATGTTTTGCAATTGAGCCCAATTAAGCCCAATAATGTAAAAGTAAAAACAATGATTGTAAAAGTTCTGTAATTTCTGTCTCTCTCTGGCTTGTGCGGCTGTAAAGTGCTATTTATGCTTATTAATCCTGACCTAACCCTAGACAAAATTAAGGGCCTCTCAATAAGCTTTCCAACAAGGTATCATATGCCTTAATTGGGCTTACGATGAGTAAGTTAGGCCCATTTAAGTGAAGGAACATCATGGACCGCGCACTGATCCGTGCCAGAGAACTCGAGACCCATTTTAGCCTTGATTTTGTCCTAATTTGACAATTCTTGCGAAACTTGAAATTGTAGGTCTCTTCCTTATCTTTCTAGGGACAAGAAGATCACCAAAATCCGAAATCAGTAGCTCTAGTTATGCTCTGCACAACGCAACAAGTCCAGGATGAGTGAAAAATCCGAAAATTAACAATGTTTAGCAATTAAGCCCAATAATTTAAAAGCTAAAACAATGATTGTAAAAGTTGTCTAATTTTCGTCTCTCTCTGGCTTGTGCAGCTGTAAACTGCCATTTATGCTTATTAATCCTGACCTAACCCTAGACCAAATTAAGGGTCTCTGAATAACCTTTCCAATAAGGTATCATATGCCTTAATTGGGCTTAAGATGAGTAAGTTAGGCCCATTTAAGTGAAGGAACATCATGGACTGCGCACTGAACCGAGCGAGAGAACTCGGGACCCAATTTAGCCTTTAATTTGGCCTAATTTGACAATTGTTTTGAAACCTCAAATTGTAGGTCTCTTCCTTATCTTTCTAGGGACAACAAGATCACAAAAATCCGATATCTGTAGCTATCGTTATGCTCTGCGCAAGGCAACAAGGTCAGGATGAGTGAAAAATCGAAAAATTAACAATGTTTTGCAATTGAACCCAATAATGTAAAAGCAAAAACAATGATTGTAAAAGTTGTCTAATTTCTGTCTCTTTCTGGCTTGTGCGGCTGTAAACTGCTATTTATGCCTATTAATCCTGACCTAACCCTAGACAAAATTAAGGGCCTCTCAATAAGCTTTCCAACAAGGTATCATTTGCCTTAATTGGGCTTAAGATGAGTAAGTTAGGCCCATTTAAGTGAAGGAACATCATGGACCGCGCACTGATCCGTGCCAGAGAACTCGAGACCCAATTTAGCCTTGATTTTGTCCTAATTTGACAATTCTTATGCAACCTGAAATTGTAGGTCTCTTCCTTATCTTTCTAGGGACAACAAGATCACCAAAATCCGAATTCAGTAGCTCTAGTTATGCTCTGCGCAAGGCAACAAGGCCAGGATGAGTGAAAAATCCGAAAATTAACAATGTTTAGCAATTAAGCCCAATAATTTAAAATCTAAAACAGTGTTTGTAAAAGTTGTCTAATTTTCGTCTCTCTCTGGCTTGTGCAGCTGTAAACTGCCATTTATGCTTATTAATCCTGACCTAACCCTAGCCCAAATTAAGGGTCTCTGAATAACCTTTCCAATAAGGTATCATATGCCTTAATTGGGCTTAAGATGAGTAAGTTAGGCCCATTTAAGTGAAGGAACATCATGGACTGCGCACTGAACCGACCGAGAGAACTCGGGACCCAATTTAGCCTTTAATTTGGCCTAATTTGACAATTCTTTTGAAACCTCAAATTGTAGGTCTCTTTCTTATCTTTCTAGGGACAACAAGATCACCAAAATCCGATATCTGTAACTATCGTTTTGCTCTGCGCAAGGCAACAAGGTCAGGATGAGTGAAAAATCGAAAAATTAACAATGTTTTGCAATTGAGCCTAATTAAGCCCAATAATGTAAAAGCAAAAACAATGATTGTAAAAGTTGTCTAATTTCTGTCTCTCTCTGGCTTGTGCTGCTGTAAACTGCTATTTATGCCTATTAATCCTGACCTAACACTAGACCAAATTAAGGGCCTCTGAATAAGCTTTCCAACAAGGTATCATATGCCTTAATTGGGCTTAAGATGAGTAAGTTAGGACCATTTAAGTGAAGGAACATCATGGACTGCGCACCGATCCGTGCCAGAGAACTCGAGACCCAATTTAGCCTTGATTTTGTCCTAATTTGACAATTCTTGTGAAACCTGAAATTGTAGGTCTCTTCCTTATCTTTCTAGGGACAGCAAGATCACCAAAATCCGATATCAGTAGCTCCAGTTATGCTCTGCGCAAGGTAACACGGTCAGGATGAGTGAAAAATCCGAAAATTAACAATGTTTAGCAATTAAGCCCAATAATTTAAAAGCAAAAACAATGATTGTAAAAGTTGTCTAATTTCCGTCTCTCTCTGGCTTGTGCAGCTGTAAACTGCCATTTATGCTTATTAATCCTGACCTAACCCTAGACCAAATTAAGGGCCTCGTAATAAGCATTTCAACAAGGTATCATATGCCTTAATTGGGCTTAAGATAAGTAAGTTAGGCCCATTTAAGTGAAGGAACATCATGGACTGCGCACTGATTCACGCTAGAGAACTCGGGAGCCTATTTAGCCTTGATTTTGGCCTAATTTGACAATTCTTGTGAAACATGAGATCGTATGTCCCTTCCTTATCTTTCTTGGGACAGCAAGATCACCAAAATCCGACATCTGTAGCTCTTGTTATGCTCTGCGCAAGGCAACAATGTCAGGATGAGTGAAAAATCCGAAAATTAAAAATGTTCAGCAATAAAGCCCCTGATGACAACCAAATGGTGAGGTTGCCTTTGATGATCTTTTTTGGTTGAATTTTAACAAGTAATTTGCGGAACAATTTTTGAGATTAATTAAAAGGAAGAAAAGAAACAAATGGATGGAGAATAGAGATGGTGATGGCGCCACAAACTAGAGAGTTTGATAAGCCAAGGAGGCTCGCCACAAGAATCTTGGATTCTTGATAAGAACAAGATGGCTCAACCAAGAACCAAGGAGAACAAAATTCTCACAAAAGGATTTCAATCCAAAATAACATCCAAAATTATTTTCCATGTGTTTAGGGGTGTAATACATATAGAGTGTGGCTGCCAACTTTTGGCTCACACCTTGTCTTTTCAAGATTCCATAATCCCCTCACTAACTAAGCTTAAATATTGCCACTAAATGGTGAGTTAATTTTCTCTTTCCACCATTATGTGGCTGTTACACATAAATCCCTTCTTTACTCCCATAATTATGTGGTGGTTACATTTGTTTCTCAAATTAAAAGTGTAACCCCCCATAATTTATTCAAAATACCCACACACTAATTGAGGAGTTCTTATAGCATGCAAGCTAAAGATTCCTCCCACTAAGGTACTCACAAATTCATTTTCCATCATGGATTACAAGTGGGCTGCCCCAAAAACATCACTTAGTAATTGGGCTCACTCATAAAACCCATTGACACTTATTGAATTAAAATAAATAACCAAATGGACTTATAACTAGAGCACGCCCCATTTGAATATGATCATGAGTCTTCTAGTTGAATGAGATAGGTCATCAATTTGGGCTCCATTCCATTTGGTCTCATTCTTGGGTTTGCTTCTATCAATCCCCAAGCATGTTATCAAATCTTATGTTAAGATTTCCATACTTTTGGGTAACCATGCAAGTTCCCAAACCATGGGGTACCTCCCTTGGGATGAACTCTTCGATTACATCGGTTGTATCAAACTTAAGTTCAAAATATATTTCAATAGGAGGTAAAGCATGAGTAGGTGCTTTATAGAGACTTTTGGAATCCATGAAAGTTTCCCAACCATGGGGTACTTCCTTTGGGACGAAATCACCAAATTTCTGCAAAAGAGTTACAACACCACTAGGCAAAGAGAGATCATTAGAAGCATTGGAAATTAAACAAAAGTCCTTGCAATAAATTATGCATTGGGGCTGTCTTGAAATCAAAGCCCTCTTCTCCTCACTTTTTGTTGCCAAAGAACTCTCTTTTTGCTCACTATTTTTCTCACTATTTTTCTCTTGCTCATCATTCTTCTTTTCACTCTCTTTTTCTTTTTCCTCTTGATTATCACTCTTCTTTTCACTCTCTTTTTCTTCTTCCTTTTGATCATCACTTTTCTTTTCACTTTCTTTTGCTTTTGCCTCATTCTCTTGTTTTGCTTTCTCTCTCTCTTTCTTCTCATTCTCTTTCTTGTTGGAGTCTTCCACCAACTTCTTCACATGGTCTTCAAAACTTTCCATTTGTCTTTTCATTCTTTCCTCTTTTCTCAACCTCTTTTGTTCGTTCTCTCTCATCCTCTTGCCACGCCTATCATGCATTTGCCGGATCCACTCTTCAACCTCTCTCCTATGTTCTTGCACATAGTCGAAATTTTCAAATCGCAACATTGCAAAGAATACAAGTTAGAAAATAACAAAATATATATGTAAGAACCAATCTTCTCACCAAGTGTGCACAATGTATATTTCACTCAATTGGCTTTTTCCACACAAGCTGTAATTTTCACTCTTGCTTTTTTCTACTCAATTGTTCTCTTTTAGTCCTCAGAGGAGTCAAGCACAATCCACACAAAATTCCAAAAATCACAAAATGGAAAAGAACAAGGAAACAAAAAGAAAGGCTAGAAAGGAAAAGCTTTGAGAATAATGAAACAAGAAAGAAGGGAAACATTTCAAGAACTCAAATTCCCAAAATGGAACTTTTTCTCTTCTCCTTTTTTTCTTGAAATTCTAGGTGTTGTTTTCCTCTCTTCTTTTTTTTTTATTTTTTTTATACAACACACTAGAGAAAGCTTACAAAGAGAAACACAAACGTATTTCCTTTTTTTTCGATTTTTTTTTTTAAAATTTAGACAACAAGAAGATGAACACAATAACACAATAATTCCCTTCAAACAGACACAAGAAAATAATTTTTTTTGTTTTGGATTTTTCTGGGTAGAAAAGAAGAAAGGAAGAAGATGAAGAACAAAGATGATAATGAAAAACAAAAACTCAAAAAGTTCAACCAAAGCCTAAGCTTTGATACCACTTGATGACAACCAAATGGTGAGGTTGCCTTTGATGATCTTTTTTAGTTGAATTTTAACAGGTAATTTGAGGAACAATTTTGAGATTAAAATAAAGGGAAGAAAAGAAACAAATGGATGGAGAATAGAGATGGTGATGGCACCACAAACTAGAGAGTTTGATAAGCCAAGGAGGTTCGGCACAAGAATCTTGGATTCTTGATAAGAACAAGATGGCTCAACCAAGAACCAAGGAGAACAAAATTCTCACCAAAGGATTTCAATCCAAAATAACATCCAAAATTATTTTCCATGTGTTTAGGGGTGTAATACATATAGAGTGTGGCTGCCAACTTTTGGCTCACACCTTGTCTTTTCAATATTCCATAATCCCCTCACTAACTAAGCTTAAATCTTGCCACTAAATGGTGAGTTAATTTTCTCTTTCCACCATTATGTGGCTCATTACACATAAATCCCTTCTTTACTCCCCTAATTATGTGGTGGTTACACTTGTTTCTCAAATTAAAAGTGTAACCCCTCATAATTTATTCAAAATACCCACACACTAATTTAGGAGTTCTTATAGCATGCAATCTAAAGATTCCTCCCACTAAGGTACTCACAAATTCGTTTTCCATCATGGATTACAAGTGGGCTGCCCCAAAAACATCACTTAGTAATTGGGCTCACTCATAAAACCCATTTACACATATTGAATTAAAATAAATAACCAAATGGACTTATAACTAGAGCACGCCCCATTTGAATATGATCATGGGTCTTCTAGTTGAATGAGATAGGTCATCAATTTGGGCTCCATCCATTTGGTCTCATTCTTGGGTTTGCTTCTATCAAAATAGCCACTACGTAATTAAGAGCTTGTTGGGCTTTCTTGTGTCTAACTCTTGTCATGGGCCCACCAAGTCCTTGATTTGATTCTTGATCCATGGTCTTCATTGGGCTCAAATCATTCTTGTTGTAAAGTTGACTTGCCCCCTTGGCTGCTATCAGCCCCATTAAGCCCAATAATGTAAAAGCAAAAATAATGATTGTAAAAGTTGTTTAATTTCTGTCTCTCTCTGGCTTGTGCGGCTGTAAACTGCTATTGATGCTTATTAATCCTGACCTGACCCTAGACCAAATTAATGGCCTCTGAATAAGCTTTCCAACAAAGTATCATATGCCTTAATTGGGCTTAAGATGAGTAAGTTAGGCCCATTTAAGTGAAGGAACATCATGGACTGAGCATTGATCCGTGCCAGAGAACTCGGGACCCAATTTAGCCTTGATTTTGGCCTAATTTGACAATTCTTGTGAAACCTGAAATTGTAGGTCTCTTCCTTATTTTTCTAGGGACAACAAGATCACCAAAATTAAGGGCCTCTGAATAAGCTTTCCAACAAGGTATCATATGCCTTAATTGGGCTTAACAGTACAAAAAAAAGTTCATTTAGCGATCGAAAATAGTGACCGAATTTGTTGGTTGCTGTTTGCGACCGAAATGGCAACCGATTGTAGGATCTAAATCAAACACTGATTAGAGTTGATATTGCGACCGAAATAGAGCGTAGTAGAGTTATTGACCGCTATTTCGGTCGTAAAATTAAGGAAAATAAAAGTAAAAAATTATGACTTTTTAGCTACCGAAATGGCGACCGAGTTAAATGCAACGGTTAAAATTTATTTACAGTTGCGACCGATATTAAATCGGTCGCTAAACGCCGCGTGAAAAATTAAAATAGAGCGTGTTAGCGACCGAATTTTAAATCGGCCGCTAAATTTATGAATTCAAATTCAAATTAACCTATTTAGCGACCGAATGATTCGGTCACTGAAACTAAAATCCCTAAATCGCGAGCCCTTCCACTTTCTTCCCCATTTCTCTCATTTTATCTCTTTTCTTCTCTCTCTTGCACGCTCTGCTCCGACGTCTGCGCTCCGGTCACCACCATGCCACCTCCGGTGAGTGATTCCACCGGCCCCCCCCCCCCCCCCTCTCTCTATCTGATGACAACCCAAATGGTGAGGTTGCCTTTGATGATCTTTTTGGTTGAATTTTAACAATTACAAATCCAAGTCAATTGAGTTGTATCATAAAAGGAAGAAAGTATGAAAATGGGTGAAGATTAGAGATGGTATGGCGCCACAAAACAAGAGTTTTGATAATCCAAGTGAGGTTCGCCACAAGAATCTTGGATTCTTGATAAGAACAATAGTTTGGCTCAACCAAGAACGAAGGAGAACAAAGTCTCACAAATGGATTTCAATCCAAATTCAACATCCAAGTTTCCATTCAACATGAAAATGGAGTGTACAAATAGAGTATTAGGCTGCCAACTTTTTGGCTTCCAAAAGAGATCATAACCCCCACAATAATTAGCCTAATCATGTCACTAAATGACTCACTAATTCCCTCCATAACTCAGCCTCTAATGGTGAGCTTATTATTCTCTCATAACCATCATTATGTGGCTGCCACACTTTACTTCTCATATTAAAAAGTGTAACTCCCACATAATTAACAAAACAATAAACAAACTAATAACTTATAGGAGTTACTATTGGCATGTAAACCAAAGATTCCTCCTACTAAGCTCCCAAATTCGTGTACAACATGGACTTAAGTGGGCTTGACCCATTTGCAACACTTAGCCAATTTGGACACACACACATAACCCATTACACTTATTGAATTAAAATAAAACAACTAAGTAGACTCATAACTAGAGCACGCCCCATTTTAAAATGATCATGGGTCTTCTAGTTGAATGAGATAGGTCATCAATTGGGGCTCCATTCCATTTGGTCTCATTCTTGGGCTTGCTTCTATCAAAATAGCCCCCATGTAATTAAGAGCTTGTTGGGTTTTCTTGTGTCTAACTTTTGTCATGGGCCCACCAAGTCCTTGATTTGATTCTTGATCCATGGTCTTCATTGGGCTCATATCATTCTTGTTGGAAATTGGACTTGCCCCCCCATGGCTCATATCACACACACTCTCTCTCTCTCTCTCTCTCTCTCTCTCTCTCTCTTTCTGATGTCTCTCTATCTTTGTCCCTGTAGCACACCTGAGCCGCCTCCCTTGAGCCACCACTGTCTGCAGCTCCGGTGACACCACCACCACCAAGGGTAAGCTACCTTGTCTTCTCTCCTCTTCTCTCATTGTCGAGTTTAAGTCCCTATTCTTGCCTAAATTTGTCATGAATGCAGTGTATATATAGTGTAGAGTGGAGCTCTTTGGTTGAGGAAATCTTTGCTCAGGTTAAGATCATAAAATTTGTACTGGTGAGGGGGTCATACTGGATTTTTTTTCCTCTGGTGCCCTGGGAATTGGTTGCTGGATCTGTGCTGTAGCAGGTTTTCAAGAGTTGGGTGTGCCTTTGAGTTATAGTTTTGGTGTTTTTTTTCATAATTTTCTTATATGGTTTCTGATATATGTTCTATTTGATGTATATTAGTCTTGGCTTTGTTTTGTAAGTCGTGTGGAGTTTCTCCTGCTGGTCCTGGTTTGCTGCTATATGTTGTGTGTGGCTAGCAGATATTTGGTAATTGTGGCCTTGCTGTGTTCACGGGCACTACAACTTGATAGAAAAGCTGATTTTCTAATGTCTTGTCCTTTTTTTTTGTGCTTCCAACTTGAGAATGTTCCAAAAAATATTTAGAGGGGAGTTAATATACTGAACATTATTTGCTAACTGTAGAGTGGATGGTGAGGTTCTTCTGTGCTTTGTTCTTAAAGTATTTGTTTCTGTGCTTCTCAATTTTACCTCTTTGGATGATCTTCACCGGTGTTTTTGTATCTTGAAAAGTAGGTGTCATATGTAATGGAAATCTTGCACTATGGTTATGAGAGTTTATGTTTCTTTTGGAGTCATGCACTACTACAGAAGGGGCCTCAACTATAATTGAAAGTGGGAACAAAGGAACATGGGATGCAAGTCTTGAATGAGGGTTCCTTTAGTTTTGCCTAATGGGGGATGAAACGTGGGTGTTTGTTGTGTATTAGTTTTGGTAATGTTTTTATTGCTCTCAGGTTATTAGATATTATGTAGGGGCATGGTATTGCAAAACATGGCAATGATAGTTGAAATTTTAGTTTGCTTGGGACTTTTATTGGTGTAGAATCGGCCATAGGTGGTGCGAGAACATGTTCGTGTGTTTGGCATGGATGTCTTTTATTTTTGGGTCCTACGGGCTTTATGTGATGGGGAGGAATGTGGAGACAAAGTGCAAAATGTTCTTTCCTAAATTTTTACTGGGTAGTCGGCTAGCTTTGTTTTTTTAGGGCTTTATTGGTATGAGTGTATTCTGCTTCTATGTATCCCAAATGAGAATCAAAGCAAACGTAGTTCTAAGTTCCACATGTGGAAAGAAAAATGACGATGTATTACTCTACCTTATCAAAAAGACACATATTGAAATTAAAGATACTCAAATTTTCTTATAAAAAACACATAAATTTCAATAACAGCTTCTTAAAGAATATTTTTTATAATTGTAAAAAGACATAAAATACTTTATACTTTGAGAAATTTACTCCAAATTATTGAATGTCACAATTTTTTTTCCTTAATACTTAACAAATTTGTCATATTTTTGTATCAAGTAGAAAATCATATTTTCTTTTCTTATCGTCGGATTAAGAAAAAAAGGAATCACTTGATTCTGATAGATAACACTCGTACCCTCTATAATGAGTGATTCGGGCAAGTTGCAAAACTACCACTTTAAGTTGGTTATTTTCAGTCAGAAAGTTGAACATTTCGATTGGTCGTTCCCCAAACAATCTCACACGACCAAAATTATTGCTAAAGTTTGAGAAAAAAATGAAGTTTGAGTATAAATTCTATGTGAAATAAAATGTTTATTTATGCATTATAGGTCCTTGTTTGATCTTCGTTGTCCGCGGCTCCTCCCTTATCCTTACTTGGTTTTGCTTTGTCGAATAGGTAAGTTCTCTCAATACTCACTTTTAAGGTTTTGCTTTGTCTAATAGGTACTGATATGTGTGGTGTTTCTAATGTATTATGTGAATTATCGTGTTGTTTGGTAGTGGAGAGCTGAGCTCAATAGGATGTGATCTTGTCTGATTGTATGCTGATAATTTAATGTTTATTCATGTGTTTGTCAATATGTGTTGTTTGTTAGTGGAGAGCGGAGCTCAATATGATGCGATCCTGTCCGAAAGGCGGGATGCTGGTTGTGTGTTGATAATTTAGAAATTATGCACGTGTTTGACAATTAACTGCTACTTGTTAGTGGAAAGCGGAGCTCAATAGGATGTTTGCTACAATATTTTATCTAAGTTTGTATTGATTTACGCTGCAATTTATATAAGCTCAACAATGTTGCAATATTTATAGGTTAATGATTTTATTTTCTGTTAGAGTTAATAATTAATTTACGAAAGCCTTAGTTTCCTATTTGAGATTCAATATTAATGAGCATGCGTAACTTATCAAGGTATGCATGCTCATTGTATTGAATCTTGAATTGTCCAAGTGGGACAGTTTGGGGAAAAACTTTTTCACACTCGTACAATAGACATTTCCATGTTCAAATGCCTTATATATATACTTGTTGAAATCTCGGTCTGATGCATTTCCTTTTGTTCTCCTGGTGTATACTTGATCGCGGTGATGCTCACCGTGCTCGAGTCGTATACTTGGAGACTGATGGGAAATGCTGTCGAAATTTTGTTAAGCATAAGGTATTTGAATAGGGGAATAACTATTATTAGCCGAGTGTGGTAAAGGTTTCTTCTCAAATGGGATAGGTTCATACCTTGTCAAAAGAACGAGATTGATGGAGTTATTGGAATGAACCGTAATATATAAGTGTTAATGTTTTTTTGGTCAGGCTATTTAATTGCCAGCAATGGATATTTCGGAGAATCGGAAATGGATGTATCATAGGTTGGATTGGAATAAACGTCTTAGGGAAGAGTATAGAGTTGGAGTGGGTGAGTTTATAGAGTTTGTTGTTAGCTAGGAGAGATTTATACGGCTGGGCGGTGATCATTTGAGGTGTCCTTGCAAAAGATGCAAGTGTCAATCTTTCAAAAGCGTGGATGGAGTTGTAGCCGATCTTTATGAGAAGGGCTTCATGCCTGATTACTATTGGTGGAGTAACCATGGTGAGACGTTGCCTGATTTAAACCCGATTGTGTTTGAAGGTTCGTACTATGTAAGTGGTGACCGGAGGGAAGAATTGAATCCATACGAGCAGATGATAATGGATCATGCTGGACCATCAGTTGGTGTTGTACTAGAAGAAGATGGGGGAGAAGATGGTGGAATGGGTTCCCAATACATAGAGGAGAATCTGAATCCCGAAGCTTAAAGATTCTATGATATGTTGAGTGCTGCACGATCTCCATTGTGGGAAGGATGTCGGGAGTACACGGAGTTGTCGATGTGCATGGAATGGTTGAGATCAAATCTGACTACAATATGCAAGAAGGTTGTTTTAATCGCCTCACCAGGTCAGTGTCCAAGGCGTTGCCACAAGACAATCGGATGCCTACTAGTTTTTATCATGCTAAGAAGTCTGTGGAAAATTTGGGTCTGGGGTGTGTGAAAATTGATTGTTGCCCGAATGGATGTATGTTGTACTATAAGTATGATTCATCGGAAAGCATAACATGTCGATTTTGTGGTGCGGATCGGTATAAGACAACCACTAGGATGGGCATTGAGAAGAATAGGTCGCTAAAAAAGATGTGGTACTTTCCGCTCGTGCCAAGACTTACAAGATTGTACTCTTCGATGGCCACTGCAGCTCACATGAGGTGGCATAGTGAGCATTAGAGGGATCAAGATGTCTTCTGTCATCCATCTGATGGAGAAGCTTGGAAGCATTTTGATAGGGTTCATATGGCATTTTCGCAGGACCCTCGGAATGTCCGATTGGGGTTATCTACTGATGGATTTAATCCTTTTGGGTAGTCTGGAAAAGCATACTCGGTTATCCTGACTCCATACAATCTTCCCCCGGGGATGTGCATGAAGCGGGAGTTTATGTTCCTAACAGTCATAATTCCGGGTCCGTCTAATCCAAAAGGTAAGATTGAGGTGTACTTGCAGCCGCTGATAGATGAGTTGACGATGCTGCGGAATGATGGTGTGTTGACATATGACGTATCTTTGAGGCAGAATTTCATCATGAAAGCAGCTTTGATGTGGACGATCAACGACTTTCCCGCCTATGGGATGATGTCGGGTTGGATGACCGCGGGGAAGCTTGGATGCCCAATATGTATGGAGCGATCGAAGGCATTCATGCTTAAAAACAGTCGAAAGATCTCATATTTTGATTGTCATCGTCAATTCCTTCCAGAAGATCATCCTTATAGGCAGAACAAGAATGCATTCAAGAAGCATTGTGCGGAGACAACACCGCCTCCACCACGTTTGACTGATCCTAATGTATGGCGCAGAGTACAGTACTTACCGCTCGTCCATGAATCCCAAGGAGAACATATTCCTGATTATGGCATCAACCATAATTGGACAAAACAAAGTATATTTTGGAGGTTGTCGTATTGGAGGACGCAGCTACTTCGTCACAACATTGATGTCATGCATACTGAGAGGAATGTGTTTTTGAATGTATTTGACACTGTGATGGACATCAAGGGGAGGACAAAGGATACAAATAAAGCCCGATTGGATATGGATGAAATTTGTAATCGGAAGGAGCTTGAGTTGTAGGACGGTGGTCGTGGCAGACTTATCAAACCGAAGGCAAGTTATACACTAAGTAAAACACAGAAAGTGGCCGGCTGTAAGTGGGTTAAAGAACTAAAGTTACCATATGGGTATGCTTCCAATATGGGTAGATGTGTTGACATTAAGGAAGCAAAGTTACATGGAATGAAGAGTCATGATTGCCACGTGTTCATGCAACGGTTGCTTCCAATTGCGTTCGACGCATTACCGAAGCAAATTTGGAACCCACTTGTTGAGCTTAGCCACTTTTTCAGGGAGCTTACATCGACAACACTAAATGTAAATCAATTAAAGGATATGGAAGTCAAGATACCCGTTTTGTTATGTAAGCTGGAGCAAATCTTCCCGCCGAGTTTCTTTGATTCCATGGAGCACCTGCCAGTTCATCTACCTTACCAAGCAAGAGTTGGTGGCCCAGTCCAATACCGCTGGATGTATCCATTTGAGAGGTAAACAACATCAACTATTTTACTTAATACATATGAAATTCACGAACACGAGATCGTAGTTTAGCTTTCCCTAAAACTTGTAATTATTTGTATGTATCCCTCTTTAATAGGTTCCTGCACTCCCTTAAACACAAAGTCAAGAACAAGGCACGAGTGGAGGGTTCCATTTGTGAAGTATACTTAGTATAGGAGACTTCCACTTTTGCCTCTTATTACTATCCGGACGAAGTTAACACGAGAAGGACAAGGATGCCTAGAAACGTTGATTCGGGCGAAGGAAGTTCAACTAGTCCTCCTATATCAATATTCAACTATCCGGGCAGATTTAGTGGCAAATCAACAGGATATTTCTTGGAGCAGCGTGACATTAATGCTACTCATCTGTATATCCTTCAAAATTGTGAAGAGGTGGCGCCATATTTAGAGTAAGTTTCTACAATGTCTTTTATAAGTTCAATTGACATTTATGATTATTAATCGTCCTACTGTTAATCTCCCATATGTAGGATGTACGACAATTTTCTAAGGGATCTCCAACCTGACATTTCAAATGATCAGGTTGATCGAGAAATTACTTATCACTTTGCTACGTGGTTTAGTAAATATGTAGGTTAAGCATCTTCATTAATTGCAATACATTTTATCTCCTTAAATATATAGCATGTATAAGAATAATATAATATTTGATTTTTTAGGTACCAGATCCAGAAAACAATGTTCAAAATCCATTGTTGACAAATTTGGCATGGGACCTAACAGATGGGTTACATCTTGGAATACTTATATTGTAAATGGATATAAATTTAACACAAAAACATGGAATGAAGGAATGCAGTCGTGTAACTATGGTGTTTGTGTGCGAGCCACTGATGGCAATGTAGAGGATGATTTCTATGGAGTTCTAACTGACATCCTTGAACTAGATTATACCGATTTCCCCGTGATGAAGTTAGTTATCTTCAAGTGTGATTGGTTTGATCATACTCTTGACGTAGGGACAAAAATCGATAAAAAATATGGTATTGTTCAAGTTAGGCTGTCTCGAAGGTATAATAAGGCGTACGACCCATTCATTTTTTCACAACAGGTAGATCAGGTTTATTACTCGCCATATCCCGAAGGACATCAAGGCTGGTTGGGTGTTATTAAGATAAAGGCTCGCGGTATAATTACTGATAATGTAATCAACCAGCCTGAAAAAGATGCTCCGTACCAAGATGATGAGTTTTCAAGACCCCACGTACCGTTGCAAATTACGCCAGACATTATTGTTAATTCTCTGGCGGACATTTCCGGAAATGGGGAAGAAGTTGAAAGAGATTTATTGGATCAATCCGAGTTGGACGCATCTAGCGAAGGCACATTCCGATCAAGTGAGACTGATGAGAGTGAGGGTGAATTTAGTGACGGAGATTCTACTTAGGTAATTTATTTATGTCATAATTCATTGTGTAAATGTCATTCTACTTAGGTAATTTATTTTTGTATTATTTACACTGTTGTGTAATCGTCTTTTCATTTTTTACACAGATGGCAGATTCCTCTAGAGGTAGGGGTCGTCGTGGAGGTTGTGGCAGAGGTCGTGTTGCGAGAGTCCCTTCGCCGGCCTACCCACAGCCTTCAGATTGAGACCACTCTACCAGCACCTCTGTGGACGGGACACCTCAGGGTGATGGAGTTGCACCCCCTACCCAGCCTCATGTGGTCGGGACACAGGCTACACCCTCATCATCCACACCTATGACAGGACCATCATCATCATCGGGACAGGAGAGTCGTGGTCCATCCGACAGGAGGATTCTTCTTATCCCCAGGGGGGATAACGAGTAAGCCAATTTAATTTTTTCAATATATATAAAGTATCGTTAATTTCTATTTACTTGTTTTTTAAATTTATTTATAACATTTATTAATGCTCCAATTTTGTTGCAGCTTTCTGCCTGCGAAGGGCCCTTCTGATTCGATATCGAAGATCCTGCGACGCAAGTTTGATGGTCCATGGCCTACATGGAAGGCCATCCCAAGGGGCCATAGGGATCAGTTGTTTCTAGAGTTTAAGGTAACAATTTATTAAGTTATTTAAATTAAATTTACATTTTATATATATATATATATACACACACGAATTTCCTAACAACTGTATGTTGCAGAAAGAGTATAGGTGGGACGTAGCTTTAGAGGGTCTCGTCAGGGACATATTTGAGCATAAAGGCTCACTGGTCATGAAGAATCTGACGAACAAGCTGAGGAAGAGTCAGAATAAGGGGAAGTGGGTGGATCCTGAGATCAGGAGGCAGCTGGACCAGTATTGGGCTACTGAGAAGTTCCAGGAGATCCAGGCCACAGCTCGGCGTAATCGAGCTTCTGATGATGGCGCATGTGCTTGGACCGGCGGGTCTAAATCAGCCGCCGCCCACTACGACGAGCTGGTAATACATTAAACTTTTGACTTATTATACTATTTAATTAATTAGTTTTAATTTTTAATTATTCTTATGAATTTAAGATTATATTTTTCTGTGCAGAAAGCACGAACAGCAATGGGCCCCACTGCTATGGAGTTGGTGGAGAGGACGAAGAAGTTGAAGTCGGGGACATGGGTCAACGACAAGGCCCGTAACTATGCTGTAAGCAAAAAAACAATTTAGTGTTTACTTGTAATTTATTATAAATGATTTGTTAATATTGATTATAATTTTAACTAAATCTCTTCAACTATACTTTGTAGGTGGGCTTCAGCGAGAAGAAGGACGATGCCATATCACGTGCCTCACAGTCACAAGATGAGGCCTTGACTGCTGATGGGCCCAGCTCTCCTATCTCTGTCGACGATAATGCCATTTATTTGGAGGTCGTCGGGGGCAGGAACAAGAGGGGGCAGGAACAAGAGGGGGCACGTGTATGGCCTCGGACACCTGGGAGGCGAGTTTATCGCATCATCATCCGGCACGCCTGCTCCTTCCTACGCCGATACCGTCCCTCAGGAGCAGTTCAACCAAATGCAGGACACCATCACGCAGCTGAATGCGGAGCTTCGGGTGAAGAGCGAGAGAAAGCAGCTGATGACGAACCAGATTGCATAGTTGACTCAGGCACAGCAGCACCTGATGCAGACGAGCATCGAGCAGGGCCAGACACTGCGGCTGGTGTTGGAGCAGATGAGGATCCAGACTCCGGTTGCTCAGGGTGATGCTCTGACGGTTGTGCCGCCTGCTGCCGCTCCTCCAGTTCCGCCGCCCGCCTCATCGATGCCGCTCTCTGCAGAGGACGATCAGATAGCAGACGTCAGTGGTATGGACGCTGAGGATGATTGGATTCCTCCACCTCCCCCTCATCATGACTGATTTTTTTCTTCATATTTTTGACTTTAAACAATTCTTGAACAACACTTTGAATTATATATATATATATATTCATTATTTCTTATGATTGTATATTTCATTAGTAATTTGGTGTGTTTTATTAGTAATTTTGCTAAACCTTAAAGAAAAACAGAAAAAAATTATTATTTTAAAAATTTAATTTAATTTTTTTTAATAAAAACCAGTTTAGCGACCGAATTAGAAACCAATAATTCGGTCGCTAAACATTAATTAACATTTACAGATTGTGGTCTAGAGACCGAAAATCCGTCGCTAATATAGGTTAACAGTAACCAACATTGGCGACCGAACTAGCGACCAATTTTCGGTTGCTAAAAATGGTTACCCAAACAATGCGACCAACCTTGTAGCGACCGTTTTTTATTATTTAGCGGCCGAAATTACGGTCGCCATCTAGCGATCGAGTTATTATTTCGGTCGCTAAGTATCAGTCACCACCATGAATCGGTCGCTAATTCGGTCACTAACTTAAATAGTGACCGAATTTGAATGTTTAGCGACCGAATATGCCGGTCGCAAAACAGTTCTTTTTTTGTAGTGTAAGATGAGTAATTTTGGCCCATTTAAGTGAAGGAACATCATGGACTGCGCACTGATCCTCGTCAGAGAACTCGGGACCCAATTTAGCCTTGATTTTGGCCAAATTTGACAATTCTTGAGACACCTGAAATTTTAGGTCTCTTCCTTATCTTTCTAGGGACATCAAGATCACCAAAATCTGATATCTTTAGCTCTAGTTATGCTCTGCGCTAGGTAACAAGGTCAGGATGAGTGAAAAATCCGAAAATTAACAATGTTTAGCAATTAAGCCCATTTAAGGCCAATAATGTAAAAGCAAAAACAACGATTGTAAAAGTTGTCTAATATCCGTCTCTCTCTGGCTTGTGCGGCTGTAAACTGCTATTTAAGCTTATTAATCCTGACCTAACCCTAGACCAAATTTAGGGCCTCTGAATAACTTTCCAACAAGGTATCATATGCCTTAATTGGGCTTAATATGAGTAAGTTAGGCCCATTTAAGTCAAGTAACATCATGGACTGCGCACTGATCCACGCCAGAGAACTCGGGCCCCAATTTAACTTTGATTTTGGCCTAATTTGACTATTCTTGTGAAAGATCAAATTGTAGGTCTCTTCCTTATCTTTCGAGGAACTACAAAATCACCAAAATACGATATCGGTTGCTCTAGTTATACTCTGCGCAAGGCAGCAAGGTCAGGATGAGTGAAAAATCTGAAAATTAACAATGTTTAGCAATTAAGCTCAATAATGTAAAAGCAAAAACAATGATTGAAAAAGTTGTCTAATTTTCGTCTCTCTCTGGCTTGTGCGGCAGTAAATTGCTATTTATGCTTATTAATCCCGACCTAACCCTAGAGCAAATTAAGGGCCTCTGTATAAGCTTTCCAATAAGGAATCATAAGCCTTAATTGGGCTTAAGATGAGTAAGTTAGGCCCATTTAAGTGATGGAACATCATGGATTGTGCACTGATCCGCGCCAGAGAACTCGGTACCCAATTTAGCCTTGATTTTGGCCGAATTTGAAAATTCTTGTTAAACATGAAATTGTAGGTCTCTTCCTTATCTTTCTAGGGACAACAAGATCACCAAAATGCGATATCTGTAGCTCTAGTTATGCTCTGCGCAAGGCAACAAGGTTAGGATGAGTGAAAAATCCGAAAATTAACAATGTTTAGCAATTAAGCCCAATAATTTAAAAGAAAAAACAATGATTGCAAAAGTTGTCTAATTTTCGTCTCTCTCTAGCTTGTGCGGTTGTAAACTGCTATTCATGCTTATTAATCCCAACCCAACCCTAGTCCAAATTAAGGGCATCTGAATAAGCTTTCCAACAAGGTATCATATGCCTTAATTGGGCTTAAGATGAGTAAGTTTGGCCCATTTAAGTGAAGAAATATCATTGACAGCACACTGATCCACGCCAGAGAACTCGGGACCCAATTTAGCCTTGATTTTGTCCTAATTTGATATTTCTTGTGAAACATGAAATTGTAGGTCTCTTCCTTATCTTTCTGGGGACAGCAAGATCACCAAAATCCGATATCTGTAGCTCTAGTTATGCTTTGCGCAAGGCAACAAGGTCAGGATGAGTGAAAAATACGAAAATTAACAATGTTTAGCAATTAAGCCCAATAATATAAAAGCAAAAGCAATGATTGTAAAAGCTGTCTAATTTCTGTCTCACTTTACTTGTGTGGCCGTAAACTACTGTTTATGGTTATTAATCCTGACCTAACCCTAGACAAAATTAAGGGCCTCTGAATAAGCTTTCCAACAAGGTATCATATGCCTTAATTGGGCTTAAGATGAGTAAGTTAGGCCCATTTAAGTGAAGGAACATCATGGACTGCGCACTGATCCGCGTCAGAGAATTCGGGACCCAATTTAGCCTTGATTTTGGCCTGATTATACAATTCTTGTGAAACCTAAAATTGTAGGTCTCTTCCTTATCTTTCTAGGGACATCAAGATCACCAAAATCCGATATTTGTAGCTCTAGTTATGCTCTGTGCTAGGTAACAAGGTCAGGATAAGTGAAAAATCCGAAAATTAACAATGTTTAGCAATTGAGCCCAATTAAGACCAATAATGTAAAAACAAAAACAACGATTGTAAAAGTTGTCTAATTTCCGTGTCTCTCTGAATTGTGCGGCTGTAAACTGCTCTTTAAGTTTATTAATCCTGACCTAACCCAAGACCAAATTAAGGGCCTCTGAATAACTTTCCAACAATATTTCATATTCCTTAATTGGGCTTAAGATGAGTAAGTTAGGCCCATTTAAGTGAAGGAACATAGTCGCGCACTAATCCGCGTCAGAGAACTCGGGTCCCAATTTAGCCTTGATTTTGGCCTAATTTGATAATTCTTGTGAAATATGAAATTGTAGGTCTCTTCCTTATCTTTCTAGGGACAGCAAGATCGCCAAAATCCGATATCTATAGCTCTAGTTATGCTCTGTGCAAGGCAACAAGGTTAGGATGATTGAAAAACCCGAAAATTAACAATATTTAGCAATTAAGCCCAATAATTTTAAAGCAAAAACAATGATTGTAAAAGTTGTCTAATTTCCGTCTCTCTCTAGCTTGTGCGGCTGTAAACTGCTATTTATGCTTATTAATCATGTTCTAACCCAAAACCAAATTAAGGGCCTCTAAATAAGCTTTCCAACAAGGAATCATATGTCTTAATTGGGCTTAAGATGAGTAAGTTAGGCCCATTTAAGTGAAGGAATATCATGGACTGCGCACTGATCTACGCACTGAGAACCCAATTTAGCCTTGATTTTGACCTAATTTGACAATTCTTGCGACACCTGAAATTGTAGGTCTCTTCCTTATCTTTCTAGGGACAGCAAGATCACTAAAATCTGATATCTGTAGCTCTAGTTATACTCTGCGCAAGGCAACACGGGTAGGATGAGTGAAAAATCAGAAAATTAACAATGTTTAGCAATTAAGCCCAATAATGTAAAAGCAAAAACAATGATTGTAAATGTTGTCTAATTTTCGTCTCTCTCTGGCTTGTGCGGATGTTAACTACTATTTATGCTTATTAATCCTAAGCTAACCCTAGGCCAAATTAAGGGCCTCTGAATAAGCTTTCCAACAAGGTATCATATGCCTTAATTGGGCTTAAGATGTGTCAGTTAGGCCCATTTAAGTGAAGGAACATAATGGAATGCGCACTGATCTGCGCCAGAGAACTCGGTACCCAATTTAGCCTTGGTTTTGGCCTAATTTAACAATTCTTGTGAAACCTGAAATTGTAGGTCTCTTCCTTATCTTTCTAGGGACATCAAGATCACCAAAATCCGATATCTGTAGCTCTAGTAATGCTCTGCGGTAGGTAACAAGGGCAGGATGAGTGAAAAAATCGCAAAATTAACAATGTTTAGCAATTAAGCCCAATTACGGCCAATAATGTAAAAGCAAAAACAACGATTGTAAAAGTTGTCTAATTTCCGTCTCTCTCTGGCTTGTGCGGCTGTAAACTACTATTTAAGCTTATTAATCGTGACCTAACCCTAGACCAAATTAAGAGCCTCTGAATAATTTTCCAACAAGGTATCATAAGCCTTAATTGGGCTTAAGATGAGTAAGTTAGGCCCATTTAAGTGAAGGAACATCATGGACAACGCAGTGATCCGCGCCAGAGAACTCGGGACCCAATTTAGCCTTGATTTTGGTCGAATTTGAAAATTCTCGTACACCTGAAATTGTAGGTCTCTTCTTTATCTTTCTAGAGACAACAAGATCACCAAAATCTGATATCTATAGCTCTAGTTATGCTCTGCGCAAGGCAACAAGGTCAGGATGAGTGAAAAACCCGAAAATTAACAATATTTTGCAATTAAGCCCAATAATTTAAAAGCAAAAACAATGATTGTAAAAGTTGTCTAATTTCCGTCTCTCTCTAGCTTGTGCGGCTGTAAACTGCTATTTATGCTTATTAATCATGACCTTACCCAAAACCAAATTAAGGGCCTCTGAATAAGCTTTCCAACAAGGAATCATATGTCTTAATTGGGCATAAGATGAGTAAGTTAGGCCTATTTAAGTGAAGGAATATCATGGACTGCGCACTGATCTACGCACCGAGAATCCAATTTAGCCTTGATTTTGACCTAATTTGACAATTCTTGCGAAACCTGAAATTGTAGGTCTCTTCCCTATCTTTCTAGGGACAGCAAGACCACTAAAATCTTATATCTGTAGCTCCAGTTATACTCTGCGCAAGGCAACACGGGTAGGATGAGTGAAAAATCAGAAAATTAACAATGTTTAGCAATTAAGCCCAATAATGTAAAAGCAAAAACAATGATTGTAAATGTTGTCTAATTTTCGTCTCTCTCTGGCTTGTGCGGCTGTTAACTACTATTTATGCTTTTTAATCGTAAACTAACCCTAGACCAAATTAAGGGCCTTTGAATAAGCTTTCCAAAAAGGTATCATATGCCTTAATTGGGCTTAAGATATGTCAGTTAGGCCCATTTAAGTGAAGGAACATCATGGACAGCGCACTGATCTGCGCCAGAGAACTCGGGACCCAATTTAGCCTTGGTTTTGGCCTAATTTGACAATTCTTGTGAAACCTGAAATTGTAGGTATCTTCCTTATCTTTCTAGGGACATCAAGATCCCCAAAATCCGATATCTATAGCTCTAGTTATGCTCTGCGGTAGGTAACAAGGTCAGGATGAGTGAAAAAATCTGAAAATTAACAATGTTTAGCAATTAAGCCCAATTACGGCCAATAATGTAAAAGCAAAAACAACGATTGTAAAAGTTGTATAATTTCCGTCTCTCTCTGGCTTGTGCGGCTGTAAACTACTATTTAAGCTTATTAATCCTGACCTAACCCTAGACCAAATTAAGGGCCTCTGAATAACTTTCCAACAAGGTATCATATGCCTTAATTGGGCTTAAGATAAGTAAGTTAGGCCCATTTAAGTGAAGGAACATCATGAACAACGCAGTGATCCGCGCCAGAGAACTCGGGTCCCAATTTAGCCTTGATTTTGGCCTAATTTGACAATTTTTGTGAAGATGAAATTGTAGGCCTCTTCCTTATTTTTCGAGGGACTGCAAGATCACCAAAATACGATATATGTTGCTCTAGTTATACTCTGCACAAGGCAGCAAGGTCAGGATGAGTGAAAAATCCGAAAATTAACAATGTTTAGCAATTAAGCCAAATAAGGTAAAACCAAAAACAATGATTGTAAAAGTTGTCTAATTTTCGTCTCTCTCTGACTTGTGTGGGAGTAAACTGCTATTTATGCTTATTAATCCCGACCTATCCCTAGACTAAATTAAGGGCCTCTGAATAAGCTTTCCAACAAGGTATGATAAGCCTTAATTGGGCTTAAGATGAGTAAGTTAGGCCCATTTAAGTGATGGAACATCATGGATTGTGCACTGATCCGTGCCAGAGAACTCGGGACCCAATTTAGCCTTGATTTTGGTTGAATTTGAAAATTCTCGTGCACCTAAAATTGTAGGTCTCTTCTTTATCTTTCTAGGGACAGCAAGATCACCAAAATCCGATATCTGTAGCTCTAGTTATGCTCTGCGCAAGGCAACAAGGTTAGGATGAGTGAAAAATCAGAAAATTAACAATGTTCAACAATTAAGCCCAATAATGTAAAAGCAAAAACAATGATTGTAAAAGTTGTCTAATTTCCATCTCTCTCTGGCTTGTGCGGCTATAAACTGTTATTTATGCTTATTAATCCCGACCTAACCCTAGACCAAATTAAGGGCCTCTGAATAAGCTTTCCAACAAGGTATCATATGCCTTAATTGGGCTTAAGATGAGTAAGTTAGGCCCATTTAAGTGAAGGAACATCATGGACTGCGCACTGATCCGCGCCAGAGAACTCGGGACCCAATTTAGCCTTGATTTTGGCCTAATGAAACAATTCTTGTGAAACCTGAAATTGTAGGTCTCTTCCTTATCTTTCTAAGGACATCAAGATCACCAAAATCCGATATCTGTAGCTCTAGTTATGCTCTGTGCTAGGTAACAAGGTCAGGATGAGTGAAAAATCCGAAAATTAACAATGATTAGCAATTAAGCCCAATAATGTAAAACAAAAACAACGATTGTAAAAGTTGTCTAATTTCCGTCTCTCTATGACTTGTGCGGCTGTAAACTGCTCTTTAAGCTTATTAATCTTGACCAAACCCTAGACCAAATTAAGGGCCTCTGAATAACTTTCCAACAAGATTTCATATGCCTTAATTGGGCTTAATATGAGTAAGTTAGGCCCATTTAAGTGAAGGAACATAGTCGCGCACTAATCCGCGTCAGAGAACTCGGCTCCCAATTTAGCCTTGATTGTGCCCTAATTTGATAATTCTTGTGAAATATGAAATTGTAGGTCTCTTCCTTATCTTTCTAGGGACAGCAAGATCACCAAAATCCGATATCTATAGCTCTAGTTATGCTCTGCGCAAGCCAACAAGGTCAGGATGAGTGAAAAACCCGAAAATTAACAATATTTAGCAATTAAGCCCAATAATTTAAAAGCAAAAACAATGATTGTAAAAGTTGTCTAATTTCCATCTCTCTCTAGCTTGTGCGGCTGTAAACTGCTATTTATGCTTATTAATCATGACCTAACCCAAAACCAAATTAAGGGCCTCCGAATAAGCTTTCCAACAAGGAATCATATGTCTTAATTGGGCTTAAGATGAGTAAGTTAGGCCCATTTAGGTGAATGAATATCATGGACTGCGCACTGATCTACGCACTGAGAACCCAATTTAGCCTTGATTTTGACCTAATTTGACAATTCTTGCGAAACCTGAAATTGTAGGTCTCTTCCTTATCTTTCTAGGGACAGCAAGATCACTAAAATCTGATATCTGTAGCTCTAGTTATACTCTGCGGAAGGCAACACGGGTAGGATGAGTGAAAAATCAGAAAATTAAAAATGTTTAGCAATTAAGCCCAATAATGTAAAAGCAAAAACAATGATTGTAAATGTTGTCTAATTTTCGTCTCTCTCTGGCTTGTGCGGCTGTTAACTACTATTTATGTTTATTAATCCTAAACTAACCCTAGACCAAATTAAGGGCCTCTGAATAAGCTTTCCAACAAGGTATCATATGCCTTAATTGGGCTTAAGATGTGTCAGTTAGGCCCATTTAAGTGAAGGAACATCATGGACTGCGCACTGATCTGCGCCAGAGAACTCGGGACCCAATTTAGCCTTGGTTTTTGCCTAATTTGACAATTCTTGTGAAACCTGAAATTGTAGGTCTCTTCCTTATCTTTCTAGGGACATCAAGATCACCAAAATCCGACATCTGTAGCTCTAGTTATGCTCTGCGGTAGGTAACAAGGTCAGGATGAGTGAAAAAATCCGAAAATTAACAATGTTTAGCAATTAAGCCAAATAAGGTAAAACCAAAAACAATGATTGTAAAAGTTGTCTAATTTTCGTCTCTCTCTGACTTGTGCGGCAGTAAACTGCTATTTATGCTTATTAATCCCGACCTATCCCTAGACTAAATTAAGGGCCTCTGAATAAGCTTTCCAACAAGGTATGATAAGCCTTAATTGGGCTTAAGATGAGTAAGTTAGGCCCATTTAAGTGATGGAACATCATGGATTGTGCACTGATCCGTGCCAGAGAACTCGGGACCCAATTTAGCCTTGATTTTGGTTGAATTTGAAAATTCTCGTGCACCTAAAATTGTAGGTCTCTTCTTTATCTTTCTAGGGACAGCAAGATCACCAAAATCCGATATCTGTAGCTCTAGTTATGCTCTGCGCAAGGCAACAAGGTTAGGATGAGTGAAAAATCAGAAAATTAACAATGTTCAACAATTAAGCCCAATAATGTAAAAGCAAAAACAATGATTGTAAAAGTTGTCTAATTTCCATCTCTCTCTGGCTTGTGCGGCTATAAACTGTTATTTATGCTTATTAATCCCGACCTAACCCTAGACCAAATTAAGGGCCTCTGAATAAGCTTTCCAACAAGGTATCATATGCCTTAATTGGGCTTAAGATGAGTAAGTTAGGCCCATTTAAGTGAAGGAACATCATGGATCGCAGACTGATCCGCGCCAGAGAACTCGGGACCCAATTTAGCCTTGATTTTGGCCTAATGAAACAATTCTTGTGAAACCTGAAATTGTAGGTCTCTTCCTTATCTTTCTAAGGACATCAAGATCACCAAAATCCGATATCTGTAGCTCTAGTTATGCTCTGTGCTAGGTAACAAGGTCAGGATGAGTGAAAAATCCGAAAATTAATAATGATTAGCAATTAAGCCCAATAATGTAAAACAAAAACAACGATTGTAAAAGTTGTCTAATTTCCGTCTCTCTATGACTTGTGCGGCTGTAAACTGCTCTTTAAGCTTATTAATCTTGACCAAACCCTAGACCAAATTAAGGGCCTCTAAATAACTTTCCAACAAGATTTCATATGCCTTAATTGGGCTTAATATGAGTAAGTTAGGCCCATTTAAGTGAAGGAACATAGTCGCGCACTAATCCGCGTCAGAGAACTCGGCTCCCAATTTAGCCTTGATTGTGCCCTAATTTGATAATTCTTGTGAAATATGAAATTGTAGGTCTCTTCCTTATCTTTCTAGGGACAGCAAGATCACCAAAATCCGATATCTATAGCTCTAGTTATGCTCTGCGCAAGCCAACAAGGTCAGGATGAGTGAAAAACCCGAAAATTAACAATATTTAGCAATTAAGCCCAATAATTTAAAAGCAAAAACAATGATTGTAAAAGTTGTCTAATTTCCATCTCTCTCTAGCTTGTGCGGCTGTAAACTGCTATTTATGCTTATTAATCATGACCTAACCCAAAACCAAATTAAGGGCCTCCGAATAAGCTTTCCAACAAGGAATCATATGTCTTAATTGGGCTTAAGATGAGTAAGTTACGCCCATTTAGGTGAATGAATATCATCGACTGCGCACTGATCTACGCACTGAGAACCCAATTTAGCCTTGATTTTGACCTAATTTGACAATTCTTGCGAAACCTGAAATTGTAGGTCTCTTCCTTATCTTTCTAGGGACAGCAAGATCACTAAAATCTGATATCTGTAGCTCTAGTTATACTCTGCGGAAGGCAACACGGGTAGGATGAGTGAAAAATCAGAAAATTAAAAATGTTTAGCAATTAAGCCCAATAATGTAAAAGCAAAAACAATGATTGTAAATGTTGTCTAATTTTCGTCTCTCTCTGGCTTGTGCGGCTGTTAACTACTATTTATGTTTATTAATCCTAAACTAACCCTAGACCAAATTAAGGGCCTCTGAATAAGCTTTCCAACAAGGAATCATATGCCTTAATTGGGCTTAAGATGTGTCAGTTAGGCCCATTTAAGTGAAGGAACATCATGGACTGCGCACTGATCTGCGCCAGAGAACTCGGGACCCAATTTAGCCTTGGTTTTTGCCTAATTTGACAATTCTTGTGAAACTTGAAATTGTAGGTCTCTTCCTTATCTTTCTAGGGACATCAAGATCACCAAAATCCGACATCTGTAGCTCTAGTTATGCTCTGCGGTAGGTAACAAGGTCAGGATGAGTGAAAAAATCCGAAAATTAACAATGTTTAGTAATTAAGCCCAATTACGGCCAACAATGTAAAAGCAAAAACAACGATTGTAAAAGTTGTCTAATTTCCGTCTCTCTCTGGCTTGTGCGGCTGTAAACTACTATTTAAGCTTATTTATCCTGACCTAACCCTAGACCAAATTAAGGGCCTCTGAATAAGCTTTCCAACAAGGTATGATAAGCCTTAATTGGGCTTAAGATGAGTAAGTTAGGCCCATTTAAGTGATGGAACATCATGAATTGTGCACTGATCCGTGCCAGAGAACTCGGGACCTAATTTAGCCTTGATTTTGGTCGAATTTGAAAATTCTCGTACACTTGAAATTATAGGTCTCTTCTTTATCTTTCTAGGCACAGCAAGATCACCAAAATCCGATATCTGTAGCTCTAGTTATGCTCTGCGCAAGGCAACAAGGTTAGGATGAGTGAAAAATCAGAAAATTAACAATGTTCAGCAATTAAGCCCAATAATGTAAAAGCAAAAACAATGATTGTAAAAGTTGTCTAATTTCATCTCTCTCGGCGTGCGGATGTAAACTACTATTTAAGCTTATTCATCCTGACCTAACCCTAGACCAAATTAAGGGCCTCTGAATAACTTTCCAACAAGGTATCATATGCCTTAATTGGGCTTAAGATGAGTAAGTTATGCCCATTCAAGTGAGGAACATCATGGACAACGCAGTGATCCGCGCCAGAGAACTCGGGTTCCAATTTAGCCTTGATTTTGGCCTAATTTGACAATTTTTGTGAAAGATGAAATTGTAGGCCTCTTCCTTATTTTCGAGGGACAAGATCACCAAAATACGATATCGTTTCTCTAGTTATACCAAGGATGAGTGAAAAATCCGAAAATTAACAATGTTTAGCAATTAAGACCAATAATTTAAAAGCAACAACAACGATTGCAAAAGTTGTCTAATTTCCGTCTCTCTCGAGCTTGTCGGCTGTAAACTACTATTTAAGCTTATTAATCTGACCTAACCCTAGACCAAATTAAGGGCCTCCGAATAAGTTTCCAACATGGTATCATATCCCTTAATTGGTCTTAAGATGAGTACGTTAAGCCCATTTAAGTGAAGGAACATAATGGATCATCATCCCCAGAACGGGACCCAATTCAGCCTTTATTTTGGCCTAATTTGACAATTCTTGTGAAACATGAAATTATATGTCTCTTCCTTATCTTTCTAGGACAGACAAGATCACCAAAATCCGATATCGTAGCTCTAGTTATGCTCTGCGCAAGGCAACAAGGTCAGGATGAGTGAAAAATCAGAAAATTAACAAAGTTTAGCAATTAAGCCCAATATTGTAAAAGCAAAAACAATGATTGTAAAAGTTTTCTAATTTTTGTCTCACTCTGGCTTGTGCGGCTGTAAACTGCTATTTATGCTTATTAATCCTGACCTAACCCTAGACCAAATTAAGGGCCTCAGAATAAGCTTCCCAACAAGGTAACATATTCATTAATTGGGCTTAAGATGAGTAAGTTAGGCCAATTTAAGTGAAGGAACATCATGGACTGCGCACTGATCTGCGCCAGAGAACTCGGGACCCAATTTAGCCTTGGTTTTTGCCTAATTTGACAATTCTTGTGAAACCTGAAATTGTAGGTCTCTTCCTTATCTTTCTAGGGACATCAAGATCACCAAAATCCGACATCTGTAGCTCTAGTTATGCTCTGCGGTAGGTAACAAGGTCAGGATGAGTGAAAAAATCCGAAATTTAACAATGTTTAGTAATTAAGCCCAATTACGGCCAACAATGTAAAAGCAAAAACAACGATTGTAAAAGTTGTCTAATTTCCGTCTCTCTCTGGCTTGTGCGGCTGTAAACTACTATTTAAGCTTATTTATCCTGACCTAACCCTAGACCAAATTAAGGGCCTCTGAATAAGCTTTCCAACAAGGTATGATAAGCCTTAATTGGGCTTAAGATGAGTAAGTTAGGCCCATTTAAGTGATGGAACATCATGAATTGTGCACTGATCCGTGCCAGAGAACTCGGGACCTAATTTAGCCTTGATTTTGGTCGAATTTGAAAATTCTCGTACACTTGAAATTGTAGGTCTCTTCTTTATCTTTCTAGGCACAGCAAGATCCCCAAAATCCGATATCTGTAGCTCTAGTTATGCTCTGCGCAAGGCAACAAGGTTAGGATGAGTGAAAAATCAGAAAATTAACAATGTTCAGCAATTAAGCCCAATAATGTAAAAGCAAAAACAATGATTGTAAAAGTTGTCTAATTTCCGTCTCTCTCTGGCTTGTGCGGATGTAAACTACTATTTAAGCTTATTCATCCTGACCTAACCCTAGACCAAATTAAGGGCCTCTGAATAACTTTCCAACAAGGTATCATATGCCTTAATTGGGCTTAAGATGAGTAAGTTATGCCCATTTAAGTGAGGAACATCATGGACAACGCAGTGATCCGCGCCAGAGAACTCGGGTTCCAATTTAGCCTTGATTTTGGCCTAATTTGACAATTTTTGTGAAAGATGAAATTGTAGGCCTCTTCCTTATTTTTCGAGGGACTGCAAGATCACCAAAATACGATATCTGTTTCTCTAGTTATACTCTGCGCAAGGCAGCAAGGTCAGGATGAGTGAAAAATCCGAAAATTAACAATGTTTAGCAATTAAGACCAATAATTTAAAAGCAACAACAACGATTGCAAAAGTTGTCTAATTTCCGTCTCTCTCGAGCTTGTGCGGCTGTAAACTACTATTTAAGCTTATTAATCCTGACCTAACCCTAGACCAAATTAAGGGCCTCTGAATAAGTTTCCAACATGGTATCATATCCCTTAATTGGTCTTAAGATGAGTACGTTAAGCCCATTTAAGTGAAGGAACATAATGGACTGCGTACTGATCCGTGCCAGAGAACTTGGGACCCAATTCAGCCTTTATTTTGGCCTAATTTGACAATTCTTGTGACACATGAAATTATAGGTCTCTTCCTTATCTTTCTACGGACAGCAAGATCACCAAAATCCGATATCTGTAGCTCTAGTTATGCTCTGCGCAAGGCAACAAGGTCAGGATGAGTGAAAAATCAGAAAATTAACAAAGTTTAGCAATTAAGCCCAATATTGTAAAAGCAAAAACAATGATTGTAAAAGTTTTCTAATTTTTGTCTCACTCTGGCTTGTGCGGCTGTAAACTGCTATTTATGCTTATTAATCCTGACCTAACCCTAGACCAAATTAAGGGCCTCTGAATAAGCTTCCCAACAAGGTAACATATTCATTAATTGGGCTTAAGATGAGTAAGTTAGGCCAATTTGAGTGAAGGAACATCATGCACTGCGCACAGATCCGTGCCAGAGAACTCGGGACCCAATTTAGCTTTGATTTTGGTTTAATTTGACAATTCTTGTGAAACATGAAATTATAGGTCCCTTCCTTATCTTTCTAGGGACAACAAGATCTCCAAAATCCGATATCTGTAGCTCTAGTTATGCTTTGCGCAAGGCAACAAGGTCAGGATGAGTGAAAAAACCGAAAATTAACAATGTTTTACAATTAAGCCCAATAATGTTAAAGCAAAAACAACGATTGTAAAAGTTGTCTAATTTCTGTCTCTCTCTAGCTTGTTCTGCTTTAAACTGCTCTTTATGCTTTTTAATCCCGACCTCACCGTAGACCAAATTAAGGGACTCTGAATAAGCTTTCCAACAAGGTATCATATGCCTTAATTGGGCTTAAGATGAGTAAGTTAGGCCCAATTAAGTGAAGGAACATCATGGACAGCGCACTGATCCGCGCCAGAGAACTCAGGACCCAATTTAGCCTTGATTTTGGCCTAATTAGACAATTATTGTGACACCTGAAATTGTAGGTTTCTTCCTTATCTTTCTAGGGACAGCAAGATCACTAAAATCCGATATCCGTAGCTTTAGTTGTGTTCTTCGCAAGGCAACAAGGTTAGGATGAGTGAAAAATCGGAAAATTAACAATGTTTAGCAATTAAGCCCAATATTGTTAAAGCAAAAACAATGACTGTAAAAGTTGTCTAATTTCCGTCTCTCTGGCTCGTACAGCTGTAAAATTCTATTTATGGTTATCAATCCCGACCTAACCGTAGACAAAATTAAGGGCCTCTGAATAAGTTTTCCCACAAGGTATCAAATTCAATAATTGGGCTTAAAATGAGTAAGTTAGGCCAATTTAAGTGAAGGAACATCATGGACTGCGCACTGATCGGTGCCAGAGAACTCGGGACCCAATTTAGCCTTGATTTTGGCCTAATTTTACAATTCTTCTGAAACCTGAAATTGTAGGTCTCTTCTGTAAGATCACCAAAATCCGATATCTGTAGATCTAGTTATGCCCTGTGCAAGGTAACAAGGTCAGGATGAGTGAAAAATCGGAAAATTAACAATGTTCAGCAATTAAGCCCAATAATGTAAAAGCAAAAACAATGATTGTAAATGTTGTCTAATTTCCGTCTCTCTCTGGCTTGTGCGGCTGTAAACTGTTGTTTATGCTTCTTAATCATGACCTAATCCTAGACCAAATTAAGGGCCACTGAATAAGCTTTCCAACAAGGTATCATATGCCTTAATTGGGCTTAAGATGAGTAAGAAAGGCCCATTTAAGTGAAGGAACATCATGGACTGCGCACTGATCTGTGCCTGAGAACTAGGGACCCAATTTAGTCTTGATTTTGGCCTAATTTGACAATTCTTGTGAAACTTGAAATTATAGGTCTCTTGCTTATCTTTCTAGGGACAGCAAGATCCCCAAAATACGATATCTGTAGATCTAGTATGCTCTGCGCAGGGCAACAAGGTCAGGATGAGCGAAAAAACCGAAAATTAACAATGTTTTGCAACTAAGCCCAATTAAGCCCAATAATGTACAGGAAAAAACAATGATTGTAAAAGTTGTCTAATTTTCGTCTCTCTCTGGCTTGTACGACTGTAAACTTCTATTTATGCTTATTAATCCTGACCTAACCCTAGATCAAATAAAGGGCCTCTGAATAAGCTTTCCAACAAGGTATCATATCCCTTAATTGGTCTTAAGATGAGTACGTTAAGCCCATTTAAGTGAAGGAACATAATGGACTGCGTACTGATCCGTGCCAGAGAACTTGGGACCCAATTCAGCCTTTATTTTGGCCTAATTTGACAATTCTTGTGAAACATGAAATTATAGGTCTCTTCCTTATCTTTCTACGGACAGCAAGATCACCAAAATCCGATATCTATAGCTCGAGTTATGCTCTACGCAAGGCAACATGGTAAGGATGAGTGAAAAAACTGAAAATTAACAATGTTTTGCTATTAAGCCCAATTAAGCCCTATAATGTAAAAGCAAAAATAATGATTATAAAAGTTGTCTAATTTTGATCTCTCTCTGGATTGTACGGCTGTAAACTTCTATTTATGCTTATTAATCCCGACTTAACCGTAGACCAAATTAAGGGCCTCTGAATAAGCTTTCCAACAAGGTATCATATGCCTTAATTGGGCTTAAGATGAGTAAGTTAGGCCCATTTAAGTGACGGACCATCGTGGACTGCAAACTTATCCGCGCCCGAGAACTCGGGACCTAGTTTGGCCTTGATTTTAGCCTAATTTGACAATTCTTATGAAACATGAAATTGTAGGTCTCTTCCTTATCTTTCTAGGGACAACAAGATCACCAAAATCAGATATATGTAGCTCTATTTATGCTCTGCGCATGGCAACAAGGTCAGGATGAGTGAAAAATCCGAAAATTAACAATGTTTAGCAATTAAGCCCAATAATGTAAAAACAAAAACAATGATTGTAAAAGTTGTCTAATTTCTGACTCTCTCTGGCATGTGCGGCTGTAAACAGGTATCTATGCTTATTAATCCTGACCTAACCCTAGACCAAATTAAGGGCCTCTGAATAAGCTTTCCAACAAGGTATCATATGCCTTAATTGGGCTTAAGATGAGTAAGTTAGGCCCATTTAAGTGAAGGAACATCATGGGCTGCGCATTGATCCGTGCCAGAGAACTCGGGACCTAATTTAGACATGATTTTGGCCTAATTTGACAATTCTTGCAAAACCTGAAAATGTAGGTCTCTTCCTTATCTTTTTAGGAACAGCAAAATCACCAAAATCTGATATCTGTAGCTCTAGTTATGCTCTGCGCAAGGCAACTAGGTCACGATGAGTGAAAAATGTGAAAATTAACATTGTTTAGCAATTAAGCCCAATAATGTAAAAGCAAAAACATTGATTGTAAAAGTTGTCTAATTTTCGTCTCTCTCCGGGTTGTACGGCTGTAAACTGCTATTTATGCTTATTAATCCTGACCTAACCCTAGACCAAATTAAGGGCCTCTGAATAAGCTTTCCAACAAGGTATCGTATTCATTAATTGGGCTTAAGTTGGGTAAGTTAGGCCAATTAAAGTGAAGGAACATCATGGACTGCCCACTAATTGGCGCCTGAGAACTTGGGACCCAATTTAGCCTTGATTTTGGCTTAATTTGACAATTCTTGTGAAACCTGAAATTATAGGTCTCTTCATTATCTTTCTAGAGCCAGCAAGATCACCATAATCCAATATTTGTAGCTCTACTTATGCTCTGCGCAAGGCAACAAGGTCAGGATGAGTGAAAAAACCGAAAATTAACAACGTTTTGCAATTAAGCCCAATAATGTAAAAGCAAAAACAATGATTGTAAAAGTTGTCTAATTTCCGTCTCTCTATGGCTTGTACGGCTGTAAACTGCTATTTATGCTTATTAATCCCGACCTAACCGTACACCAAATTAAGGGCCTCTGAATAAGCTCTCCAACAAGGTATCATATGCCTTAATTGGGCTTAAGATGAGTAAGTTAGGTCCACTTAAGTGAAGGAACATCCTGGACTACGCACTGATCCACGCCAGAGAACTCGGGACCCAATTTAGCCATGATTTTGGCCTAATTTGACAATTCTTGTGAAACTTGAAATTGTAGGTCTCTTCCTTATCTTTCGAGGGACAGCAAGATCACCAAAATCCGATATCTGTAGTTCTAGTTATGCTCTGCGCAAGGCAACAAGGTCAGGATGAGTGAAAAATCCGAAAATTAACAATGTTTAGCAATTAAGCCCAGTTAAGCCCAATAATGTAAGAGCAAAAACAATGATTGTAAAAGTTACTTAATTTTCGTCTCTCTCTGGTTTGTGTGGCTTTAAACTGCTATTTATGTTTATTAATCCTGACCAGCCCTATACCAAATTAAGGGCCTCTGAATAAGCTTTCCAACAAGGTATCATATGCCTTAATTGGGCTTAAGATGATTAAGTAAGTCCCATTTAAGTTAAGGAACATCATGGACTGTGCATTGATCCACGCCAGAGAACTCGGGACCCAATTTAGCATTTATTTTGGCCTAATTTGACAATTCTTGTGAAAAAAGTGTAGGTCTCTTCCCTATCTTTCTATGGACATCACGCGCACCAAAATCCGATATCTGTAGCTCTAGGGAACTTGGCATAATTGATCCTCAAAATAATTGATATCAGATGTTATTTTTTATAATATAGTCAATATGGCAAGCAAGGCAGCACAAGTTGCTAAAAATTATGAAGGACATGGGCAAGATGCTTTTATCTAGTCTCAGTTTAGACTAAGTGTCCTTAGGTGTCTGTATTTCCTTTTTTTTTTTAATTCAGTGTTTTGGTTGTCTTGATGTCTTGCATTTACTCTGTAATGATTTATTATCAATGAATGCAAGACTGTTTTTTCAGTTTGATTTCAATATTCTCCATAGTTTCTTTTTGATAATGACAAAGGGGGAGAAAGATGAACCATACAACCATTAATTTTGTCTTGTATTTGCTGTAAATTTTTTCTCTGATATGTAAATTTTTTTCTCTGATACATAAGTATGAACTTCTTTGAAAAGACATACTTGAATTTGTAATAAATGCAAGATGCTTTTTTTTTCATGATAATGATATGATAACACTTGATCTTTTGAAAGATATCAATGACGTAGGAGGAGGATGAAAATGACTTAAGAACCATGCTTACTGAATAGCTGCACTCTGATTTCTTAATAACTAAGGTTAAGTATGGTAAGGTTTGTCATAATCAAAAAGGGGGAGTTTGTAAGACTAAGCCCTCATTCATGTTTTGATGTATGACAAACAAAGTGTATTTTGCATAAGATTTTTGATTTTGACTATGCACTCATTACGTGTTAAGTTGCATGCAAGATCACTCATAAACAAAGCAAAACAAGCTGACATCCAACCAAGTAATACAAGCGCTCGTCCAACACAGGGATCATACAAGCGCTCGTCCAACACTGGGATAATATAAGCGCTCGTCTAATGAAGTGAACCAAGAAGACGTGCAACAAAGTAAAAAGCTGACGTCCAATGAACCACTAAAGAGCTCGTCCACTAAAGTACCATTTGGAGCGCGTCCACTGAAGTACAACAAGAAGAGCACGTCCACTGAAGTAAAACAAGAAGAGCTCTTCTAACAAGAAGAGTGTGTCCACTGAAAGTAATAAAGGAGCTCGTCTGCTGACGTGGCACATGGAGCTCGTCTACTAAAATAACTTGAAGAGCGCGTCCACTAAAAGTAACATAAGAGCTCATCTGCTGACGTGTCACTTGGAGCTCGTCTACTGAAAGTAACGGAAGCGCGCGTCTACTGAAGTAAAGAGGAGAGCTCGACTACTAAAAGTGGCAAAAGGAGCTCGTCTACTAATGATACGCGCTTTGGACTTGCTAAGATCTTAATGAGAAGCTCCATCCACTAACATGGCATATAAAACTCGTCTACCAGTTGGAGCCCGTCCAATTACCTTGTGTTAGCACTCTCGTCTACCAGTTGGAGCACGTCCAATTACCTTGAGCTAGTACTCCTGTCTGCTGACGTGGCAAATGGATGCGGCTATTTTTCTCTTCAAATAAACACGGTTATTTTACTCTTCAAATAGACTCGGCTACTCTTTCAGATGGAAACGGTTATTTTTCAAGAAGGACGCAAACTCTACAAGAACCAACAGAATCTCATTTCAAGAACAAGAATCAAGAAAGCAGATTTTATTAAATCAGATCCAAATCTATTTTAATTGATCCCAACGACTATAATTTGTATTCTATATAAAGAGGGATCAAAGGAACACTTTTCTACAACAACATACATAACAACAACACAACTCATTCTGATTGTGAAACTACGAAAGATCCAAAGTGTTTCATCTCTGAGAAAAGTGTGAAAGTAGTTAGAACTTCAATTTGTATAATCAGACTTTTAGAGTCTTTCTTTACTCAATTCTTTTCGTGAATTAGCGTGATTAAGAGAGGGTATATCTTAGGCTTGAACAAGGATAGAAGGGATTCTTGGGTATAGAAAAGCAAGTGTGCTTTCTGGTGATATTTCGAGCAAGTGGTTATCCTTGTGTTGCAGTAATTGGAATTTTGTAATTGCTGATTATAGTGGAGAAAACCACAGAGGTGTGGGACTGGATGTAGGCTTACCAGAGGAGGTAGCCGAACCAGGATAAATCGGTTTGCATGTTCTTCTCATCTCTAAACTCCATATACTTGTTATATGCACTTGTGTGTTGTGAATGAGTTTTTAAGAATACTTGTTAACTTGAATCTTTAATCCGCAATCTATATTAAAACCTGTTGTTAGTACATATAATTCTTCTAGTCATCATTACTTGTTCCATAACCTTATTCTTGGGAATTAAAATTGAGTGAAAACCAATTTTGTTTAAGAAAACACAGTTTTGCTTTAAATTGTTGAAAAAGTTTTCAATATCTCAATTCACCCCCCCCCCCCCCCCCCCCCGCCCCCTTGAGACCGTAGCCACTACCAACACAAGAGCACCAAAATCCGATATCTGTAGCTCTAGTTATGCTCTGCGCAAGGCAACAAGGTCAGGGCGAGTGAAAAATCCTAAAATTAACAATGTTTAGCAATTAAGCCCAATAATGTAAAAACAAAAACAATGGTTGTAAAAGTTGTCTAATTTCCGACTCTCTCTGGCTTGTGCGGCTGTAAACTGCTATTTATGCTTATTAATCCTGACCTAACCCTAGGCCAAATTAAGGGATTCGGAATAAGCTTTCCAACACGGTATCATATGCCTTAATTGGGCTTAACATGGGTAAGTTAGGTCCATTTAATTGAAGGAACATCATGGACTGTGCACCGATCCGCGCCAGAGAACTCTGGACCTAATTTAGCCTTGATTTTAGCCTAATTTGACAATTCTTGTGAAACCTGAAATTGTAGGTCTCTTCCTTATCTTTCTAGGGACAGTAAGATCACCAAAATCCGATATCTGTAGCTCTAGTCAAGCTCTACGCAAGGCAACAAAGTCAGGATGAGTGAAAAATCCAAAAATTAAGAATGTTTTGTAATTAAGCCCAATAATGTAAAAGCAAAAACAATGATTGTAAAAGTTATCTAATTTCCGTCTCTCTCTGGCTTGAGCGGCTGTAAACAGTTATTTATGCTTATTAGTCCTGACCTAACCCTAGACCAAATTAAGGGCCTCTGTATAAGCTTTCCAATAAGGTATCATATGCCTTAATTGGGCTTAAGATGAGTAAGTTAGACCCATTTAAGTGAAGGAATATCATTGACTGCGCACTGATCCGCGCCAGAGAACACGGGACCCAATTTAGCCTTGATTTTGGTCTTCTTTGACAATTCTTGTGTCACCTGAAATTGTAGGTCTCTTCCTTATCTTTCTAGGGACAGCAAGAGCACCAAAATCCGATATCTGTAGATCTAGTTATGCTCTGCGAAAGGCAACAAGGTCAGGATGAGTAAAAAATCCGAAAATTAACAATGTTTAGAAATTAAGCCCAATAATGTAAAATAAAAAACAATGATTGTATAATTTTTCTAATTTTGGTCTGTCTCTGGTTTGTGCGGCTGTAAAATTCTATTTATGCTTATTAATCCTGACCTAACCCTAGACCAAATTAAGGGCTTCTGAATAATCTTTCCTAAAAGGTATCATATTCATTAATTGGGATTAAGATGAGTAAGTTAGTCCAATTTAAGTGAAGGAACATCATGGAATGCGCACTGATCCACGCCAGAGAACTCGGGACCTAATTTAGCCTTGATTTTGGTCTAATTTGACAATTCTTGTGAAACCCGAAATTATAGGTCTCTTCCTTATCTTTCTAGGGACAGCAAGATCACCAAAATCCGATATCTGTAGCTCTTGTTACGCTCTGCGCAAGGCAACAAGTCAGGATGAGTGAAAAAATTGAAAATTAATAATCTTTAACAATTAAGCCCAATTAAGCCCAATAATGTAAAAGTAAAAACAATAATTGTAAAAGTTGTCAAATTTCCGTCCCTCGCTGGCTTGTACGGCTGTAAACTGCTATTTATGCTTAATAATCCCGACCTAACCGTAGACCAAATTAAGGGCCTCTGAATAAGCTTTTCAACAAGGTATCATATGCCTTAATTGGGCTTAAGATGAGTAAGTTAGGCCCATTTAAGTGAAGGAACAGCATTGACTGCGCACTGATCCGCGCCAGAGAACTCGGGACCCAATTTAGCCATGACTTTGGCCTAATTTGACAATTCTTGTGTGACCTGAAATTGTGGGTCTATTCCTTAAGCTTCTAGGGACAACAAGATCACCAAAATCCGATATCTACAAGTCTAGTCAAGCTCTGCGCAAGGGAACAAGGTTAGGATGAGTGAAAAATCGGAAAATGAACAATGTTTAGCAATTAAGCCCAATAATGTCAAAGCAAAAACAAAGCTTTTAAAAGTTGTCAAATTTCCGTCTCTCTCTGGCTTGTGCGGCTGTAAAATCCTATTTATGCTTATTAATCCTGACATAACCCTAAACCCAATTAAGGGCCTCTGAATAAGCTTTCCAACAGGGTATCATATGCCTTAATTCGGATTAAGATGAGTAAGTTAGGCCCATTTAAGTGAAGAACATCATGGACAATGCACTGATCCGGGCCAGAGAACTCGGGACCCAATTTAGCCTTGATTTGGGTTTAATTTGACAATTCTTGTGAATCCTGAAATTGTAGGTCTCTTCCTTATCTTTCTAGGGACAACAAGATCACCAAAATCCGGTATCTACAGCTCTAGTCAAGCTCTGCGTAAGGCAACAAGGTCAGGATGAGTGAAAAATCCGAAAAATTAACAGTGTTTAGCAATTAAGCCCAATAATGTAAAATAAAAAACAATGATTATAAAAGTTGCCTAATTTCCGTCTCTCTCTGGCTTGTGCTGCTATAAACTGCTATTGATGCTTATTAATCATGAACTAACCCTGGAACAAATTAAGGGCCTCTGATTAAGCTTTCCAACAAGGTATCATATGCCTTAATTGGGCTTAATATGAGTAAGTTAGGCCCATTTTAGTGAAAGAACATCATAGACTGCGCACTGATCCGCGCCAGAGAACTCGGGACCCAATTTAGCCTTGATTTTGGCCTAATTTGACAATTCTTGTGCCACCTGAAATTGTAGGTCTCTTCCTTATCTTTCTAGGGACAACAAGATCACCAAAATCTGATATCTACAGCTCTAGTCAAGCTCTGCGCAAGGCAACAAGGTTAGGATGAGTGAAAAATCTGAAAATTAACAATGTTTAGAAATTAAGCCGAATAATTTAAAAGCAAAAACAATGATTGTAAAAGTTGTCAAATTTCAGTCTCTCTCTGTCCTGTGCGGCTGTACTCTGTTATTTATGCCTTTTAATCATGACCTAACCCTAGAACAAATTAAGGGCCTTTGAATAAGCTTTCCAACTAGGTATCATATTCCTTAATTGGGTTTAAGATGAGAAAGCTAGGCCCATTTAAGTGAGGGAACATCATGGACTGCGCAGTGATCCACGCCAGAGAACTCGGGACCCAATTTTGCCCTGATTTTGGCCTAATTTGACAATTCTTGTGAAACCTGAAATTGTAGGTCTCTTCCTTATCTTTCTAGGGACAACAAGATCACCAAAATCCGATATCTGTAGCTCTAGTTATGCTCTGCGCAAGGCAACAAGGTCAAGATGAGTGAAAAATCCGAAAATAAACAATGTTTAGCAATTAAGTCCAATAATGTAAAAGAAAAAACAATGATTGTAAAAGTTGTCTAATTTTGGTCTCACTCTGGCTTATGCGGCTGTAAACTGCTATTTATGCTTATTAATCCTGACCTAACCCTAGTACAAATTAAGGGCCTCTGAATAAGCTTTCCAACAAGGTATCATATGCCTTAATTGGGCTTAAGATGAGTAAGTTAGGCCTGTTTAAGTGAAGGAACTTCATGGACTGCGCACTAAGCAGCGCCAGAGAACTCGGGACCCAATTTAGGCTTGATTTTGGCCTAATTTGACCATTCTTGTGACACCTGAAATTGTAGGTCTCTTCCTTATCTTTCTAGGGACAGCAAGAGCACCAATATCCGATATATGTAGCTCTAGTTATGCTCTGTTCAAGGTAACAACATCAGGATGAGTGAAAAATACGAAAATTAACAACGTTTTGCAATTAAGCCCAATTATGGCCAATAATGTAAAAGCAAAAACAACGATTGTAGTGTCTAATTTTCGTCTCTCTCTGGCTTGTGCGGCTGTAGACTGCTATTTATGCTTATTAATCCTGACCTAACACTAGGCCAAATTAAGGGCCTCTGAATAAGTTTTCCAACAAGGTATCATATACCTTAATTGGGCTTAAGATGAGTAAGTTAGGCCCATTTAAGTGAAGGAACATCATGGACTGCACAGTGATCCGCGCCAGAGAACTCGGGACACAATTTAGCATTGATTTTGGCCTAATTTGACAATTCTTGTGAACCTGAAATTGTAGGTCTCTTCCTTATCTTTCTAGGGACAGCAAGATCACCAAAATCCGATATTTGTAGCTCTAGTTATGCTCTGCGCAAGCCAACATGGTCAGGATGAGTGAAAAATCAAAAAATTAACAATGTTTAGCAATTAATCTCAATAATGTAAAAGAAAAAACAATGATTGTAAAAGTTGTCTAATTTTCGTCTCTCTCTAGCTTGTGCGGTTGTCAACTGCTATTCATGCTTATTAATCCTTACCTAACCCTAGTCCAAATTAAGGGCATCCGAATAAGCTTTCCAACAAGGTATCATATGCTTTAATTGGGCTTAAGATGAGTAAGTTCGTCCCATTTAGTTGAAGGAACATCATGGACTGCGCACTGATCCGCGCAAGAGAACTCGGGACCCAATTTAGCCTTGATTTTGGCCTAATTTGACAATTCTTGTGAAACCTGAAATATTAGTTCTCTTCCTTATCTTTCTAGGGACAGCAAGATCACCAAAATCTGATATCTGTAGCTCTAGTTATGATCTGCGTAAGGCAACAAGGTCATGATGAGTGAAAAATCCGAAAATTAACAATCTTTAGCAATTAAGCCCTATAATGTAAAAGTAAAAACAATGATTGTAAAAGTTGTCTAATTTCCTTCTCTCTCTGGCTTGTTCGGTTGTAAACTGCTATTTATGCTTATTAATCCCGACCTAACCCTAGACCAAAGTAAGGGCCTCTGAATAAGCTTTCCAACAAGGTATCATATGCCTTAATTGGGCTTAAGATGAGTAAGTTAGGCCCATTTAAGTGAAGGAATATCGTGGACTGCGCACTGATCCGTGCCAGAGAACACGGCACCCAATTTAGCCTTGATTTTGTCCTAATTTGACCATTCTTGTGAAACTTGAAATTGTAGGTCTCTTCCTTATCTTTCTAGGGACAACAAGATCACCAAAATCCGATATATGTAGCTCTAGTCAAGCTCTGCGAAAGGCAACAAGGTCAAGATTAGTGAATAATCCGAAAATTAACAATGTTTAGCAATTATGCCCAATAATGTAAAAGTAAAAATAATGATTATAAAAGATGTCTAATTTCCGTCTCTCCCTGAATTGTGTGGCTGTAAACTGCTATTTATGCTAATTAATCCTGACCTAACCCTAGACCTAATTAACGGCCTCTGAATAAGCTTTCCAACAAGGTATCATATGCCTTAATTGGGCTTAAGATGAGTAAGTTAGGCCCATTTAAGTGAAGGAACATCATGGATCGCATGACCGATCCGCGCCGGAGAACTCGGGACCCAATTTAGCCTTGATTTTGGCCTAATTTGGTAATTCTTCTGAAACCTGAAATTATTGGTCTCTTTTTTATCTTTCTAGGGACTGCAAGGTCACCAAAATCCGATATCTGTTTCTCTAGTTATGCTCTGCGCAAGGCAACAAGGTCAGGATAAATGAAAATTCCTAAAATTAACATTGTTTAGCAATTAAGCCCAATAATGTAAAAGATAAAACAATGATTATAAAAGTTGTCGAATTTCCGTCTCTCTCTGGATTGTGCGGCTGCAAACTGCTATTTAAGCTTATTAATCCTGACCTACCCTAACACCAAATTAAGGGCCTCTGAATAAGCTTTCCAACAAGGTATCATATGCCTTAATTGGGCTTAAGATGAGTAAGTTAGGCCCATTTAAGTGAAGGAACATCATGGACTGCACATTGATCCGCGCTAGAGAACTCGGGACCCAATTTAGCCTAGATTTTGGCCTAATTTGGTAATTCTTCTGAAACATGAAATTGTAGGTCTCTTCCTTATCTTTCTAGGGACAAAATGATCACCAAAAATCCAATATTTGTAGCTCTAGTCAAGCTCTGCGACTGGCTTGTGCGACTGTAAACTGCTATTTATGCTTATTAGTCGTGATCTAACCCTAGTCAAAATTAAAGGCCTCCGAATAAGCTTTCCAACAAGGTTTCATATGCCTTAATTGGCCTTAAGATGAGTAAGTTAGGCCCTTTTAAGTGAATGAACATCATGGACTACGCACTGATCCACGCCAGAGAACTCGGGACCCAATTTAGCCTTGATTTTGTCCTAATTTGACAATTCTTGTGAAACCTGAAATTGTTGGTCTCTTCCTTATCTTTCTAGGGACTGCAAGATCACCAAAATCCGATATTCAGATCTCTAGTTATGCTCTGCGCAAGGCAACAAGGTCAGGATGAATGAAAAATCCGAAAATTAACAATGTTTAGCAATTAAGCCAATAATGTCAAAGATAAAACAATGATTATAAAAGTTGTCGAATTTCCGTCTCTCTCTGGCTTGTGCGGCTGTAAACTGCTATTTATGCTTATTAATCCTGACCTAACCCTAGACCAAATTTAGGGCCTCTGAAGAAGCTTTCCAACAAGGCATCATATGCCTTAATTGGGCTTAAGATGAGTAAGTTAGGCCCATTTAAGTAAAGGAACATCATGGATCGCATGACCGATCCGCGCCGGAGAACTCGGGACCCAATTTAGCCTTGATTTTGGCCTAATTTGACAATTCTTAGCCTTAAAATTGTTGGTCTCTTCCTAATCTTTCTAGGGAGAACATGACCCTCTCGCTCGCAAGCTCTGAGGTCGCTTAAACATGATCACCAAAAATCCATATGCTTTCCCAAAGCCTCTAGTCAAGCTCTCGCTGAAAGAGGCAAGAAGGATCAGGACGATGAGTGAAAAATCCGAAAATTCATAATTTTAGCAAAAGCCCATTAGAAAAGACACAAAACAATGATTGTAAATGAAAAATAAATGTTTAGCAATAAGCCCAATTATGTAAAAGCAAAAACAATGATTGTAAAAGTTTTCTAATTTTCGTTTCTCTGTGACTTGTGCGGCTGTAAACTGCTATTTATGCTTACTAATTCTGACGTAACCCTTGACCAAATCAAGGGCCTCTGAATAAGCTTTCCAACAAGGTATCTTATGCCTTAACTCGGCTTAAGATGAGTAAGTTAGGCCCATTTAGGTGAAGGAACATCATGGACTGCGCACTGATCCGCACCAGAGAACTCGGGACCCAATTTAGCCTTGATTTTGGCCTAATTTGACAATTCTTGTGACACCTGAAATTGTAGCTGTCCTCCTTATCTTTCTAGTGACGGCAAGATCACTAACCTCCGATATCTGTATCTCAATTTATCCTCTGCGCAAGGCAACATGGTCAGGATGAGTGAAAAATCCGAAAATTAACAATGTTTAGAAATTAAGCCCAACAATGTAAAAGAAAAAATAATGATTCTAAAAGTTGACTAATTTTCGTCTCTCTCTGGCTTGTACGGCTGTAAACTGGTATTTATGCTTATTAATCCTGACCTAACCCTAGACCAAATTAAGATCCTCTGAATAAGCTTTCCAACAAGGTATCACATGCCTTAATTGGGCTTAGGATGAGTAAGTTAGGCCCATTTAAGTGAAGGAACATCATGGACTGCGCACTGATCAGCGCCAGAGAACTCGGGATCCAATTTAGCCTTGATTTTGGCCTAATTTGACCATTATTGTAAAACTTGAAATTGTAGGTCTCTTCCTTATCTTTCTAGGGACAACAAGATCACCAAAATCCAATATCTGTAGCTCTAGTCAAGCTCTGCGGAAGACAACAAGGTCAGGATGAGTGAATAATCCGAAAATTAACAATGTTTAGCAATTATGCCCAATAATGTAAAAGTAAAAATAATGATTATAAAAGATGTCTAATTTCCGTCTCTCCCTGACTTGTGTGGCTGTAAACTGCTATTTATGCTTATTAATCCTGACCTAACCCTAGACTAAATTAACGGCCTCTGAATAAGCTTTCCAACAAGGTATCATATGCCTTAATTGGGCTTAAGATGAGTAAGTTACGCCCATTTAAGTGAAGGAACATCATGGACTGCGCACTAATCCGCGCCAGAGAACTCGGGACCCAATTTAGCCTTGATTTTGGCCTAATTTGACAATTCTTGTGAAACCTGAAATTGTTGGTCTCTTCCTTATCTTTCTAGGGACTGCAAGATCACCAAAATCCGATATTTGTTTCTCTAGTTATGCTCTGTGCAAGGCAACAAGGTCAGGATAAATGAAAATTCCTAAAATTAACAATGTTTAGCAATTAAGCCCAATAATGTAAAAGATTAAACAATGATTATAAAAGTTGTCGAATTTCTGTCTCTTTCTGGCTAGTGCGGCTGCAAACTGCTATTGAAGCTTATTAATCCTGACCTAACCCAAGACCAAATTAAGGGCCTCTGAATAAGCTTTCCAACAAGGTTTCATATGCCTTAATTGGGCTTAAGATGAGTAAGTTAGGCCCATTTAAGTGAAGGAACATCATGGTCTGCGTGACCGATCCGCGCCAGAGAACTCGGGACCCAATTTAGCCTTGATTTTGGCCTAATTTGGCAATTCTTATGACACCTGAAATTGTAGGTCTCTTCCTTATCTTTCTAGGGACAATATGATCACCAAAAATCCGATACTGTAGCTCAAGTCATGCACTGCGCAAGGCAACAAGTTCAGGATGAGTGAAAAATCCGAATATTAATAATGTTTAGCAATTAACCCGAATTATGTAAAAGCAAAAACAATGATTGTAAAAGTTTTCTAATTTCCGTTTCTCTCTGACTTGTGCCCCTGTAAATTGCTATTTATGCTTATTAGTCGTGATCTAACCCTAGTCTAAATTAAAGGCCTCCGAATAAGCTTTCCAACAAGGTTTCATATGCCTTAATTGGGCTTAAGTTGAGTAAGTTAGGCCCATTTAATTGAAGGAACATCATGGACTACGCACTGATCCGCGCTGAGAGAACTCGAGACCCAATTTAGCCTTGATTTTGGCCTAATTTCACAATTCTTGTGAAACCTAAAATTGTTGGTCTCTTCCTTATCTTTCTAAGGACTGCAAGATCACCAAAATCCGATATTTATATCTCTAGTTATGCTCTGCGGAAGGCAACAAGGTCAGGATGAATGAAAAATCGGAAAGTTAACAATGTTTAGCAATTAAGCCCAATAATGTAAAAGATAAAACAATGATTATAAAAGTTGTCGAATTTCAGTCTCTCTCTGACTTGTGCGGCTGTAAACTGCTATTTATGCTTATTAATCCTGGCCTAACCCTAGACCAAATTAAGGGCCTCTGAATAAGCTTTCCAACAAGGTATCATATGCCTTAATTGGGCTTAAGATGAGTAAGTTAGGCCCATTTAAGTGAAGGAACATCATGGACTGCGCACTGATCCGCGCCAGAGAACTCGGGACCCAATTTAGCCTTGATTTTGGCCTAATTTGACAATTCTTCTGAAACCTGAAATTGTCGGTCTCTTCCTTATCTTTCTAGGGACAACATGATCACCAAAAATCCGATATCTGTAGCTCTAGTCAAGCTCTGCGAAAGGCAACAAGGTCACGATAAGTGAAAAATCCAAAAATTGATAATGTTTAGCAATAAGCCCAATTATGTAAAAGCAAAAACAATGATTGTAAAAGTTTTGTAATTTCCGCTTTCTCTCTGACTAGTGCGGCTGTAAACTGCTATTTATGCTTATTAGTCGTGATCTAACCCTAGTCAAAATTAAAGGCCTCCGAATAAGCTTTCCAACAAGGTATCTTATGCCTTAACTGGGCTTAACATGAGTAAGTTAGGCCCATTTAAGTGAATGAACATCATGGATCGCAGACCGATCCGTGCCGAGAACTCGGGATCCAATTTAGCCTTGATTTGGGCCTAATTTGACGATTCTTGTGAAACCTGAAATTGTAGGTCTCTTCCTTATCCTTCTAGGGACAACAGGATCACCAAAATCCGATATCTGTATCTCTTGTTACCCTCTGCGTAAGGCAACAAGTTCAGGATGAATGAATAATCCGAAAATTAACCATGTTTAGCAACTAAGCCCAATAATGTAAAAGAAAAAATAAGGATTATAAAAGTTGTCTAATTTCCGTCTCTCTCTGGCTTGTGTGGCTGTAAACTGCTATTTATGATTATTAATCCTGACCTAACCCTAGACCAAATTAAGGGCCTCTGAATAAGCTTTCCATCAAGGTATCATATGCCTTAATTAGGCTTAGGATGAGTAAGTTAGGCCCATTTAAATGAAGGAACATGACCAGGATAAGTGAAAAATCCGAAAATTAACAATGTTTAGCAACTAAGCCCAATAATGTAAAAGAAAAAACAATGATTATAAAATTGGTCTAATTTCCGTCTCTCTCTGGCTTGTGTGGCTGTAAACTGTTATTTATGCTTATTAATCCTGACGTAACCCTTGACCAAATCAAGGGCCTCTGAATAACCTTTCCAACAAGGTATCATATGACTTAATTGGGCTTAAGATGAGTAAGTTAGACCCATTTAAGTGAAGGAACATCATGGACTACGCACTGATCCGCGCCAGAGAACTCGGGACCCAATTTAGCCTTGATTTTGGCCAAATTTGACAATTCTTGTGAAACCTGAAATTGTAGGTGTCCTCTTTATCTTTCTAGGGCCAACAAGATCACCAAAATCCGATATCTGTATCCCTATTTATCCTCTGCGCAAGGCAACATGGTCAGGATGAGTAAAAAATCCGAAAATTAACAATGTTTAGCAATTAAGCCCAACAATGTAAAAGAAAAAAAATGATTATAAAAGTTGACTAATTTCCGTCTCTTTCTGTCTTGTGTGGCTGTAAACTGCTATTTATGCATATTAATCCTGACCTAACCCTAGACCAAATTAAGGGCATCTGAATAAGCTTTCCAACAAGGTATCATCTGCCTTAATTGGGCTTAAGATGAGTAAGTTAGACCCATTTGAGTGAAGGAACACCACGGGCTGCGCACTGATCCGCGCCTGAGAACTCGGGACCCAATTTAGCCTTGATTTTGCCCTAATTTGACAATTTTTGTGAAACCTGAAATTATAGGTGTCTTCCTTATCTTTCTAGGGACAGCAAGATCACCAAAATTCGATATCTGTATCTCAAGTTATGCTCTGCGCAAGGCAACATGGTCTGGATGAATGAAAAATTTGAAAATTAACAATGTATAGCAATTAAGCCCAATAATGTAAAAGTTAAAACAATGATTATAACAGTTGTCGAATTTCCATCTCTCTGGTTTGTGAGGCTGTAAACTTCTATTTATGCTTATTAATCCTAACCTAACCCTAGACCAAATTAAGGGCATCTGAATAAGCTTTCCAACAAGGTATCATATGCCTTAATTGGGCATAAGAAGAGTAAGTTAGACCCATTTGAGTGGAGGAACATCACGGGCTGCGCACTGATCCGAGCCTGAGAACTCGGGACCCAATTTAGCCTTGATTTTGCCCTAATTTGACAATTCTTGTGAAACCTGAAATTGTAGGTGTCTTCCTTATCTTTCTAGGGACAGCAAGATCACCAAAATTCGATATCTGTATCTCTAGTTAAGCTCTGCGCAAGGCAACATGGTCAAGATGAATGAAAAATTCGAAAATTAACAATGTTTAGCAATTAAGCCCAATAATGTAAAAGATAAAACAATGATTATAACAGTTGCCGAATTTCCATCTCTCTGTTTTGTGAGGCAGTAAACTGCTACTTATGCTTATTAATCCTGGCCTAACACTAGACCAAATTAAGGGCGTTTGAATAAGCTTTCCAAAAAGGTATCATATGCCTTAATTGGGCTTAAGATGAGTAAGTTAGACCCATTTAAGTGAAGGAACATCATGGACTGCGCACTGATCCGCGCCAGAGAACTCGGGACCCAATTTAGCCTTGATTTTGGCCTAATTTGACAATTCTTGTGAAATCTGAAATTGTAGGTGTCTTCCGTATCTTTCTAGGGACAGCAAGATCACCAAAATCCGATATTTGTGTCTCTAGTTATCCTCTGCGCAGGGCAACATGGTCAGGATGAGTGAAAAATCTGAAAATTAACAATGTTTAGTAATTAAGCCCAATAATGTAAAAGATAAAACAATGATTATAAAAGTTGTCTTATTTCCGTCTCTCTCTGGCTTGTGCGGCTGTAAACTGCTATTTATGCATATTAATCCTAACCTAACCCTAGACCAAATTAAGATCCTATGAATAAGCTTTCCAACAAGGTATCATATGCCTTAATTGGGCTTAAGATGAGTAAGATAGGCCCATTTAAGTGAAGGAACATTATGGACTGCGCACTAATCCGCGCCAGAGAACTCGGGATCCAATTTAGCCTTCATTTTGGCCTAATTTGACAATTCTTGTGAAACCTGAAATTCTAGGTCTCTTACCTATCTTTCTAGGGACAGCAAGATCACCAAAATCCGATATCTGTATCTCTAGTTACGCTCTGCGTAAGGCAACAAGGCAGGATAAGTGAAAAATCCGAAAATTAACAATGTTTAGCAATTAAGCCCAATAATGTAAAAGAAAAAACAATGATTATAAAAGTGGACTAATTTCCGTCTCTCACCGGCTTGTGTAGCTGTAATCTGCTATTTATGCTTATTAATCCTGACCTAACCCCAGACCAAATTAAGGGCCTCTGAATAAGCTTTCCAACAAGGTATCATATGCCTTAATTGGGTTTAAGATGAGTAAGTTAGGCCCATTTAAGTGAAGGAACATCATGGACTTCGCACTGATCCGCGCCAAAGAACTCGGGACCCAATTTAGCCTTGATGTTTGCTTAATTTGACAATTCTGTTGACACCTGAAATTGTAGGTCTCTTCCTTATCTTTCTAGGGACAGCAAGATCACCAAAATCCGATATCTGTATCTCTAGTAATGCTCTACGTACGGCAACAAGGTCAGGATGAGTGAATAATCCAAAAATTAACAATGTTTAGCAATTAAGCCCAATAATGTAAAAGATAAAACAATGATTATAAAAGTTGTCGAATTTCAGTCTCTCTCTGGTTTGTGCGGCTGTAAACTGCTATTTTTGCTTATTAATCATGTCCTATCCCGAGACCAAATCAAGGGCCTCTGAATAAGCTTTCCAACAAGGTATCATAGGCCTTAACTGGGCTTAAGATGAGTAAGTTAGGCCCATTTAAGTGAAGGAACATCTTGGATCTGCAGACCGATCCGTGCCGGTAGAACTCGGGATCCAATTTAGCCTTCATTTTGGCCTATTTTGACAATTCTTCTGAAACCTGAAATTGTAGGTCTCTTCCTTATCTTTCTAGGGACAAGCAAGATCACCAAAATCCGATATCTGTATCTCTAGTTATGCTCTTTTGAAACCTGAAATTGTAGGTCTCTTCCCTATCTTTCTAGGGATAGCAAGATCACCAAAATCCGATATCTTCATCTCCACTTATGCTCAGCGTAAGGCAACAAGGTCAAGATGAATGAAAAATCCGAAAATTAACAATGTTTAGCAATTAAGCCCAATAATGTAAAAGAAAAAACAATGATTATAAAAGTTGTCTAATTTTCGTCTCTCTCTGGCTTGTACGGCTGTAAACTTCTATTTATGCTTATTAATCCTGACCTAACCCTAGACCAAATTAAAGGCCTCTGAATAAGCTATCCAACAAGGTATCATTTACCTTAATTGGGCTTAAGATGAGTAAGTTAGGCCCATTTAAGTGAAGTAACATCATGGACTGCGTATTGATCCGCACTGAGAGAACTTGGGACCCAATTTAGCCTTGATTTTGGCCTAATTTGACAATTCTTGTGCAAACCGAAATTGTAGGTCTATTCCATATCTCTCAAGGGACATCAAGATCACTAAAATCGATATCCGTAGCTCTAGTTATGCTCGCTTAAGGCAACAAGGTCGGGATGAGTGAAAAATCTGAAAATTAACAATGTTCAGCAATTAACCCCAATAATGTAAAAGATAAAACAATGATTATAAAAGTGATCTAATTTCCGTCTCTCTCTGGCTTGTGCGGCTGTAAAATACTAGTTATGCTTATCAATCCTAACCTTTCCCTAGACCAAATTAAGATCCTCTGAATTAGCTATCTAACAAGGTTTCATATGCCTTAATTGGACTTAAGATGAGTAAGTTAGGCGCATTTAAGTGAAGGAACATCATGGACTGCGTACTGATCCGCGCCAGAGAACTCAGAACCCAATTTAGCCTTGATTTTGGACTAATTTGAGAATTCTTGTGCAACCTGAAATTGTAGGTCTCTTCCTTATCTTTCTAAGGACAACAAGATCACCAAAATCCGATATCTGTAGCTCTTGTTATGGTCTGCGTAAGGCAACAAGGTTAGGATGAGTGAAAAATCTGAAAATTAACAATGTTTAGCAATTAAGCCCAATAATGAAAAAGATAAAACAATGATTATAAAAGTTGTCTAATTTCCGCCTCTCTCTGGCTTGTACGGCTGTAAAATACTAGTTATGCTTATTAATCCTAACCTTACCCTAGACCAAATTAAGATCCTCTGAATAAGCTTTCCAACAAGGTATCATATGCCTTAATTGGGCTTAATATGAGTAAGTTAGGCACATTTAAGTGAAGGAACATCATGGACTGCGTACTGATCCGCGCCAGAGAACTCGGGATCCAATTTAGCCATGATTTTGGCCTAATTCGACAATTCTTGTGCAACCTGAAATTGTTGGTCTCTTCCTTTTCTTTCTAGGGACAACAAGATCACCAAAATCCGATATCTGTAGCTCTAGTTATGCTCTGCGTAAGGCAACAAGGTCAGGATGAGTAAAAATCTGAAAATTAACATTGTTTACCAAGTAAGCCTAATAATGTAAAAGATAAAACAATGATTATAAAAGTTGTCTAATTTCCGTCTCTCTCTGGCTTGTGCGTCAGTAAAATGCTATTTATGCTTATTAATCCTAACCTAATTCTAGACGAAATTAAGATCCTCTGAATAAGCTTTCCAACAAGGTATCATATGCCTTAATTGGGCTTAATACGAGTAAGTTAGGCGCATTTAAGTGAAGGAACATCATGGACTGCGTACTGCTCCGCGCCAGAGAACTCGGGACCCAATTTAGCCTTGATTTTGGCCTAATTTGACAATTCTTGTGAAACCTGAAATTGTAGGTCTCTTCCTTATCTTTCTAGGGACAGCAAGATCACCAAAATCCGATATCTGTATATATAGTTATGCTCTATGCAAGGCAACAAGGTCAGGATGAATGAAAAATCCGAAAATTAACAATGTTTAGCAATTAAGCCCAATAATGTAAAAGAAAAAACAATGATTATAAAAGTTGTCTAATTTTCGTCTCTCTCTGGCTTGTACGGCTGTAAACTTCTATTTATGCTTATTAATCCTGACCTAACCCTAGACCAAATTAAAGGCCTCTGAATAAGCTATCCAACAAGGTATCATTTACCTTAATTGGGCTTAAGATGAGTAAGTTAGGCCCATTTAAGTGAAGTAACATCATGGACTGCGTATTGATCCGCGCCAGAGAACTTGGGACCCAATTTAGCCTTGATTTTGGCCTAATTTGACAATTCTTGTGCGAACTGAAATTTTAGGTCTATTCCATATCTCTCAAGGGACATTGAGATCACTAAAATCTGATATCTGTAGCTCTAGTTATGCTCTGCTTAAGGCAACAAGGTCAGGATGAGTGAAAAATCTGAAAATTAACAATGTTCAGCAATTAACCCCAATAATGTAGAAGATAAAACAATGATTATAAAAGTTGTCTAATTTCCGCCTCTCTCTGGCTTGTGCGGCTGTAAAATACTAGTTATGCTTATTAATCCTAACCTTACCCTAGACCAAATTAAGATCCTCTGAATTAGCTATCTAACAAGGTATCATATGCCTTAATTGGACTTAAGATGAGTAAGTTAGGCGCATTTAAGTGAAGGAACATCATGGACTGCGTACTGATCCGCGCCAGAGAACTCAGGACCCAATTTAGCCTTGATTTTGGACTAATTTGAGAATTCTTGTGCAACCTGAAATTGTAGGTCTCTTCCTTATCTTTCTAAGGACAACAAGATCACCAAAATCCGATATCTGTAGCTCTTGTTATGGTCTGCGTAAGGCAACAAGGTTAGGATGAGTGAAAAATCTGAAAATTAACAATGTTTAGCAATTAAGCCCAATAATGAAAAAGATAAAACAATGATTATAAAAGTTGTCTAATTTCCGCCTCTCTCGGCTTGTGCGGCTGTAAAATACTAGTTATGCATATTAATCCTAACCTTACCCTAGACCAAATTAAGATCCTCTGAATAAGCTTTCCAACAAGGTATCATATGCCTTAATTGGGCTTAATATGAGTAAGTTAGGCACATTTAAGTGAAGGAACATCATGGACTGCGTACTGATCCGCGCCAGAGAACTCGGGATCCAATTTAGCCATGATTTTGGCCTAATTCGACAATTCTTGTGCAACCTGAAATTGTAGGTCTCTTCCTTTTCTTTCTAGGGACAACAAGATCACCAAAATCCGAAATCTGTAGCTCTAGTTATGCTCTGCGTAAGGCAACAAGGTCAGGATGAGTAAAAATCTGAAAATTAACAATGTTTAGCAAGTAAGCCCAATAATGTAAAAGATAAAACAATGATTATAAAAGTTGTCTAATTTCCGTCTCTCTCTGGCTTGTGCGTCAGTAAAATGCTATTTATGCTTATTAATCCTAACCTAATTCTAGACGAAATTAAGATGCTCTGAATAAGCTTTCCAACAAGGTATCATATGCCTTAATTGGGCTTAATACGAGTAAGTTAGGCGCATTTAAGTGAAGGAACATCATGGACTGCGTACTGCTCCGCGCCAGAGAACTCGGGACCCAATTTAGCCTTGATTTTGGCCTAATTTGACAATTCTTGTGAAACCTGAAATTGTAGGTCTCTTCCTTATCTTTCTAGGGACAGCAAGATCACCAAAATCTGATATCGGTATCTCTAGTTATGCTCTGCGTAAGTCAACATGGTCAGGATGAGTGAAAAATCCAAAAATTAACAATGCTTTGCAATTATGCCCAATAATGTAAAAGAAAAAACAATGATTATAAAAGTCTTCTAATTTTCGTCTCTCTCTGGCTTGTGTGGCTGTAAACTGTGTTTTATGTTTGTTAACTCCCTGTCCTAATCCTAGACCAAATTAAGTGCCTCTCGTGTAAGCTTTCCCAACAAGGTATCATATGCCTTAACCGGGCTTAAGATGAGTAAGTTAGGCCCATTTAAGTGAAGGAACATCATGGATCTGCGCACCGATCCGTGCAGAGAACTCGGGATCCAATTTAGCCTTGATTTTGGCCTATTTTGACAATTCTTGTGAAACCTGAAATTGTAGGTCTCTTCCTTATCTTTCTAGGGACAGCAAGATCACCAAAATCCGATATCTGTATCTCTAGTTATGCTCTTTTGAAACCTGAAATTGTAGGTCACTTCCCTATCTTTCTAGGGATAGCAAGATCACCAAAATCCGATATCTTCATCTCCAGTTATGCTCTGCGTAAGGCAACAAGGTCAAGATGAATGAAAAATCCGAAAATTAACAATGTTTAGCAATTAAGCCCAATAATGTAAAAGAAAAAACAATGATTATAAAAGTTGTCTAATTTCCGTCTCTCTCTGGCTTGTGTGGCTGTAAACTGCTATTTATGCTTATTAATCCTGACCTAACCCTAGGCCAAATTAAGGGCCTCTGAATAAGCTTTCCATCAAGGTATCATATGCCTTAATTGGGCATAAGATGAGTAAGTTAGTCCCATTTAAGTGAAGGAACCTCACGGACTGCGCACTAATTCGCGCCAGAGAACTCGGGACCCCATTTAGCTTTGATTTTGGCCTAATTTGACAATTCTTGTGAAACCTGAAATTGTAGGTCTCTTCCTTATCTTTCTAGGGACAGCAAGATCACCAAAATCCGATATCTGTATATATAGTTATGCTCTATGCAAGGAAACAAGGTCAGGATGAATGAAAAATCCGAAAATTAACAATGTTTAGCAATTAAGCCCAATAATGTAAAAGAAAAAACAATGATTATAAAAGTTGTCTAATTTTCGTCTCTCTCTGGCTTGTACGGCTGTAAACTTCTATTTATGCTTATTAATCCTGAACTAACCCTAGACCAAATTAAAGGCCTCTGAATAAGCTATCCAACAAGGTATCACTTACCTTAATTGGGCTTAAGATGAGTACGTTAGGCCCATTTAAGTGAAGTAACATCATGGACTGCGTATTGATCCGCGCCAGAGAACTTGGGACCCAATTTAGCCTTGATTTTGGCCTAATTTGACAATTCTTGTGCGAACTGAAATTTTAGGTCTATTCCATATCTCTCAAGGGACATCAAGATCACTAAAATCTGATATCTGTAGCTCTAGTTATGCTCGCTTAAGGCAACAAGGTCGGATGAGTGAAAAATCTGAAAATTAACAATGTTCAAAGAATTAACCCCAATAATGTAAAAGATAAAACAATGATTATAAAAGTTGTCTAATTTCCGCCTCTCTCTGGCTTGTGCGGCTGTAAAATACTAGTTATGCTTATTAATCCTAACCTTACCCTAGACCAAATAAAGATCCTCTGAATTAGCTATCTAACAAGGTATCATATGCCTTAATTGGACTTAAGATGAGTAAGTTAGGCGCATTTAAGTGAAGGAACATCATGGACTCGTGATCGATCCGCGCCAGAGAACTCGGGACCCAATTTAGCCTTGATTTTGGACTAATTTGAGAATTCTTGTGCAACCTGAAATTGTAGGTCTCTTCCTTATGTTTCTAAGGACAACAAGATCACCAAAATCCGATATCCGTAGCTCTTGTTATGGTCTCAGCGTAAGGCAACAAGGTTAGGATGAGTGAAAAATCTGAAAATTAACAATGTTTAGCAATTAAGCCCAATAATGAAAAAAGATAAAACAATGATTATAAAAGTTGTCTAATTTCCGCCTCTCTCTGGCTTGTGCGGCTGTAAAATACTAGTTATGCATATTAATCCTAACCTTACCCTAGACCAAATTAAGATCCTCTCGAATAAGCTTTCCAACAAGGTATCATATGCCTTAATTGGGCTTAATATGAGTAAGTTAGGCACATTTAAGTGAAGGAACATCATGGACTCGCGATCGATCCGCGCCAGAGAACTCGGGATCCAATTTAGCCATGATTTTGGCCTAATTCGACAATTCTTGTGCAACCTGAAATTGTAGGTCTCTTCCTTTTCTTTCTAGGGACAACAAGATCACCAAAATCCGAAATCAGAGCTCTAGTTATGCTCTGCGTAAGGCAACAAGGTCGGATGAGTAAAAATCTGAAAATTAACAATGTTTAGCAAGTAAGCCCAATAATGTAAAAAGATAAAACAATGATTATAAAAGTTGTCTAATTTCCGTCTCTCTCTCAGGCTTGTGCGTCCAAGAAAATGCTATTTATGCTTATTAATCCTAACCTAATTCTAGACGAAATTAAGATCCTCTGAATAAGCTTTCCAACAAGGTATCATATGCCTTAATTGGGCTTAATACGAGTAAGTTAGGCGCATTTAAGTGAAGGAACATCATGGACTGCGTACTGCTCCGCGCCAGAGAACTCGGGACCCAATTTAGCCTTGATTTTGGCCTAATTTGACAATTCTTGTGAAACCTGAAATTGTAGGTCTCTTCCTTATCTTTCTAGGGACAGCAAGATCACCATAATCTGATATCGGTATCTCTAGTTATGCTCTGCGTAAGTCAACATGGTCAGGATGAGTGAAAAATCCAAAAATTAACAATGCTTAGCAATTATGCCCAATAATGTAAAAGAAAAAACAATGATTATAAAAGTCGTCTAATTTTCGTCTCTCTCTGGCTTGTGTGGCTGTAAAGTGCGTTTTATGTTTATTAATCCTGTCCTAATCCTAGACCAAATTAAGTGCCTCTGTGTAAGCTTTCCAACAAGGTATCATATGCCTTAATTGGGCATAAAATGAGGAAGTTAGGCCCATTTAAGTGAAGGAACGTCATGGACTGCGCACTGATCCGTGCCAGAGAACTCGGGACCCAATTTACCCTTTATTTTGGACAAATTTGACAACTCTTGTGAAACCTGAAACGGTAGGTCTCTTCCTTATCTTTCTAGGGACAGCAAGATCACCAAAATCCGATATCTGTAGCTCTAGTTATGCTCTGCGTAAGGCAACATGGTCAGGATGAGTGAAAAATCTGAAAATTAACAATGTTTAGCAATTCAGCCCAATAATGTAAAAGTTAAAACAATGATTGTAAAAGTTGTCTAATTTCCGTCTCTCTCTGGCTTGTGCGGTTGTAAAATGCTATTTATGCTTATTAATCCTAACCTAACCCTAGACGAAATTAAGATCCTCTGAATAAGCTTTCGAACAAGGTATCATATGCCTTAATTGGGCTTAATATGAGTAAGTTAGGGGCATTTAAGTGAAGGAACATCATGGACTGCGTACTGATCCGCGCCAGAGAACTCGGGATCCAATTTAGCCATGATTTTGGCCAAATTCGACAATTCTTGTGCCACCTGTAATTGTAGGTCTCTTCCTTATCTTTCTAGGGACAACAAGATCACCAAAATCCGATATCTGTAGCTCAAGTTATGCTCTACGTAAGGCAACAAGGTCAGGATGAGTAAAAATCTGAAAATTAACAATGTTTAGCAAGTAAGCCCAATAATGTAAAAGATAAAACAATGATTATAAAAGTTGTCTAATTTCCGTCTCTCTCTGACTTAAAGCGCCAAGAAATGCTATTTATGCTTATTAATCCTAACCTAATTCTAGACGAAATTAAGATCCTCTGAATAAGCTTTCCAACAAGGTATCATATGCCTTAATTGGGCTTAATACGAGTAAGTTAGGAGCATTTAAGTTAAGGAACATCATGGACTGCGTACTGCTCCGCGCCAGAGAACTCGGGACCCAATTTAACCTTGATTTTGGCCTAATTTGACAATTTTTGTGAAACCTGAAATTGTAGGTCTCTTCCTTATCATTCTAGGGACAGCAAGATCACCAAAATCTGATATCGGTATCTCTAGTTATGCTCTGCGTAAGTCAACATGGTCAGGATGAGTGAAAAATCCAAAAATTAACAATGCTTAGCAATTATGCCCAATAATGTAAAAGAAAAAACAATGATTAAAAAAGTCGTCTAATTTTCGTCTCTCTCTGGCTTGTGTGGCTGTAAACTGCGTTTTATGTTTATTAATTCTGCCCTAACCCTAGACCAAATTGTAGGCCTCTGAATAAGCTTTCCAACAAGGTATCATATGCCTTAATTGGGCATAAGATGAGTAAGTTAGGCCCATTTAAGTGAAGGGACATCGTGGATCGCGACCGATCCGTGCCAGAGAACTCGGGGCCCAATTTAGCCTTGATTTTGGCCTAATTTGACAATTCTTGTGAAACCTGAAATTGTAGGTCTCTTCCTTATCTTTCTTGGGACAGCAAGATCACCAAAATCCGATATCTGTATCTCTAGTTATGCTCTGCGCAAGGCAACAAGGTCAGGATGAATGAAAAATCCAAAAATTAACAATGTTTAGCAATTAAGCCCAATAATGTAAAAGAAAAAACAATGATTATAAAAGTTATCTAATTTCCGTCTCTCACTGGCTTGTGCGGCTATAAACTGCTATTTATGCTTATTAATCCTGATCTAACATTATACCAAATTAAAGGCCTCTGAATAAGCTTTCCAACAAGGTATTATATACCTTAATTGGGCTTAAGATGAGTAAGTTAGGCCCATTTAAGTGAAGAAACATCATGGACTGCGCACTGATCCGTGCCAGAGAACACGGCACCAAATTTAGCCTTGATTTTGGCCTAAATTGAAAATTCTTGTGAAAACTGAAATTGTAGGTCTCTTCCATATCTTTCAAGGGATAGCAAGATCACCAAAATCTGATATATGTAGCTCTAGTTATGCTTTACGTAAGGCAACAAGGTCAGGATGAGTGAAAAATCTGAAAATTAACAATGTTTAGAAATTAAGCCCAATAATGTAAAAAGATAAAACAATGATTATAAAAGTTGTCTAATTTCCGTCTCTCTCTCGGCTTGTGCGGCTGTAAACTCGCTATTTATGCTTATTAATCCTAACCTAACCCTAGACCAAATTAAGGGCCTCGAATAAGCTTTCCAACAAGGTATCATATGCTTTCCGCGCCCAGAGAACTCCGGGATCCAATATAACCTTGATTTTTGCTTAATTTGACAATTCTTGTGAAGCCTGAAATTGTAGGTCTCTTCCTTATCTTTCTAGGGACAACAAGATCACCAAAAATCCGTTATATGTTGATATGATCCTAACAAGGGTCATGTATAATCTCGGATCTATCCTTGAGTGACAACCAAAATTAAAGAAGAAGATGAAATACAAAATTGGATAAGATGAGAAATGGGTGGTAGGCTCTATAAATCCAAGGGGATTCGATAAGCCACGGTGAGGTTCGCCACAAGAATCTTGGATTCTTGATAAGAACAAGGGTGGTTCAACTAAGAACCAAAGAGAAACAATATTCTCTGACAAATGGACTTAATCCAAATTGAACTCAAGTTGTCATTCAAGTGTTTAGGGGTGTGATACATATAGAGTGTGGCTGCCAACTTGGCTCACACCTTGTCTTTTCAAGATTCCATAATCCCCTCACTAACTAAGCTTAAATCATGCAACTAAATGGTGAGTTAATTTTCTATTTCCACCATTATGTAGCTGCTACATATAAATCACTAACTAAGCTTAAATCATGCCACTAAATGGTGAGTTAATTTTCTCTTTCCACCATTATGTGGCTGTTACACATAAATAACTTCTTTATTCAAATTAAAGTGTAACCCCCCCTAATAAAACAAATCATTAAAAAGGCTAAAAACTTCAAGGAGTTATTTGAGGCATGCAAGCCAAAAGATTCCTCCCAACTAAGCTTCCAAATTCGTGTAAAACTGAAAACAATATTTTCGTCATGATATGATCTGAATCTGGACAAGAGTCTTGCAATACGACTTGTAGATAATCCCCTCAGCTTTCCAACACATCAAAGAACGTATCAATCGGAGATTTGTAGCTCAAGATACAACCCAAACAAGAATACGGGTTCATTACAGATGAAAATAAAAATTTCATCAAAACTAATTTGGCCTTAAATTGGGCATCATTCTTGGTTTGCATCATATGTAGCTCTAGTCAAGCTCTGCGCAAGGCAACAAGGTCACGATGAGTGAAAAATCCGAAAATTAACAATGTTTTGCAATTAAGCCCAATTATGTAAAAGCAAAAACAATGATTGTAAAAGTTGTCTAATTTCCGTCTCTCTGTGGGTTGTGCGGCTGTAAACTGATATTTATGCTTATTAATCGTGATCTAACCCTAGACAATATTTAGGGCCTCTGAATAAGCTTTCCGACAAAGTATCATATGCCTTAATTGGGCTTAAGATGAGTAAGTTAGGCCCATTTAAGTGAAGGAACTTCATGGATCGCGCGACCGATCCGCGCCGGAGAACTCTGGATCCAATATAGCCTTGATTTTTGCTTAATTTGACAATTCTTGTGAAACCTGAAATTGTAGGTCTCTTCCTTATCTTTCTAGGGACAACAAGATCACCAAAAATCCGATATATGTTGATTTGATCCTAACAAAGGTCATGTATAATCTCGGATCTATCCTTGAGTGACAACAAAAATTAAAGAAGAAGATGAAATACAAAATTGGATAAGATGAGAAATGGGTGGTAGGCACTACAAATCCAAGGGGATTCGATAAGCCATGGTGAGGTTCGCCACAAGAATCTTGGATTCTTGATAAGAACAAGGGTGGTTCAACCAAGAACCAAAGAGAAACAATATTCTCTGACAAATGGACTTAATCCAAATTGAACTCAAAGTTGTCGTTCATGTGTTTAGGGGTGTGATACATATAGAGTGTGGCTGCCAACTTGGCTCACACCTTGTCTTTTCAAGATTCCATAATCCCCTCACTAACTAAGCTTAAATCATGCCACTAAATGGTGAGTTAATTTTCTATTTCCACCATTATGTAGCTGTTACACATAAATCACTACCTAAGCTTAAATCATGCCACTAAATGGTGAGTTAATTTTCTCTTTCCACCATTATGTGGCTGTTACACATAAATCGCTTCTTTATTCAAATTAAAGTGTAACCCCCCTAATAAAACAAAACATTAAAAAGGCTAAAAACTTCAAGGAGTTATTTGAGGCATGCAAGCCAAAAGATTCCTCCCAACTAAGCTTCCAAATTCGTGTAAAACTGAAAACAATATTTTTGTCATGATATGCTCAGAATCTGGTCAAGAGCCTTGCAATACGACTTGTAGATAATCCCCTCAGCTTTCCAACACATCAAAGAACGTATCAATCGGAGATTGGTAGCTCAAGATACAGCCCAAACAAGAATACGGGTTCATTACAAATGAAAATAAAATTTTCATCAAAACTAATTTGGCCTTCAATTGGGCATCATTCTTGGTTTGCATCATATGTAGCTCTAGTCAAGCTCTGCGCAAGGCAACAAGGTCACGATGAGTGAAAAATCCGAAAATTAACAATGTTTGGCATTTAAGCCCAATTATGTAAAAGCAAAAACAATTATTGTAAAAGTTGTCTAATTTCCGTCTCTCCGGGGCTTGTGCGGCTGTAAACTGCTATTTATGCTTATTAATCGTGATCTATCCCTAGACAATATTTAGGGCCTCTGAATAAGCATTCCAACAAAGAATCATATGCTTTAATTGGGCTTAAGATGAGTAAGTTATGCTCATTTAAGTGAAGGAACATCATGGACTGCGCACTAATCCGCGCCAGAGAACCCGGGACCTAATTTAGCCTTGATTTTGGCCTAATTTGACAATTCTTGTGACACATGAAATTTTGGGACTCTTCCTTATCTTTCTAGGGACAACAAGATCCCCAAAATCCGATATTTGTATATCTAGTTATGCTCTGCGCAAAGCAACAAGGTCAGGATGAATGAAAAATCCGAAAATTAAAAATGTTTAGCAATTAAGCCCAACAATGTAAAAGAAAAAACAAGGATTATAAAAGTTGTCTAATTTCCGTCTTTCTCTAGCTTGTGCGACTGTAAACTGTTATTTATGCTTATTACCCTTGACCAAATTAAAGGCCTCTGAATAAGCTTTCCAACAAGGTATCATATGCCTTAATTGGGCTTAAGATGAGTAAGTTAGGCCCATATAAGTGAAGGAACATCATGGACTGCACGCCGATCTGCGCCAGAGAACTCGGGACCCAATTTATCCTTGATTTTGGCCTAATTTGACAATTCTTGTGAAACCTGAAATTGTAGGTCTCTTACTTATCTTTCCAGGGATAGCAAGATCCCCAAAATCCGATATCTGTATCTCTAGTTATGCTCTGCGCAAGGCAACATGGTCAGAATGAATGAAAAATCCGAAAATTAACAATGTTTAGCAATTAAGCCCAATAATGTAAAAGATAAAACAATGATTATAAAGGTTTGTCTAATTTTTGTCTCTCTCTGGCTTGTGCGGCTGTAAACTGCTATTTATGCTTATTAATCCTGACCTAAACCTAGACCAAATTAAGGGCATGTGAATAAGCATTCCAACAAGGTATCATATGCCCTAATTGGGTTTAAGATGAGTAAGTTAGGCACATTTAAGTGAAGGAACATCATGGACTGCGTACTGATCCGCGCCATAGAACTCGGGATCCAATTTAGTCTTGATTTTGTCCTAATTTGACAATTCTTGTGATACCTGAAATTGTAGGTCTCTTCCTTATCTTTCTAGGGACAGCAAGATCACCAAAATCCGATATTTGTATCCCTAGTTATGCTCTGCGAAAGGCAACAAGGTCAGGATGAGTGAAAAATCCTAAAATTAACAATGTTTAGCAATTAAGCCCAATAATGTAAAAGAAAAATCAATGATTATAAAAGTTGTCAAATTTCCGTCTCTCGCTGGCCTGTTTGGCTGTAAACTGCTATTTATGCTTATTAATCCTGACCTAACCCTAGACCAAATTAAGGGCCTCTGACTAAGATTTCCAACAAGGTATCATATGCCTTAATTGGGCTTAAAATGAGTAAGTTAGGCCCATTTAAGTGAAAGAACATCATGGACTGCACACAGATCCGCGCCAGAGAACTCGGGACTCAATTTAGCCTTATTTTGGCCTAATTTGACAATTCTTGTGACACATGAAATTGTCGGTCTCTTTTTTATCTTTCTAGAGACAGCAAGATCCCCAAAATCCGATATCTGTATCTCTAGTTATGCTCTGCGCAAGGTAACAAGGTCAGGATGAGTGAAAAATCCAAAAATTAACAATGTCTAGCAATTAAGCCCAATAATGTAAAAGAAAAAACAATGATTATAAAAGTTGTCTAATTTACGTCTCTCTCTGGCTTGTGTGGTTGTAAACTGCTATTTATGCTTACTAATCCTGACCATACCCTGGACCAAATTAAGGGCCTCTGACTAAGCTTTCCAACAAGGTATCATAAGCCTTAATTGGGCTTAAGATGAGTAAGTTAGGCCCATTTAAGTGAAAGAACATCATGGACTGCGCACTGATCCGCGCCAGAGAACTCTGCACTCAATTTAGCCTTGATTTTGGCCAAATTTGACAATTGTTGTGAAACCTGAGATTGTAGGTCTCTTCCATATCTTTCAAGGGACAACAAGATCGCCAAAAATCCGATATATGTATCTCTAGTAATGCTCTGCGTAAGGCAACAAGGTCACGATGAGTGAAAAATCCGAAAATTAACAATGTTTAACAATTAAGCCCAATAATGTGAAAGATAAAACAATGATTATAAAGGTTGTCTAATTTCCGTCTCTCTCTGGCTTGTGCGGCTGTAAGCTGCTATTTATGCTTATTAATCGTGATTTATCCCTAGACAAAATTAAGGGCCTCTGATTAATCTTTTCAACAAAGTATCATATGCTTTAATTGGGCTTAAGATGAGTAAGTTAGGTCCATTTAAGTGAAGGAACATCATGGACTGCGCACTGATCCGCGCCAGAGAACCCAGGACCCAATTTAGCCTTGATTTTGGCCTAATTTGACAATTCTTGTGACACATGAAATTGTAGGTCTCTTTTTTATCTTTCTAGAGACAGCAAGATCCCCAAAATCCGATATCTGTATCTCTAGTTATGCTCTGCGCAAGGTAACAAGGTCAGGATGAATGAAAAATCCGAAAATTAACAATGTTTAGCAATTAAGCCCAATAATGTAAAAGAAAAAACAATGATTATAAAAGTTATCTAATTTCCGTCTCTCTGACTTGTGCGGCTGTAAACTGCTATTTATGCTTATTAATCCTGACCTAACCCTAGACCAAATTAAAGGCCTCTGAATAAGCTTTCCAACAAGGTATCATATGCCTTAATTGGGCCTAAGATGAGTAAGTTAGGCCCATTTAAGTGAAGGAACATCATGGACTGCACACTGATCCGTGCCAGAGAACACGACACCCAATTTAGCCTTGCTTTTGGCCTAAATTAAAAATTCTTGTGCAAAATGAAATTGTAGGTGTCTTCCATATCTTTCAAGGGACAGCAAGATCACCAAAATCAGATATCTGTAGCTCCAGTTATGCTCTGCGTAAGGCAACAAGGTCAGGATGAGTGAAAATATCTGAAAATTAACATTGTTTAGAAATTAAGCCCAATAATGTAAAAGATAAAACAATGATTATAAAAGTTGTCTAATTTCCGTCTCTCTCTTGATTGTGCGGCTGTAAAATGCTATTTATGCTTATTAATCCTAAACTAACCCTAGACCAAATTAAGGGCATCTGAATAAGCTTTCCAACAAGGTATCATATGCCTTAATTGGGCATAAGATGAGTAAGTTAGGCCCATTTAAGTGAAGGGACATCGTGGACTGCGCACTGATCCGTGCCAGAGAACTCGGGGCCCAATTTAGCCTTGATTTTGGCCTAATTTGACAATTCTTGTGACACCTGAAATTGTAGGTCTCTTCCTTATCTTTCTTGGGACAGCAAGATCACCAAAATCCGATATCTGTATCTCTAGTTATGCTCTGCGCAAGGCAACAAGGTCAGGATGAATGAAAAATCCAAAAATTAACAATGTTTAGCAATTAAGCCCAATAATGTAAAAGAAAAAACAATGATTATAAAAGTTGCCTAATTTCCATCTCTCACTGGCTTGTGTGGCTATAAACTGCTATTTATGCTTATTAATCCTGATCTAACATTATACCAAATTAAAGGCCTCTGAATAAGCTTTCCAACAAGGTATTATATACCTTAATTGGGCTTAAGATGAGTAAGTTAGGCACATTTAAGTGAAGAAACATCATGGACTGCGCACTGATCCGTGCCAGAGAACACGGCACCAAATTTAGCCTTGATTTTGGCCTAAATTGAAAATTCTTGTGAAAACTGAAATTGTAGTTCTCTTCCATATCTTTCAAGGGATAGCAAGATCACCAAAATCTGATATATGTAGCTCTAGTTATGCTTTACGTAAGGCAACAAGGTCAGGATGAGTGAAAAATCTGAAAATTAACAATGTTTAGAAATTAAGCCCAATAATGTAAAAGATAAAACAATGATTATAAAAGTTGTCTAATTTCCGTCTCTCTCTGGCTTGTGCGGCTGTAAACTGCTATTTATGCTTATTAATCCTAACCTAACCCTAGACCAAATTAAGGGCCTCTGAATAAGCTTTCCAACAAGGTATCATATGCTTAAATTGGGCTTAAGATGAGTAAGTTTGACCCATTTAAGTGAAGGAACTTCATGGACTGCGCACTGATCCGCGCCAGAGAACTCGGGATCCAATATAACCTTGATTTTTGCTTAATTTGACAATTCTTGTGAAGCCTGAAATTGTAGGTCTCTTCCTTATCTTTCTAGGGACAACAAGATCACCAAAAATCCGTTATATGTTGATATGATCCTAACAAGGGTCATGTATAATCTCGGATCTATCCTTGAGTGACAACCAAAATTAAAGAAGAAGATGAAATACAAAATTGGATAAGATGAGAAATGGGTGGTAGGCTCTATAAATCCAAGGGGATTCGATAAGCCACGGTGAGGTTCGCCACAAGAATCTTGGATTCTTGATAAGAACAAGGGTGGTTCAACTAAGAACCAAAGAGAAACAATATTCTCTGACAAATGGACTTAATCCAAATTGAACTCAAGTTGTCAATCAAGTGTTTAGGGGTGTGATACATATAGAGTGTGGCTGCCAACTTGGCTCACACCTTGTCTTTTCAAGATTCCATAATCCCCTCACTAACTAAGCTTAAATCATGCAACTAAATGGTGAGTTAATTTTCTATTTCCACCATTATGTAGCTGCTACATATAAATCACTAACTAAGCTTAAATCATGCCACTAAATGGTGAGTTAATTTTCTCTTTCCACCATTATGTGGTTGTTACACATAAATAACTTCTTTATTCAAATTAAAGTGTAACCCCCCCTAATAAAACAAATCATTAAAAAGGCTAAAAACTTCAAGGAGTTATTTGAGGCATGCAAGCCAAAAGATTCCTCCCAACTAAGCTTCCAAATTCGTGTAAAACTGAAAACAATATTTTCGTCATGATATGATCTGAATCTGGTCAAGAGTCTTGCAATACGACTTGTAGATAATCCCCTCAGCTTTCCAACACATCAAAGAACGTATCAATCGGAGATTTGTAGCTCAAGATACAACCCAAACAAGAATACGGGTTCATTACAGATGAAAATAAAAATTTCATCAAAACTAATTTGGCCTTAAATTGGGCATCATTCTTGGTTTGCATCATATGTAGCTCTAGTCAAGCTCTGCGCAAGGCAACAAGGTCACGATGAGTGAAAAATCCGAAAATTAACAATGTTTTGCAATTAAGCCCAATTATGTAAAAGCAAAAACAATGATTGTAAAAGTTGTCTAATTTCCGTCTCTCTGTGGGTTGTGCGGCTGTAAACTGATATTTATGCTTATTAATCGTGATCTAACCCTAGACAATATTTAGGGCCTCTGAATAAGCTTTCCGACAAAGTATCATATGCCTTAATTGGGCTTAAGATGAGTAAGTTAGGCCCATTTAAGTGAAGGAACTTCATGGACTGCGCACTGATCCGCGCCAGAGAACTCGGGATCCAATATAGCCTTGATTTTTGCTTAATTTGACAATTCTTGTGAAACCTGAAATTGTAGGTCTCTTCCTTATCTTTCTAGGGACAACAAGATCACCAAAAATCCGATATATGTTGATTTGATCCTAACAAGGGTCATGTATAATCTCGGATCTATCCTTGAGTGACAACAAAAATTAAAGAAGAAGATGAAATACAAAATTGGATAAGATGAGAAATGGGTGGTAGGCACTACAAATCCAAGGGGATTCGATAAGCCATGGTGAGGTTCGCCACAAGAATCTTGGATTCTTGATAAGAACAAGGGTGGTTCAACCAAGAACCAAAGAGAAACAATATTCTCTGACAAATGGACTTAATCCAAATTGAATTCAAAGTTGTCGTTCATGTGTTTAGGGGTGTGATACATATAGAGTGTGGCTGCCAACTTGGCTCACACCTTGTCTTTTCAAGATTCCATAATCCCCTCACTAACTAAGCTTAAATCATGCCACTAAATGGTGAGTTAATTTTCTATTTCCACCATTATGTAGCTGTTACACATAAATCACTAACTAAGCTTAAATCATGCCACTAAATGGTGAGTTAATTTTCTCTTTCCACCAGTATGTGGCTGTTACACATAAATCGCTTCTTTATTCAAATTAAAGTGTAACCCCCCTAATAAAACAAAACATTAAAAAGGCTAAAAACTTCAAGGAGTTATTTGAGGCATGCAAGCCAAAAGATTCCTCCCAACTAAGCTTCCAAATTCGTGTAAAACTGAAAACAATATTTTCGTCATGATATGCTCAGATTCTGGTCAAGAGCCTTGCAATACGACTTGTAGATAATCCCCTCAGCTTTCCAACACATCAAAGAACGTATCAATCGGAGATTGGTAGCTCAAGATACAGCCCAAACAAGAATACGGGTTCATTACAAATGAAAATAAAATTTTCATCAAAACTAATTTGGCCTTCAATTGGGCATCATTCTTGGTTTGCATCATATGTAGCTCTAGTCAAGCTCTGCGCAAGGCAACAAGGTCACGATGAGTGAAAAATCCGAAAATTAACAATGTTTGGCAATTAAGCCCAATTATGTAAAAGCAAAAACAATTATTGTAAAAGTTGTCTAATTTCCGTCTCTCCGGGGCTTGTGCGGCTGTAAACTGCTATTTATGCTTATTAATCGTGATCCATCCCTAGACAATATTTAGGGCCTCTGAATAAGAATTCCAACAAAGAATCATATGCTTTAATTGGGCTTAAGATGAGTAAGTTATGCTCATTTAAGTGAAGGAACATCATGGACTGCGCACTAATCCGCGCCAGAGAACCCGGGACCCAATTTAGCCTTGATTTTGGCCTAATTTGACAATTCTTGTGACACATGAAATTTTGGGACTCTTCCTTATCTTTCTAGGGACAACAAGATCCCCAAAATCCGATATTTGTATATCTAGTTATGCTCTGCGCAAAGCAACAAGGTCAGGATGAATGAAAAATCCGAAAATTAAAAATGTTTAGCAATTAAGCCCAACAACGTAAAAGAAAAAACAAGGATTATAAAAGTTGTCTAATTTCCATCTTTCTCTAGCTTGTGGGACTGTAAACTGTTATTTATGCTTATTACCGTTGACCGAATTAAAGGCCTCTGAATAAGCTTTCCAACAAGGTATCATATGCCTTAATTGGGCTTAAGATGAGTAAGTTAGGCCCATATAAGTGAAGGAACATCATGGACTGCACGCCGATCTGCGCCAGAGAACTCGGGACCCAATTTATCCTTGATTTTGGCCTAATTTGACAATTCTTGTGAAACCTGAAATTGTAGGTCTCTTACTTATCTTTCCAGGGATAGCAAGATCCCCAAAATCCGATATCTGTATCTCTAGTTATGCTCTGCGCAAGGCAACATGGTCAGAATGAATGAAAAATCCGAAAATTAACAATGTTTAGCAATTAAGCCCAATAATGTAAAAGATAAAACAATGATTATAAAGGTTTGTCTAATTTCTGTCTCTCTCTGGCTTGTGCGGCTGTAAACTGCTATTTATGCTTATTAATCCTGACCTAACCCTAGACCAAATTAAGGGCATGTGAATAAGCATTCCATCAAGGTATCATATGCCCTAATTGGGTTTAAGATGAGTAAGTTAGGCACATTTAAGTGAAGGAACATCATGGACTGCGCACTGATCCGCGCCATAGAACTCGGGATCCAATTTAGTCTTGATTTTGTCCTAATTTGACAATTCTTGTGATACCTGAAATTGTAGGTCTCTTCCTTATCTTTCTAGGGACAGCAAGATCACCAAAATCCGATATTTGTATCTCTAGTTATGCTCTGCGAAAGGCAACAAGGTCAGGATGAGTGAAAAATCCTAAAATTAACAATGTTTAGCAATTAAGCCCAATAATGTAAAAGAAAAATCAATGATTATAAAAGTTGTCAAATTTCCGTTTCTCGCTGGCTTGTTTGGCTGTAAACTGCTATTTATGCTAATTAATCCTGACCTAACCCTAGACCAAATTAAGGGCCTCTGACTAAGCTTTCCAACAAGCTATCATATGCCTTAATTGGGCTTAAAATGAGTAAGTTAGGCCCATTTAAGTGAAAGAACATCATGGACTGCGCACTGATCCGCGCCAAAGAACTCGGGACTCAATTTAGCCTTATTTTGGCCTAATTTGACAATTCTTGTGACACATGAAATTGTAGGTCTCTTTTTTATCTTTCTAGAGACAGCAAGATCCCCAAAATCCGATATATTTATCTCTAGTTATGCTCTGCGCAAGGTAACAAGGTCAGGATGAGTGAAAAATCCAAAAATTAACAATGTCTAGCAATTAAGCCCAATAATGTAAAAGAAAAAACAATGATTATAAAAGTTGTCTAATTTACGTCTCTCTCTGGCTTGTGTGGTTGTAAACTGCTATTTATGCTTACTAATCTTGACCAAACCCTGGACCAAATTAAGGGCCTCTGACTAAGCTTTCCAACAAGGTATCATAAGCCTTAATTGGGCTTAAGATGAGTAAGTTAGGCCCATTTAAGTGAAAGAACATCATGGACTGCGCACTGATCCGCGCCAGAGAACTCTGCACTCAATTTAGCCTTGATTTTGGCCAAATTTGACAATTGTTGTGAAACCTGAGATTGTAGGTCTCTTCCATATCTTTCAAGGGACAGCAAGATTGCCAAAAATCCGATATCTGTATCTCTAGTAATGCTCTGCGTAAGGCAACAAGGTCACGATGAGTGAAAAATCCGAAAATTAACAATGTTTAACAATTAAGCCCAATAATGTGAAAGATAAAACAATGATTATAAAAGTTTTCTAATTTCCGTCTCTCTCTGGCTTGTGCGGCTGTAAGCTGCTATTTATGCTTATTAATCGTGATTTATCCCTAGACAAAATTAAGGGCCTCTGATTAATCTTTTCAACAAAGTATCATATGCTTTAATTGGGCTTAAGATGAGTAAGTTAGGTCCATTTAAGTGAAGGAACATCATGGACTGCGCACTGATCCGCGCCAGAGAACCCAGGACCCAATTTAGCCTTGATTTTGGCCTAATTTGACAATTCTTGTGACACATGAAATTGTAGGTCTCTTTTTTTATCTTTCTAGAGACAGCAAGATCCCCAAAATCCGATATCTGTATCTCTAGTTATGCTCTGCGCAAGGTAACAAGGTCAGGATGAATGAAAAATCCGAAAATTAACAATGTTTAGCAATTAAGCCCAATAATGTAAAAGAAAAAACAATGATTATAAAAGTTATCTAATTTCCGTCTCTCTGACTTGTGCGGCTGTAAACTGCTATTTATGCTTATTAATCCTGACCTAACCCTAGACCAAATTAAAGGCCTCTGAATAAGCTTTCCAACAAGGTATCATATGCCTTAATTGGGCCTAAGATGAGTAAGTTAGGCCCATTTAAGTGAAGGAACATCATGGACTGCACACTGATCCGTGCCAGAGAACACGACACCCAATTTAGCCTTGCTTTTGGCCTAAATTAAAAATTCTTGTGCAAAATGAAATTGTAGGTCTCTTCCATATCTTTCAAGGGACAGCAAGATCACCAAAATCAGATATCTCGTAGCTCAGTTATGCTCTGCGTAAGGCAACAAGGTCAGGATGAGTGAAAATATCTGAAAATTAACATTGTTTAGAAATTAAGCCCAATAATGTAAAAGATAAAACAATGATTATAAAAGTTGTCTAATTTCCGTCTCTCTCTTGATTGTGCGGCTGTAAAATGCTATTTATGGTTATTAATCCTAAACTAACCCTAGACCAAATTAAGGGCCTCTGAATAAGCTTTCCAACAAGGTATCATATGCCTTAATTGGGCTTAAGATGAGTAAGTTAGGCCCATTTTAGTGAAGGAACATCATGGACTGCGCACTGATCCGTGCCAGAGAACACGGCACCCAATTTAGCCTTGATTTTGGCCTAAATTGAAAATTCTTGTGAAAACTGAAACTATAGGTCTCTTCCATATCTTTCAAGGGTTAGCAAGATCACCAAAATCTGATATTTGTAGCTCTAGTTATGCTCTGCGTAAGGCAACAAGGTCAGGATGAGTGAAAAATCTGAAAATTAACAATGTTTAGAAATTAAACCCAATAATGTGAAAGATAAAACAATGATTATAAAGCACTACAACAGATTAGACTTTAGATAGCGTTTCCGTATGCCTTTTAATAGCGTTTGTAACGGCTATCTATGCCACCGCTATTAAAACTCGTTAGCAAAGATAGCATTTAGGAAGTGCTATTAATAGGTGACTTTAGATAGCGTTTGTACACGGAAACGCTATCTAAAGTCATAGCGTTTCCGTGTACAAACGTTACCTATTCCCCCTTTTTTTAATTTTACATATTTCTTAACTATTACCTCCATTCCTGCATATTGAACTACATCACCAAAAAAATCACAATTGTTCCAGTCAATACAAATGTTCCCTTGCTTCCACTATACTTCTGAAGTAAATATGTATGCAAAAAGATGCATAAAATTAGGGAGAAGAAAATAAGGATCCAAGTATATAAGGGAATCCGCAAACTTCATATATTTCAGCCACACTGATCATATACAGATTATAGAAGCAACTGATTCATAATATTAAAGCTTCCCAGTTTCAACATCATCCAAAACCTCAAGTCAACAATGAAACTTCATTAAATTTGTTTCAGAAACTGCTAACTAACAATGCTTAATTACAAGACAGCAAGTGCTTGCATGAGACCGATCATAGACGGAATATGCCCAGATAGTTTATTGCCTTGCAATGACCTACAAAAATCAAACAAATCCATCAAGAAATTCCCAGAGAAGGGAAGTGGAAGACCAAATATCCTTCTTATTAAAAATTGAAATAGGTTATAAAGGATCATGCAACACATACAAGGTTGCTACTTGCAAAAATCCAATATTGTATGGTATCTCTCCAGTTAGCTGGTTGTAGGATAAATCCCTGAAATCAAGGGAGGACATTAAAGAGGTTACAAATAATACAAGACAAGGTATAGAAAAGTCCGACATTCGGTTGGATTACATATAGGACATGGAAGGCAGTACAGTTGCCTATGTTTTCAGGAATACTTCCAATCAAGCTATTGTTTTTCACATCACTTGCAACCACAAAAAAAACAGCAGGGGGCAATAATCAAATACCCTTAGGAAATGCAGATTTTTGTGGCTTGGAATGAAAAGAGATTGATTGTGTAACTTACAAGTACCACAATCCAGAAGCCACGGAGATAGAGAGTATCTGTTATACTTGAAAGCCCACATGGATTAGCAGTCTTCCCACTGGTGATCTGAACCTACAACCTTATATCGATAATGTATTGATAGTGTCAAGAACTAATTCAACTTCAAAACTTAAGTTGTTAGATCAGGTTCTAAAGAGTTTTATCCAACACCAAGACCTTGCATAGAGTTTATCAATATAACAAAACTCGAAATTCTAAAAGCTGCATCAAAGAGGCTAAAATAACCCAATAACCAATTTAACCTACAATTTAAGCTGATAGGTTCTGGCTCAAAATAGTTTTCATCATTAACAGATATGACATATTTCCATTCATCAGTTTTTACTCATCAGAGACGTTATGAAACATTTTAATGTATGATATCTGACCATGCACAAATCAAAGATGTGGATTGGAGAGCTAAAGCTATAAAATGTGGAATGGTCATTTAACTGGAACCAAGAGAAAACCAAATCTGAATATGAAGACATGCTATAATAAAATTGGAAGGATAATATCCCAATAAATGCACATAGCTTAAACAAAGGACAATAAGATTTCTGGCACTATTGAAAAATGCACCACAGCTCTACAATACTGAAATGCAGCAGAGATACCTTCATGTGTAACATGCATTACTTTGTTGATGAAGAAGAATAACAGAAATAATAAGTAAGATTTGAACTTTTATCAATCTGAGGATATAGATAAAGAGAAACTACTGTTGATGTGGATCTCTAGTTAGAAATCTAAAGCATTATTCACATACCAATGAGTATTGCTGCAACTACTGCGATCAATTTGACATAATCAAATAAACTTTTCAACAATATAGCGACACCAATCTTCCTTGACTTCAAATAGTTGAGCAGTGAAGTATGTGGAGCATTTGAAGTCAGGGAAGTACTGCGACATAAAAATTAAATAAATTAAGTTACAATTGCTAAAACATTTGAACAGTCACAGTTAAAATCTAAGTAAACAACATACCGCCATTGGTATTTTAACTAGGTTCTGCAAGATAGTTTCCTTCATGAAACGCATGACATAGTACCCACAATCTGTACTGTTGGGTTGTCTTGGGCACTATAAAAAATAAAATAGTAAATCAATATAGTTTTTTTTATCTAATTGCGCATTAAGTTTTTGCAAATATACCTCTATCTGAATTCATTTAATGTTGGTTGCCTTTAAACGCGGCACCTTAGCTCCGATATTTGCGCGATAAACTTGCAAAGCACTAATCACAAAATCAAACAGACTTCATTAAGAAACATATTTTCAATCATCACAAACACACGCATGCTTTTTTTTATTTTGAACCACAACAGCCACAACCCAGTATATGTCAATTCAACACAGTTATTCTAATGTCAAAAATCAAAAGCACATTAGGACCATGACAACTTGCAACATGTATCTACCATGGAAGCCATTCGACAGAATCATAGAAAATCAGAAATATAAAAGCATGCTTACTTATCGAACAGATTCTTTAATTATGGGCGATTCCAGGATCAACATTCAAGGGATCCAGATAGTAAATAATCTCTTCAACAATATTTATCGCGCACAGCACCCAATGATTCCTACAAAAATGTTGAGATAACAAATCCTAAGCACCTCAACTTTTATATAATTCATTATTGTGAGTTAAGTCCTATAGGATAAGTGACTCACCCAACATTGCACGGCGCTAAAAACAAGGGCTGATATTCTCTTTCTGTAGTTGCAAACCGGTCAGCTATATACGTTGTCTGTGAATCCCTCCCGAAGTAGCCGTATGTATTTGTTTGGTGTGGGGACAAAAACAGAAGCCTCCTCGTCCTTTCCTTTGGAAGCAACAATTCTTCATACAAATACCTTCAATTAAAATATAAAAATGGATTACACCAATGACATCAATATTTAAATGGAAAGACTAAAAAAATATTGTACACTTTAAGCCTGATTTAGTACCTGATATATACGTAAATAACGGAGGCAGATACCCATTCATGATTTACAATTTCTCTGATATTTTCAGTATTGATCATATCAATGATATGCTGACCAAAAATATTTTGTTCCATCTCTATGTCCAATTGGTCATCATTTTTCATATTCTTTCGTTCATGTATTTTAAGAAAATTCAAATATTCCAGAGAAATGTTAGTTGAACCAGCTGTAGGAGGGTTGGCCTCAGAGTTGCCTCCTTTATTTTCTGGGGTTGTAATTGACTCCTTTGTATATCCAGACACTCTGCCCTTGCCTTTAGATTTTGCAGGTGCCTGGAAATTTTGCATTTCAATATGCCAGTTAGTGATCAACTAATGTAATAAATATATGCCGTATATGAAAAGGTGGAAAAATGCAATTACATACCATATTAATTACAACCACGAGATCAATTGGCCATGCCACATAAGTACCTATTGCATCTCTTACTGTCATTACATCTGCACCATCGATAGGTACCGGCAATGGCGCATCCCCTCAGTTGCAACATCAACTCCAACTTTCACATGGTTAAGGGGTACTGGTCCAGTGTGCAGTGTAACACCCGGCTCATTGTATACTTTACCCATACCAACCATACGATAGTTTGGGGTTGATAAATATAGTTGACATGAGTTGACGCCCTAATCCAATGATAGATGAATAAGCTGTGAATTAAGGCATCCAATTGAATGTATTTAACTGCGAATGCAATACTAGTAAAAAAAAAGGCATGCATTACCTCTGGAAGCTTGATGGCAGATGGTAGAGTGCAACTATCTTTGACGCTTGCTGGGGCTGTGAAATTAGCCACGAGTCTGCTCATACTCCTTTTTTTCAGATTTTCTTCCAAAATGTTCAATCTTTCTGAGAGTTGAGACACCAATGTCTCCCACCTTTTCGTTTCAGAGTTATGTTTTGCACGACCTTCAGGTGGGAAGTAGTCTTTTTGAGAGACGCCAAAACCCACACCCCTAACACGACCAGGGTTCTCTGGCACACCTAGGGCTTTAGCAAGAATATCCTGGCGACCAAAATCTTGTATCTCTCCCTCTATTGCAGACTGTGACAGTTCCTCCTGACACATAGTTATTGTTGAAATGCAAATGTTAAAATTATTATATATTGTCATAAGAAAATAACAAATGAAAATGTAAACGTTAGTCTACTAACACATTTATTCCACACGGTCTGCGTATTTTTGTTGTCAATTACACACGCCTTGTTCTCGCGGGCTTTCCTCCACACAATATGGCGTTTAATTTTCTTAACTTCTGGCCCTGCCTCCTGTATCTGTATATTGAGATAATATATATTAACCAAATAGTTTAAAAGTCATATTTACCACACATGCAGTTAAATATATATATACATACCAATTCATCCTCAATGTCAGCATACCCCTTACGTGATGCTTTGTAAGGGCATGCAGGATCTAACGCTCTATTGCGATTTTCATTGCTTAATTTCTATTCAGACACATATAAGTAATATTAATACATGGTTAATGTCATATGTACGTATACATATAATTATAAGGACTAACGTGATATTAAACATACCAGGAATCGTGCATCTCCTGTGCGTATTGCTATAAAATCTATCCACTCATCCCTTGATATGTGTGGATATTGTGATGGAGGTTCCTCTATGATACTCCCGTTAGCATCTCTTAGAAATTTTTTGGTCAATCTAGTTCTGAATGCCCTATGTAGGTTACCAGCTTCCTGAAGTACAAATTTTTTCCAAGATTCATCAACATTAAAAGACATCTGCAAAACAATATAAACAACATGTCAAAGTAAGTATGTTTACATAGTTTACAATATAATTCATAAATTTTAACAATTACCTGTACATCAGCCCATATGCTCTCTTTGAAAGCATCCAAAGCTTCATCCTTCCAATTAGAACAAATAATTGGGACCGTTTGCCGAACAACGGCCCCAATGTAACTCTTCAATATTTTCCCATTAGCACGAATTGGTTGGTCCAAATAATTCCATTCAACCTAATAAAAATAATAAAGTAATTAAATCTAGATATCAAACAACATTATGAAATCCTTAGATTAGTAAGTAAATTACCTCAAATTTTTGTCCTTTACTCCTAGCGGATGACCGCCTTCATAATCATGGCCCACGTCTCGTCACTTTGGCAAGACTAGAATTACTTGAAGATGCCATTTACCTACAAAAATATTAGACACAAGTAAAACATCAATGGACATTAATATAATATTAATTGATGCAAAATATAAAACAACAATTGATAACAAAATCAACACTAGCATTACCGGAAGATGCTAACTATAATATAAAAGGATCAGAAAGTTCATTTAAACACAAACACTACATACATGTTTAAGTCAACCTTTTTCTTTTCTTCATTGGATTGAGATTTGTTTGTCCTTTATTAGTACGAAATGGTGGATTGACCAAAAGCCCCTCATCATGATCATCTCTCATATACATACCATTATCCCTAGTTGGATCAATCTCAAGTGATTGTAATGTCCCGACGAAAGGATCATCTTCAATATCAACATCTCCATGGTCTTGATCATCAATCTTAGTAATTATTTTGTTAGTCAAAAGAACAATGGACCTTTTCATATCAGCTTGATCAGTGACATAGAACACTTGTTGAGCTTGAGATGCTAATATAAAAGGCTCATCTTTATACCCCACCCTATTAAGATCCACCTGCATGAACCCTGACTCATCAATCTGAACACCGTTATTATTGTCAACCCACTTACAACAAAACACACCAACCTTAAACTTTGTGTAATCCAACTCCCATATGCGTTCAATGACGCCGAAGTATGACATATTTGCATATATCGGGTTTCTGTCTTTGGCACTTGAGATATGCATCGACTGAGCTACAAGAGTCACACCACTGTTTTGCATTGTACTCCGACCATCTTGTTCTTTTGTATAGAATGTGTACCCATTAATTTGATAACTGTGGTAAGAGAAGACATGCAAACTTGGACCTTTGGCTAACCATCTCAATCTATTTGAAATTGAAATAGCATTTTCAGTCAACTCTGCAAAAATGTGATCTCTTAGCCACGTTATAAAACAACGATTGTGTTCTCTAGTTAGCCAATTTTGATTCTTATTTGGATACAAACTCTTAAGCATGTCCTTGTGTTTTTCAACATATGGCTCAACCTCATCGGCATTGTGCAGAACATATAAGTGTGCTTGCTCCCATTCTGTCCTTGATATAGTCACTATTTCAGTTCCAGTAATTCCTTGCCCCATCATTCTCCATGTGTGACGAGACTTTGGCAGCCATATAGAATCAGCATTTGATAGGTATTCGGTACAGAATTCAACAGCTTCTTCGACAATATACCGTTCAACAATACAACCTTCTGGTCGTGATCGGTTTTTCACATACCCTTTTAATATCTTCATATAACGCTCAATCGGGTACATCCATCTCATATAAGCTGGCCCACACAGTTGTGTCTCTCTAACAAGGTGAATGGTTAGATGAACCATTATGTCAAAGAATGAAGGTGGAAAGTACATCTCAAGCTCGCATAAAGTCACAACAATTTCACTACAAAAAAACAATTGTTTAGCGACCGTACTTTTCGGTCGCTAAACAATGTAAATCGGTCGCTATTTGTTTTAGCGACCGAATCAGAGACGATTTATGGTGGTAGCTGAATACCTGGTCGCTAAGGTTTTAGCTACCGAATTATTATTTCGGTCGCTAATTAGCGACCGTATATTCGGTCGCTATAAAATAATAATCGGTCGCTATTAGGTTGGTCGCATTTTTTGGGTAACCATTTTTAGCGACCGATAATCGGTTGCTAATTCGGTCGCTAATTTTGGTTACTGTTAACCTATATTAGCGATGGATTTTCGGTCGCTATACATCATCTGGAAATCTTAAATAAAGTTTAGCGACCGAATTATTGGTTTCTAATTCGGTCGCTAAACTGGTTATTATTAATTTTTTTTAATTTTAATTTTTATAATAATTTTTTTTCTGATTTTCTTTAAACATTAAAAAAATTACTAATAAAACACACCAAATAACTTATGAAATATACAATCATAAAAAATAATAAATATATATAAAAAGAATAATCCAAAATGTCGTACAAGAATCGTTTAAAGTAAAAAATATGGAGAGAAAAAATCAGTCATGATGAGGGGGAGATGGAGGAATCCAAACATCCTCATCGTCCGTACCACCGACATCTGCTAGCTGATCGTCCCTCTCGCAGAGAGACATCGATAGCTGGCGGCGGAACCGGAGGAGCGGCAGCAGCGGCACAACCGTCGAGCATCATCCCGAGCAATCTGGAGTCTCGGATCCTCATCTGCTCCAACACCAGCCGCATGAAACCGCCCTCGCTCGATGCTCGCTTGCATCATTCTTTGGTGTGCCCGAGTCAACTGTGCAATCTGGTCCGCCATCTGCTGGTCTCTCTCGCTCTTCTCCCGAAGCTCCGCGTTCAGCTGCGTGATGGTGTCCTGCATTTGGTGGAACTGCTCCTGAGGGACGGTATCGGCGCAGCAAGGAGTAGGCGTGCCGAACGATGAAGCGATGAACTCGGCTCCCAGGTGTCCGAGGCCATACACGTGCCCCTTCTTGTTCCTGCCCCCGACGACCTCCAAATAAATGGCATTATCGTCGACGGAGACAGGAGAGCAGCCATCACCAGTCAAAGCCTCATCTTGTGACTGTGAGGCACGTGATATGGCATCGTCCTTCTTCTCGTTGAAGCCCGCCTACAATATACAAAGTAATAGTTATATCCAATATTAACAAATCATTTATAATAAATTACAAGTAAATACTAAATTATTTTTTTGCTTACAAGATAGTTACGGGCCTTGTCGTTGACCCATGTCCCCGACTTCAACTTCTTCGCCCCTCTCCACCAACTCCATAGCGATCGGGGCTCATTGTTTTCGTGCTTTCTGCATAGAATAATATAATATTAAATTCATAAGAATAATTAAAAATGAAAACTAATTAATTAAATAGTATATTAAGTCAAAAGTTTAATGTATTACCAGCTCGTCGTAGTGGGCGGCGGCTGATTTAGACCCACCGGTCCAAGCACATGCGCCACCATCGAAGCTCGATCACGCCGAGCTGTGGCCTCGGATCTCCTGGAACTTCTCGTAGCCCAAGATCTTGGTCCAGCTGCCTCATGATCTCGTGGATCCACCCACCTCCCCTTATTCTGCCCCTTCCTCGCCTTGTTCATCGATTCTTCATAACCAAAGTGAGCCTTTATGCTCAAATATGTCCCTGACGAGAGCCTCTAAAGCTAAGTCCCACCTATACTCTTTCTGCAACTTACAGTTGTTAGGAAATTCGTGTGTACATATATATAATGTAAATTTAATTTAAAAAACTTAATAAACTGTTACCTTAAACTCTAGAAACAACCGATCCCTATGGCCCAGTGGGATGGCCTTCCATGTAGGCCATGGACCATCAAACTTGCGTCGCAGGATCTTCGAGATCGAATCAGAAGGGCCCTTCGCGGGCAGAAAGCTGCAGCAAAATTAGAGCATTAATAAATGTTATAATTAAATTTTAAAAACAAGTAAATAGAAATTAACGATACTTTATGTATATTAAAAAATTAAATTAGCATACTCGTTATCCCCCCTGGGGATAAGAAGAATCCTCCTGTCGGATGGACCACGACTCTCCTGTCCCGAAGATGATGATGGTCCTGTCGTCGTAGGTGTGGATGATGAGGGTGCAGCTTGTGTCCCGACCACATGAGGATGGGTGGGGGGTGCAACTCCATCACCCTAAGGTGTCCCGTCAACAGAGGTGCTGGCAGGATCGTCTCGATCTGAAGGCTGTGGGTCGGCCGGCGAAGGGACTCTCGCAGCACGACCTCCACGACGACCCCTACCTCTGGAGGAATCTGCCATCTGTGAAAAAAATGAAAATATGATTACACAACAGTGTAAATAATACAAAAATAAAGTACCTAATAAGTAGAATGACATTCACACAATGAATTATGACATAAATAAATTACCTAAGTAGAATCTCCGTCACTAAATTCACCCTCAGTCTCATCAGTATCACTTGATCGGAATGTACCTTCGCTAGATGCGTCCAACTCGGATTGATCCATTAACTCTCTTTCAACTTCTTCCCCATTTCCGGAAATGTCCGCGGGAGAATTAACAATAATGTCCGGCGTAATTTGCAACGATGACGTGGGGTCTTGAAAACTCATCATCTTGGTACGGAGCATCTTTTTCAGGCTGGTTGATTACATTATCAGTAATTATACTGCGAGCCTTTATCTTAATAACACCCAACCAGCCATGATGTCCTTCGGGATATGGTGAGTAATAAACCTGATCTGCTTGTTGTGAAAAAATGAATGGGTCGTACGCCTTATTATACCTTCGAGACAGCCTAACTTGAACAATACCATAATTTTTATCTATTTTTGTCCCTACGTCAAGAGTAGGATCAAACCAATCACACTTGAAGATAACTAATTTCATCACGGGAAACCAGGGTATAATCGAGTTCAAGGATGTCGGTTAGAACCCCATAGAAATCATCCTCTACATTGCCATCGGTGGCTCGCACACAAACACCATAGTTACACGTCTCGCATTCCTTCATTCCATGTTTTTGTGTTAAATTTATATCCATTTACAAAATAAGTATTCCATGATGTAACCCATCTGTTAGGCCCCCATGCCAAATTTGTCAACAATGGATTTTGAACATTGTTTTCTGGATCTAGTACCTAAACAATCAAATATTATAGTATTCTTATACATGCTATATATTTAAGGAGATAAAATGTATGCTTCAAAAAATGAAGATGCTTAACCTACATATTTACTGAACCACGTAGCAAAGTGAGAAGTAATTTCTCGATCAACCTGATCGTTTGAAATGTCAGGTTGGAGTTCCCTTAGAAAATTGCCGTACATCCTACATATGGGAGATTAACAGCAGGACGATTAATAATAATAAATGTCAATTGAACTTATTAAAGACGTTATAGAAACTTACTCTAAATATGGCGCCACCTCTTCACAATTTTGAAGGATATACAGATGAGCAGCATTAATGTCACGCTGCTCCAAGAAATATCCTTTTGATTTGCCACTAAATCTGCCCAGATAGTTGAATATTGATATAGGAGGACTAGTTGAACATCCTTCGCCCGAATCAACGTTTCTAGGCATCCTTGTCCTTCTCGTGTTAACTTCGTCCGGATAGTAATAAGAGGCAAAAGTGGAAGTCTCCTCTACTAAGTATGCTTCACAAATGGAACCCTCCACTCCTGCTTTGTTCTTGACTTTGTGTTTAAGGGAGTGCAGGAACCTATTAAAGAGGGATACATACAAATAATTACTAGTTTTAGGGAAAGCTAAACTACTGCTCTCGTGTTCGTGAATTTCATATGTATTAAGTAAAATAGTTGATGTTATTTACCTCTTAAATGGATACATCCAGCGGTATTGGACTGGGCCACCAACTCTTGCTTCGTAAGGTAGATGAACTGGCAGGTGTTCCATGGAATCAAAGAAACTCGGCGGGAAGATTTGCTCCAGCTTACATAACAAAACGGGTATCTTGACTTCCATATCCTTTAATTGATTCACATTTAGTGTTGTCGATGTAAGCTCCCTGAAAAAGTGGATAAGCTCAACAAGTGGGTTCCAAATTTGCTTCGGTAATGCGTCAAACGCAATTGGAAGCAACCGTTGCATGAACACGTGGCAATCATGACTCTTCATTCCATGTAACTTTGCTTCCTTAATGTCAACACATCTACCCAGATTGGAAGCATACCCATCTGGTAACTTTAGTTCTTTAACCCACTTACAGACGGGCCAATTTCTGTGCTTTGCTTAGTGTATAACTTGCCTTCGGTTTGATAAGTTTGCCACGACCACCGTCTTGCAACTCAAGCTCCTTCCGATTGCAAATGTCAGCCAGGTCCAATCGGGCTTTATTTGTATCCTTTGTCCTCCCCTTGATGTCCATCACAGTGTCAAACACATTCAAAAACACATTCCTCTCAGTATGCATGACATCAATGTTGTGACGGAGTAGCTACATCCTCCAATACAGCAACCTCCAAAATATACTTTGTTTTGTCCAATTATGGTTGACGCCATAATCAGGAATATGTTCTCCTTGGGTTTCATGGACGAGCGGTAAGTACTGTACTCTGCGCCATACATTAGGACCAGTCAAACGTGGTGGAGGCGGTGTTCTCTCCGCACAACGCTTCTTGAATGCATTCTTGTTCCGCCTATAAGGATGATCTTCCGGAAGGAATTGACGATGACAATCAAAATATGAGATCTTTCGACTGTGTTTAAGCGTGAATGCCTTCGATCGCTCCATACATATTGGGCATCCAAGCTTCCCCGCGGTCATCCAACCCGACATCATCCCATAAGCAGGAAAGTCGTTGATCGTCCACATTAAAGCTGCTTTCATGATGAAATTCTGCCTCAAAGATACGTCATATGTCAACACACCATCATTCCACAGCATTGTCAACTCATCTATCAGTGGCTGCAAGTACACATCAATCTTACCTTTTGGATTAGACGGACCCGGAATTTATGACTGTTAGGAACATAAACTCCCGCTTCATGCACATCCCCGGGGGAAGATTGTATGGAGTCAGGATAACCGCCAACAAGAGTATGCTTTTCCGGATCGCCCAAAAGGATTAAATCCATCTGCGCAGATAACCCCAATCGGACATTGCGAGGGTCCTGCGAAAATGCCATATGAACCCTATCAAAATGCTTCCAAGCTTCTCCATCAGATGGATGACACAAGATATCTTGCTCCCTCTCATGCTCACTATGCCACCTCATGTGAGCTGCAGTGGCCATCGAAGAGTACAATCTTGTAAGTCTTGGCACGAGCGGAAAGTACCACATCTTTTTTAGCGACCTCTTCTTCTCAATGCCCATCCTAGTGGTTGTCTTATACCGATCCGCACCACAAAATCGACAACACGTTATGCTTTCCGTTGAATCATCCTTATAGTACAACATACATCCATTCGGGCAACAATCAATTTTCAAACACCCCAGACCCAAATTTTCCACGGACTTCTTAGCATGATAAAAACTTGTAGGCATCCGATTGCCTTCTGGCAACGCCTTGGACACTGACCTGCTGAGGCGATTAAAACAGCCTTCTTGCATATTGTAGTCAGATTTGATACTCAACCATTCCATGCACATCGACAACTCCGTGTACTCCTGACATCCTTCCCACAATGGAGATTGTGCAGCACTCAGCATATCATAGAATCTTTGAGCTTCGGGATTCGGATTCTCCTCTATGTATTGGGAACCCATTCCACCATCTTCTCCCCCATCTTCTTCTAGTACAACACCAACCGATGGTCCAGCATGATCCATTATCATCTGCTCGTATGGATTCAATTCTTCCCTCCCGTCACCACTTCCATAGTACGAACCTTCAGCCACAATCGGGTTTAAGTCAGGCAACGTCTCACCATGGTTACTCCACCAATAGTAATCAGGCATGAAGCCCTTCTCATAAAGATCGGCTACAACTCCATCCACACTTTTGAAAGATTGACACTTGCATCTTTTGCAAGGACACCTCAATTGATCACCGCCCAGCCGTATAAATCTCTCCTGGCTAACAACAAACTCTATAAACTCACCCACTCCAACTCTATACTCTTCCCTAAGACATTTATTCCGATCCAACCTACGATACATCCATTTCTGATTCTCCGGAATATCCATTGCTGGCAATTAAATAGCCTGACCAATCCTACAATAACACTTATATATTACGGTGCATTCCAATAACTCCATCAATCTCGTTCTTATGACAAGGTATGAACCTATCCCATTCGAGAAGAAACCTTTGTCACACTCGGCTACTAATAGTTATTCCCATATTCAAATACCTTATACCTGACAAAATTTCGGCAGCATCTCCCATCGGTTTCCAAGTTACACGACTCGAGCACGGTCAGAATCACCGCGATCAAGTATGCACCAGGAGAACAAAAGGAAATGCATTAGACCGAGATTTCAACAAGTATATAAGGCATTTGAACATTGAAATGACTATTGTACGAGTGTGACAAAGGTTTTTTCCCAAATTGTCCCAATTGGACAATTCAAGATTCAATACAATGAGCATGCATACCTTGATAAGTTACGCATGCTCATTAATATTGAATCTCAAACAGGAAACTAAGGCTTCCGTAAATTAATTATTAACTCTAACAGAAAATAAAACCATTAACCTATAAATATTGCAACATTGTTGAGTTTATATAAATTGCAGCGTAAATCAATACAAACTTAGATTAAATATTGTAGCAAACATCCTATTGAGCTCCGCTCTCCACTAACAAGTAGCAGTTAATTGTCAAACACATGCATAATTTCTAAATTATCAAGACACAACCAAAGCATCCCGCCTTTCGGACAGGATCACATCCTATTGAGCTCCGCTCTCCACTAACAAACAACACATATTGACAAACACATGCATAAACATTAAATTATCAGCATACAATCAGACAAGATCACATCCTATTGAGCTCCGCTCTCCACTAACAAACAACACATATTGACAAACACATGCATAAACATTAAATTAATTATCAGCATACAATCAGACAAGATCACATCCTATTGAGCTCAGCTCTCCACTACCAAACAAGACGATAATTCACATAATACATTACACCGAGTGTTCGTGAGAACTGACCCGAGAGAGAAAACACAAGCGAGCAAGGATAAGTGGAGGAGCCGGTAGAAGAATATGACAACAAGGACCTATCGTGCATAAATGAAATTATTCATTTCAAATCAAATCACTATTCCAAAACCAAGGAAAATATTTGCTAATAGAAAGCAAAGGAAAAGAAACTGAGTCATTGTTTTGAAGTTTTTGGTTTCTGAAATTAGGTGCTTTGAAACTATGGAGAAAGATGGTTTTGGGGTTGGCTAATATCAAGATTCCTATGTAGTCTTTTAAAATCCACAAGATTCTTTTATACCAAAATAATCTTTTAAAATCTCAATCCAATACACCAATTTAAATTGAAGGGTAGGAATATAGAGCAAGCCTTTTAAACTTACTCTTGAACCAATAGAAAACCAAACTTAATCCCTTGTATGCAGTGACCTGAAAAATAGATATTATTCCTTCCTACTTTTGTTCACTTGTGGGCCATGTTTCTTACTTTCACTTTCCATTCTCAGATAGTGTTGCCCATTTGAGTTCCTCTGCTATACAACTTTGGAAATAATATTACCACACTTTTTTCCTTAGATAACCTTTATCCCCTCACATGTTATAAGTTTCCTGTGCATGAATTGCACATAATTTATATAATAATGTACGCAAAAAATTTATATGATAAAATTAAAGTGATGTGCCAATATCAATTTCCTAACTGCATTAGGTTCCAGAATTGATCCTTCAAATTTTAATCCAATATGCATTCTTATTCGTTTGTCAGGTAAAAGTGGAAATCATATTCTGAAATTTGAAAGTGGATATATATATATATATATATATATATATATATATATATATATATATATATATATATATATATATATATATATTATGACTTTGTTTCGAGAATCGATATCCCTATCGACTTGGAAGTGCCAAAGCCCATCTAGCCATCCTTTATCTTTGTTCTAGAGGAAAATTCTTAAAAGTTAGAAGCCTAATAAATCTGTAGTTCCACAGCCTTCTTAGTGTCATTTTATTAGTCCTCAATGTACAATAGGCATAGTTCTCTAGCACCCTAGTACGTGGGGTTGAATGTTATGTATGGTAAAGTATGCAGACAAAGACATGAGGGAATGTCTTAGTTGTTTGTATAAGGAGAACTTAGAACAAAAATTCTATTGACTAGAGCACAATGGCATACAAGAGAAGGTTAAAAATAAAATTGTAGGAAGATGCTTCCCGTTGGACTGTTTTGGAGGTAAAGAATAGAATAAGAATACATTATGTTTTGTCTCCTTCAATAAGTTTGGTACTTATTCAGCCCCCACCCTTTAAGAAGGAAGATGTACCCTGAACTTTTCATGCTTAGCACAAAAACACAGGCCCCACCTTCTGGAATCCTAAGCAAGAGGGACTAAATGATAAAAGGAAAGCTAGAACTGTCCTTGCTTTTATACTTACATTCGGTTAATAAATATAGTACTACAACATAGGACCACTTCCCTTGCCCTTGACTTGTACCATGGTTAATGTAGCGGATTCTTGTGCATGGAGTCAGTCCATTTTTCATTCCTTATATAACCAGCCTTTTAATTTTCTGTACACTTGTTCTTATCCATGCAGGAGTAGAATTTTTACTAATAAATGGATGCTCTAAGGATACAGCCATGCATTTAGACCTATATGATATATGTGATACTCTAACAAACAGAAAATGGTCCCTTGTTGGCCAATAAATAAATTACTTTAGGTTTATGTATGATTGATCTGGCCATACAGCTAGGAACTGTAATTGCAAGGCATATACCATGCTAAATCACTATGAAAACAATTTAAAAAGTGTATTAGTATCTGATTCTGTTTTAGTTAAAACCATGCATTCCACTGGCAACTTCGACATTAAATAGGAGCTAGGCAATACATATAAAACAGATAAACATCTAAAAACTTGTTTTAACATTCAGCTTAAATAAAACCATACCAATTGGATAGAAATCAATAATTGGTGAGTTTGAATTTGTCATAAGTTATCTATATGGATCAAGAAGTGTATGACCATTGCAGATAAATCTTTGTTTCCATGTCACATTAACTGAAGTTTAATAAGTAATAGTATTTATTATAAAAATAAGAAAGGGATAGAAAGAAACCTTGCGGCAGGAAAAACCCCTAGAAGCTAATCAAAGGGTTTTCAATGGGGTACCCAGCTTAAAGTTAATACTAAGGTTACCAAGGCCCTTGAGATTAGACACAAAATGGGCATAATGTTAAGGATAAAACCTTTTTTCTACAAAAAAAAAAGATTTTAAAAAAACAGCTTAGGGATTAAATCTGGATCAAGATAAATAATAGAAACATCACAGGTAATATAAACAAAATTACTTTTTTTTTATAAAACATTCAACATTAAGACTCATCAGCTGAATTCTGGTTTTTAGATGACAACAAATTAGTCAACGGGCACATGAAAAAATACAAGTAACATATGAAAGGCAAATGAAATCCAAAACAACTTCAGATTCAGTGCATTGCCAACACTCCAAAGAAGTCATAAATTAAAATCACCATTGCCAAGAACAAACACCTTCATAACAATAGTGCATCACCCAACAACAGCCCTTGTTACCAAATATCCATTCTGTTATAGAAACAGAGAATGAGAGAAGAGGAGAGAAGACAAGGTAGCTTACCCTTGGTGGTGGTGGTGTCACCGGAGCTGCGGATAGTGGTGGCTCAAGGGAGGCGGCTCAGGTACGCTACAGAGACAAAGATAGAGAGACATCAGAAAGAGAGAGAGAGAGAGAGGGAAGAGGAGAGAAGACAAGGTAGCTTACCCTTGGTGGTGGTGGTGTCACCGGAGCTGCGGACAGTGGTGGCTCAAGGGAGGCGGCTCAGGTGCGCTACAGAGACAGAGACAGAGAGACATCAGAAAGAGAGAGAGAGAGAGAGAGAGAGAGAGGGAAGGTGGAATCACTCACCGGAGGTGCGTGGCCTGGCGGTGACCGGAGCACAGACGTCGCGTGGTGGCAGGGAGGAGCAGAGCGTGCAAGGGAGAGAGAAGAAAAGAGAAGGAATGAGAGAAATGGGGAAGAAAGGGGAAGGGCTCGCGATTTAGGGGTTTCAGTTTTAGCGACCGAATTATTCGGTCGCTATATCGATCGCGAATTTGGTTAGTTTTAATTTGAATCTGTAATTTTAGCGACCGATTTAAATTTTCGGTCGCTAACACGCGTAATTTTATTTTTTAAAGCGCCTTTTAGCGACCGAATTAATATCGGTCGCAAATATAAATACAGTTTAAAGTGTGAATTCATAAATTTAGCGATGGATATATAAATCGGTCGCTAATATAAACACATTTTGACCGTCGCATTTAATTCGGTCGCCATTTCGGTCGCTAACAATTCATAAATTTCTGACTTTTACTCTCCTTTGTTTAACGACCGCATTAGCGACCGATATCTCTGCTACGCTCTATTTCGGTCGCTATTGCGGTCGCAGAATCAACTCTAACCAGTTTTTCATGTAGATCCTACAATCGGTCGCTATTTCGGTCGCAAATAGCAACCTAAAAATTCGGTCGCTATTTTCGGTCGCTAAATGACCTTTTTTTTGTAGTGTTTCTCTTTGCAATGATGGCAACTTCCCAGGGTCAATCACTTTGCTGCAAATTGCCTTGAAGAAGAAATAGAGTTTAGTTAAGGCCCCCCGCACTTTGTTAGGTAAAATAGACCGTATACCAATGGGTATCAACTGCTCCATGAGAACATGACAATCGTGGGACTTTAGACCTTTTAACTTGAGATCTTTCAACGATACGAGGTTCCTAATGTTTGAAGAGTACCCTTCCGGAACCTTAACTCCTTCAAGAAACTTACAAAAAACAGTTTTTTCTTTTCTAGATAGAGTGTAAGCAGCCGGAGGAAGATATGTACTTTTACCCTTCTTCGTCGGTCCCAATTCTCTTCTTATTCCCATACTAACCAAGTCCAACCTTGCATTGATGCCATCTTTAGTCTTCCCTGGCACATTGAGTAACGTACCAATGACACTATCACATATATTTTTTTCAACGTGCATCACATCGAGGGAATGTCTTACATATAATGATTTCCAATATGGCAACTCAAAGAAAATCGACCTTTTCTTCCACCCTCTTGTGACAATATCTCTCGCAAAAGGTTTACCGAATTGGATATTCAAATCCTTTACCTTTTCAAAAAGTTGATCACCCGTCAACGGTGAAGGAGCTCTACCTTCTTCCGAGTTCCCATTGAACGCCTTTCTCCACCACCGGTAATGATGACTTGGATGCAAAAATCTACGATGCCCAAGAAAGACATTCTTCTTACAATGTTCTAACCGCATCCAATCCGTACCCTCTTCACATATAGGGCATGCACACTGACCCTTGATGCTATATCCTGACAGATTACCGTAGGCTGGAAAATCATTAATTGTGCCAAACAACATAGCTCTCAAATTGAAACTTTCTTCCTTATACCCATCATACACCTCCACACTTGTCTCCCACAGTTGTTTCAAGTCTTCAATCAAAGGAGTCAAATAGACGTCTATATCATTTCCTGGTTGTTTGGGCCCAGAAATTAACATAGATAACATAATAAATTTGCGCTTCATGCATAGCCATGGGGATAGGTTATAAATCACCAAAATCACAGGCCATGTACTGTGAGAGCTACTTTGAACACCATGCGGGTTAAATCCGTCAGTAGCCAATGCAAGTCGTAGGTTTCTTGATTCTTGCCCAAAATCAGGATAATCATGATCAAATTTTTTCCATTAAGGAGAATCTGTCGGGTGCCGCAGCTTGCCATCTTTGATCCTTTCATCCTTATGCCATGTCAAGTGCTTTGAATCTTCTGAACTACGTTACATGCGCCTAAATCTGGGTATTATGGGAAAATACCACACAACCTTCTCTGGATCTGATTCTTTCTTCTTATATCACGAGGCATTACATTTAGGACACATCTTTAACGATGCATATTCATTCCGAAATAAAATGCAATCGTTAGGACAAGCATGTATCCTCTCGTAGCTCATGCCAATAGAGCGTAACATTTGTTTATCCTCATATGTCCGACTAGGAAGCACATTATCCTCCGGCAACATGTTTTCAATAGTGTGAGTAAGTCCGTAAAGCTCTTATCAGTCAATCCGTTGCCCGATTTCAAGTTATACAACTTTAACATCGCCGACAATCTTGTGAATTTAGTACAACCATCATACAATGGTTGCTCTGCATCGCTTACCAACCTCTCAAACATTTGAGGACAATCCCGAAGATCCTCTTCAACAGCATTTGCAATGTCTTCAAAATGATCGCCCTCATAAGTATTTGTGTCGGTATCGTATGATGAATATCTCACATGATTCCTCATTTCACTAGACTCGGCTCTTGTCTCACCATGTTTTGTCCAACATGTATAACTTTGATCGATTCCATTACACACTAAATGTTCTTCCAAATCGGCTGCACTAACTCGCCTTTCATAACAACAATCTAAACAAGGACATATGATTGTACTAGGGTTTTCCGCATGCCGAACTGCAAACCTAATGAACTCTTTTACCCCATCCTCATACTCCTTCGTTAAACGATTGACAGACATCCATTTCCGATCCATGCTTTCCCGATCTACAAAAATATTTATTAAACATATTTACTACGAGTTTGGAGTGGTTGATGTCTACATGCAATGTATACAGATTAAAGATACCAAATGAGTTATAATACAACTCATTGATATTTACACAAGGTCCATTAATTTTGATTTTGTGTATTTTTTGTTATAACATAACCTTTGAAAGGCGCAAGTAAACAAAAATGTTGTGTCTGTCTCCTTATCACCAATCCTTGTGCAAGTAACAACCAATCTACATCTGCCTATGCTTTGGTTGGTTACTAGTTTCTATGACTATACTGCTATCCTGATTTTGAAAACGAGTATACACTGTAACAAAACTGTTCCAGCAAAACACATCAAGATCCCATTTCCTTCTGCTGGAATGTTTGTCCTTCACTTGTTTTATCCTTTGAACAACTATGAACTACAGTTCCATGGAAAAATATAGTGGAAATAGTCAATAACTAATTGGCAGTTCATAACTGAAAAGCACATGCATACATACGCACTAGCCTGAACACAGCTGAACTTCTTAGCTATAAACCTCTTAATTACACCCCCGCACCATGCATCTTTTTCCATTTTATGGTCTCATTTTCAGTCCACTATTGTTATTGCTTTTACTTCCTTTTCTTCCTTTTCTTGCTTGAGAAGTTGCTACTTGCCTACTTGCTAGGCTTGTTTTGGGTCCTTCATCCTCTATTAGGCTTGATTGGTAATGAGTTTTGTTTATTCACCTGCTCCTTGAAACTAAACATTTTTACAATTGTTTGCTTTCCATTTCAGTCTGAATTTTAATGGAACAATACTTAACATTCTTCATTTTAAAGTCTAATTCTAAACGCATACATATACATATTGAAACAAACACTACTATGAGGTTAGATCATTTTTATCTACTTAGTACACATCCAAATTAAAAGAGAAAATCAAAACATGGCAAACAGATAAAAAAGAATATGTTCTTATAACAAATCATGGATTATAGAGCATAAATCTCTTACCTGAAATTTTCAAAATTTTTTGCTGAAAAACAGAATCGAGAACAGATTCAATTTCCACAGATATAATAGGGGTCAGAGTTGGGTCCGTCAGTGCCACAAACTCAAACACAGATGCAGCTTTTTCTTGTACACTGGGGGAAGAGGACTTTAGAATCTCAACAAGGTGTGCAATGAAAACATAACCCAATATATCATTCCTGAAAGATTTACAAAATACAAAGAAAGTTGATGTTAACTACAACTGTGCAGAGCACTTATGACCTGTTCCTCAATCCAATAATATTAAGATCAATCATGCAAAAATAATATCCATCATACAAAAATAATATCCATCCAATAATAGTCATTATGTTCATATCTTCCAAATTACTTGAACATCTGCTACCTTTCCTAATCTTTCTCTTTGTTCTTCTATACCAGTTGTAACCATGAGGAATCATGGGGAAAAGATATGCATGAAAGACACATGTATATCTAAGTTACTTGTCTATAGATTGTGCATTTTTAGAATCTAGAACAATGAAGTTATATATTAGCAATATATAAGGTACTGAACATTTATAAGCTAACTCAATGTGATTTAATATCTATATGGAGTCTCTAGGTTTTAGTAAGATTTCATTAAAGGAAGCTTTGGTTCGCTATATTATTATGGTGTTATCAAGCACATGACTTCTGCAGAGATGAAAACAAAAAGAATGACTTTAGTACAGTTTCACAGAACTTCAGAAGTTGTACACTTTATTACTACATTTTATCATTTGATGTTATATTCTGCCAACTTTGTCCTAAGTCCTAACTTCTAAGTGCTAATTTCTTAACTAAAACGGTAGAAGTGAACTCTGCTCTGTTAGCTTTGTCTCTATTCTACCAACAAAAATATTTGGTGTTCCAAGAGAGGTTTCAGCTTGGCTTCTCACCTATCTCCCTACATTCTTTTAATCTAATTCTCTTCAGCTCATGACTGTGTTCACCTATGATGTTTTAGCAGAGTTATTCAATCTAGCAAATTGCAGTACCCCACTCAGAAACACATGGGTTCATTCAGTTATAATGTTTCAGCAAAACCATCCAAAGCCAATCAAGTCAATGACAAAAACAATTGCTACTAAAGAAAAAAGTTATTAAACATAAAAATATTAAAACAAACACACAAACACACACAGACTCAAAAGTTTAGGTGGAAACTCACCTCAAACAACAGTGAGCAACCCAACAAAGAAGTGACTGTACCATGCACATCCATACCCAGATAAATTAGTTGCAACTTGCTATGGTCATTGAGACAGAACATCAGAAGCCAACATAGAAAGGTTTAGTTTTCATCAACTTCCTCCAACAATTTAATCCAATGAAAATCTGAACAGACTGCTAAAACCCAAAACATAAACGAGAAGAGTTGTTACCTGTAAAAGGGAAATCAAACCGAAAGAAGAAACTTCGAGACAGCGGAAACTTGAAACTGAAAAGTGAAAACCCACTCTCTTAATAAAGGAACTTCGAGAAAGAAGCACACGAACGACTCAAAGAATGGCGAAGACAACGCACGAATTAATGGTGGAGACAGCGAGCAATGAGAGGGGACGAGCTCTCTGGATGCAATGCGAGGATGAATCTGCAATGGCAACCCTAGTGTACTTGAACTGAGGTCAGTGATGAACTGAGGATTAGGGTACGCAGAAACTGAGAATCGAAGGATCAAAGCAACGCGCGCGCGGGTAGCTCTAAAACAACAATCACCTAAGATAGCGTTTCTATATTTAAACGCTATCTAAAGGTTACCTAAGATAGCGTTTCATTTTACAAACGCTATTAAAAGTTAATTTTATTTTATTTATTAATTGCAAATTAGAAAAGATAGCGTTTCTGTGTGGAACCGCTATCTTATGTTGTTAGTTAAGATAGCGGTTCCACACGGAACCGCTATCTTTTCCTGCAGCTTGACATTTAATAGCGGTTCCTTAAGGAAACGCTATCTTAGGTGATACCTAAGATAGCGTTTCTTTAAGGAACCGCTATTAAAAGTCCCCCCATCACTTTTAATAGCATTTCCACACGGAAATGCTATAAAAGGTGCGTTATTAAAAGTCTAATCTGTTGTAGTGAAAGTTGTCTAATTTCCGTCTCTCTCTGGCTTGTGAGGCTGTAAACTGCTATTTATGCTTATTAATCCTAACCTAACCCTAGACCAAATTAAGGGCCTCTGAATAAGCTTTCCAACAAGGTATCATATGCCTTAATTGGGCTTAAGATGAGTAAGTTAGGCCCATTTAAGTGAAGGAACATCATGGATCGCAGACCGATCCCGCGCTGAGAGAACTCGGGATCCAATTTAGCCTTGATTTTTGCTTAATTTGACAATTATTGTGAAGCCTGAAATTGTAGGTCTCTTCCTTATCTTTCTAGGGACAACAAGATCACGAAATATCCGATATATGTAGCTATAGTCAAGCTCTGCGCAAGGCAACAAGGTCACGATGAGTGAAAAATCCGAAAATTAACAATGTTTAGCAATTAAGCCCAATTATGTAAAAGCAAAAACAATGATTGTAAAAGTTGTCTAATTTCCATCTCTCTCTGGCTTGTGCCGCTGTAAACTGCTATTTAAGCTTATTAATCCTGACCTAACCCTAGACCAAATGAAAGACCGCTAAATAGGCTTTCCAACAAGGTATCATATGCCTTAATTGGGCCTAAGATGAGTAAGTTAGGCCCATTTAAGTGAAGGAACATCATGGACTGCACACTGATCCGTTCGAGAGAACACGACACCCAATTTAACCTTGATTTTGGCCTAAATTGAAAATTCTTGTGAAAACTGAAATTGTAGGTCTCTTCCATATCTATCAAGGGACAGCAAGATCACCAAAATCAGATATCTGTAGCTCCACTTATGCTCTGCGTAAGGCAACAAGGTCAGGATGAGTGAAAAATCTGAAAATTAACAATGTTTAGAAATTAAGCCCAATAATGTAAAAGATAAAACAATGATTATAAAAGTTGTCTAATTTACGTCTCTCTCTGGCTTGTGCCGCCGTAAACTGCTATTTATGCTTATTAATCCTAACCAAACCCTAGACCAAATTAAGGGCCTCTGAATAAGCTTTCCAACAAGGTATCATATGCCTTAATTGGGCTTAAGATGAGTAAGTTAGGCCCATTTTAGTGAAGGAACATCATGGACTGCGCATTGATCCGTGCTAGAGAACACGGCTCCAAATTTAGCCTTGATTTTGGACTAAATTGAAAATTCTTGTGAAAACTGAAATTGTAGGTCTCTTCCATATCTTTCAAGGGACAGCAAGATCACCAAAATCTGATATCTGTAGCTCTAGTTATGCTTTGCGTAAGGCAACAAGGTCAGGATGAGTGAAAAATATGAAAATTAATAATGTTTAGAAATTAAACCCAATAATGTAAAAGACAAAACAATGATTATAAAAGTTGTCTAATTTCCGTTTCTCTCTGGCTTGTACGGCTGTAAACTGCTATTTATGCTTATTAATCCTAACCTAACACTAGACCAAATTAAGCGCCTCTGAATAAGCTTTCCAACAAGGTATCATGTTAATTGGGCTTAAGATGAGTAAGTTAGGCCCATTTAAGTGAAGGAACTTCATGGACTGCGCACTGATCCGCGCCAGAGAACTCGGGATCCAATTGAGCCTTGATTTTTGCTTAATTTGACAATTCTTGTAAAGCCTGAAATTGTAGGTCTCATCCTTATCTTTCTAGGGACAACAAGATCACTAAAAATCCGACATATGTAGCTCTAGTCAAGCTCTGCGCAAGGCAATAAGGTCACGATGAGCGAAAAATCCGAAAATTAACAATGTTTAGAAATTATACCAATTATGTAAAAGTGAAAACAATGATTGTAAAAGTTGTCTAATTTCCGCCTCTCTCTGGCTTGTACGGCTGTAAACTGCTATTTATGATTAATAATCCTGACCTGACCCTACACCAAATTAAAGGCCTCTGAATAAGCTTTCCAACCAGGTATCATATACCTTAATTGGGCCTAAGATGAGTAAGTTAGACCCATTTAAGTGAAGGAACATCATGGACTGCACACTGATCCCTTCCAGAGAACACGGCACCCAATTTAGCCTTGATTTTGGCCTAAATTGAAAATTCTTGTGAAAACTAAAATTGTAGGTCTCTTCCATGTCTTTCAAGGGACATCAAGATCACCAAAATCAGATATCTGTAGCTCCAGTTATGCTCTGCGTAAGGCAACAAGGTCAGGATGAGTGAAAAATCTGAAAATTAACACTGTTTAGGAATTAAGCCCAATAATCTAAGAGATAAAACAATGATTATAAAAGTTGTCTAATTTCCGTCTCTCTCTGGCTTGTGCGTCTGTAAAATGCTATTTATGCTTGTTAATCCTAACCTAACCCTAGACCAAATTAACGGCCTCTGAATAAGCTTTCCAACAAGGTATCATATGCCTTAATTGGGCTTATGATGAGTAAGTTAGGCCCATTTTAGTGAAGGAACATCATGGACTGCGCACTGATTCGTGCCAGAGAACACGGCACCCAATTTAGCTTTGATTTTGGCCTAAGTTGACAATTCTTGTGAAAACTGATATTGTAGGTCTCTTCCTTATCTTTCTAGGGACAACAAGATCACCAAAATCCGATATTTGTAGCTATAGTTATACTCTGCGCAAGGCAACATGGTCAGGATGAGTGAAAAAACGAAAAATTAACAATGTTTTGCAATTGAGCCCAATTTAGCCCAATAATGTAAAAGCAAAAACAATGATTGTAAACGTTGTCTAATTTCTGTCTCTCTCTGACTTGTGCGGCTGTAAACTTTAATTTATGCTTATTAATCCTGACCAAACACTAGACCAAATTAAGGGCCTCTGAATAAGCTTTCCAACAACGTATCATTTGCCTTAATTGGGCTTAAGATGAGTAAGTTAGGCCCATTTAAGTGAAGGAACTTCATGGATTGTGCACTAATCCGTGCCAAAGAACTCGGGATCCAATTTAGCCTTGATTTTTGCTAAATTTGACAATTCTTGTGAAACCTGAAATTGTGGGTCTCTTCCTTATCTTTCTAGGGATAACAAGATCACCAAAAATCCGAAATATGTAGCTCTAGTCAAGCTCTGCGCAAGGCAACAAGGTCACGATGTGTGAAAAATCTGAAAATTAACAATGCTTAGCAATTAAGCCCAATTATGTAAAAGCAAAAACAATGATTGTAAAAGTTGTCTAATTTCCGCATCTCTCTGGCTTGTGCGGCTGTAAACTGCTATTTATGCTTAGTAATCCTGACCTAACCCTAGACCAAATTAAGGGCCTCTGAATAAGCTTTCCAACAAGGTATCATATGCCTTAATTGGGCTTAAGATGAGTAAGTTAGGCCCATTTAAGTGAAGGAACATCATGGACTGCACACTGATCCGTTCCAGAGAACACGACACCCAATTTAACCTTGATTTTGGCCTAAATTGAAAATTCTTGTGAAAACTGAAATTGTAGGTCTCTTCCATATCTTTCAAGGGACAGCAAGATCACCAAAATCAGATATCTGTAGCTCCACTTATGCTCTGCGTAAGGAACCAAGGTCAGGATGAGTGAAAAATCTGAAAATTAACAATGTTTAGAAATTAAGCCCAATAATGTAAAAGATAAAACAATGATTACAAAAGTTGTCTAATTTACGTCTCTCTCTGGCTTGTGCGGCCGTAAACTGCTATTTATGCTTATTAATCCTAACCAAACCCTAGACCAAATTAAGGGCCTCTGAATAAGCTTTCCAACAAGGTATCATATGCCTTAATTGGGCTTAAGATGAGTAAGTTAGGCCCATTTTAGTGAAGGAACATCATGGACTGCGCACTGATCCGTGCTAGAGAACACGGCACCAAATTTAGCCTTGATTTTGGCCTAAATTGAAAATTCTTGTGAAAACTGAAATTGTAGGTCTCTTCCATATCTTTCAAGGGACAGCAAGATCACCAAAATATGATATCTGTAGCTCTAGTTATGCTTTGCGTAAGGCAACAAGGTCAGGATGAGTGAAAAATCTGAAAATTAACAATGTTTAGAAATTAAACCCAATAATGTAAAAGATAAAACAATGATTATAAAAGTTGTCTATTTTCCGTCTCTCTCTGCCTTGTACGGCTGTAAACTGCTATTTATGCTTATTAATCCTAACCTAACACTAGACCAAATTAAGCGCCTCTGAATAAGCTTTCCAACAAGGTATCATGTTAATTGGGCTTAAGATGAGTAAGTTAGGCCCATTTAAGTGAAGGAACTTCATGGACTGCGCACTAATCCGCGCCAGAGAACTCGGGATCCAATTGAGCCTTGATTTTTGCATAATTTGACAATTCTTGTGAAGCCTGAAATTGTAGGTCTCATCCTTATCTTTCTAGGGACAACAAGATCACCAAAAATCCGATATATGCAGCTCTAGTCAAGCTCTGCGCAAGGCAATAAGGTCACGATGAGTGAAAAATCCGAAAATTAACAATGTTTAGAAATTATACCAATTATGTAAAAGTAAAAATAATGATTGTAAAAGTTGTCTAATTTCCGCCTCTCTCTGGCTTGTACGGCTGTAAACTGCTATTAATGCTTAATAATCCTGACCTAACCCTACACCAAATTAAAGGCCTCTGAATAAGCTTTCCAACCAGGTATCATATACCTTAATTGGGCCTAAGATGAGTAAGTTAGACCCATTTAAGTGAAGGAACATCATGGATTGCGCACTGATCCCTTCCAGAGAACACGGCACCCAATTTAGCCTTGATTTTGGCCTAAATAGAAAATTCTTGTGAAAACTAAAATTGTTGGTCTCTTCCATGTCTTTCAAGGGACAGCAAGATCACCAAAATCAGATATCTGTAGCTCCAGTTATGCTCTGCGTAAGGCAACAAGGTCAGGATGAGTGAAAAATCTGAAAATTAACAATGTTTAGGAATTAAGCCCAATAATCTAAGAGATAAAACAATGATTATAAAAGTTGTCTAATTTCCGTCTCTCTCTGGCTTGTGCGTCTGTAAAATGTTATTTATGCTTATTAATCCTAACCTAACCTTAGACCAAATTAACGGCCTCTGAATAAGCTTTCCAACAAGGTATCATATGCCTTAATTGGGCTTATGATGAGTAAGTTAGGCCCATTTTAATGAAGGAACATCATGGACTGCGCACTGATTCGTGCCAGAGAACACGGCACCCAATTTAGCTTTGATTTTGGCCTAAGTTGACAATTCTTGTGAAAACTGATATTGTAGGTCTCTTCCTTATCTTTCTAGGGACAACAAGATCACCAAAGTCCGATATTTGTAGCTATAGTTATACTCTGCGCAAGGCAACATGGTCAGGATGAGTGAAAAAACGAAAAATTAACAATGTTTTCCAATTGAGCCCAATTTAGCCCAATAATGTAAAAGCAAAAACAATGATTGTAAACGTTGTCTAATTTCTGTCTCTCTCTGACTTGTGCGGCTGTAAACTTTTATTTATGCTTATTAATCCTGACCAAACACAAGACCAAATTAAGGGCCTCTGAATAAGCTTTCCAACAAGGTATCATTTGCCTTAATTGGGCTTAAGATGAGTAAGTTAGGCCCATTTAAGTGAAGGAACTTCATGGACTGTGCACTAATCCGTGCCAAAGAACTCGGGATCCAATTTAGCCTTGATTTTTGCTTAATTTGACAATTCTTGTGAAACCTGAAATTGTGGGTCTCTTCCTTATCTTTCTAGGGATAACAAGATCACCAAAAATCCGAAATATGTAGCTCTAGTCAAGCTCTGCGCAAGGCAACAAGGTCACGATGAGTGAAAAATCTGAAAATTAACAATGCTTAGCAATTAAGCCCAATTATGTAAAAGCAAAAACAATGATTGTAAAAGTTGTCTAATTTCCGCATCTCTCTGGCTTGTGCGGCTGTAAACTGCTATTTATGCTTATTAATCCTGACCTAACCCTATACCAAATTAAGGGCCTCTGAATAAGCTTTCCAACAAGGTATCATATGCCTTAATTGGGCTTAAGATGAGTAAGTTAGGCCCATTTAAGTGAAGGAACATCATGGCGCAAGATCGATCGGCGCCAGAGAACTCGGGATCCAATTTAGCCTTGATTTTGGCCTAATTTGACAATTCTTGTGAAACCTGAAATTGTAGGTCTCTTCCTTATCTTTCAAGGGACAGCAAGATTACCAAAATCCGATATCTGTATCTCAAGTTATGCTCTGCGTAAGTCAACAAGGTCAGGATGAGTAAAAATCCGAAAATTAACAATGTTTGGCAATTAAGCCCAATTATGTATAAGCAAAAACAATGATTGTAAAAGTTGTCTAATTTCCGCCTTTCTCTGGCTTGTGCGGCTGTAAACTGTGATTTATGCTTATTAATCCTGACCTAACCCAAGACCAAATTAAGGGCCTCTGAATAAGCATTCCAACAAGGTATCATATGCCTTAATTGGGCTTAAGATGACTAAGTTAGGCCCATTTAAGTGAAGAAACTTCGTAGACTGCGCACTGATCCGCGCCAGAGAACTCGGGGCCCAATTTAGCCTTGATTTTGGCCTAATTTGACAATTCTTGTTAAACCTGAAATTGTAGGTCTCTTCCTTAACTTTCAAGGGACAGCAAGATCACCAAAATCCGATATCTGTATCTCTAGTTATGCTCTGCGTAAGTCAACAAGGTCAGGATGAGTGAAAATCTGAAAATTAACAATGTTAAGCAATTAAGCCCAATAATGTAAAAGAAAAAACAATGATTATAAAAGTTGTCTAATTCCTGTCTCTCTCTGGCTTGTACGGCCGTAAACTTCTATTTATGCTTATTAATCCTGACCTAACCCTAAACCAAATTAAAGGGCTCTGAATAAGCTTTCCAACAAGGTATCATATTCCTTAATTGGGCCTAAGATGAGTAAGTTATGCCCATTTAAGTGAAGGAATATCATGGACTGTGCACTGATCCGCGCCAGAGAACACGACACCTAATTTAACCTTGATTTTGGCCTAATTTGACAATTCTCGTGAAACCTGAAATTGTAGGTCTCTTCCTTATCTTTCTAGGGATAGCAAGATCACCAAAATCCGATATCTGTATCTCTAGTTATGCTCTGCGCAAGGTAACAAGGTGAGGATGAATGAAAAATCCAAAAATTAACAATGTTTAGCAATTAAGCCCAATAATGTAAAAGAAAAAACAATGATTATAAAAGTTGTCTAATTTCCGTATCTCTCTGGTTTTTGCGGCTGTAAACTGCTATATTTGCTTATTAATCCAGACCTAACCCTAGACCAAATTAATGGCCTCTGAATAAGCTTTCCAACAAGGTATCATATACCTTAATTGGGCCTAAGATGAGTAAGTTAGGCATTTTTAAGTGAAGGAACATCATGGACTGCGCACTGATCCGTGCCAGAGAACACGGCTCCCAATTTAGCCTTGATTTTGGCCTAAATTGAAAATTCTTGTGACAACTGAAATTGTAGGTCTCTTCCATATCTTTCAAGGGACAGCAAGATCACCAAAATCAGATATCTATAGCTCCAGTTATGCTGTGTAAGGCAACAAGGACAGGATGAGTGAAAAATTTGAAAATTAACAATGTTTAGAAATTAAGCCCAATAATGTAAAAGATAAAACAATGATTATATAAGTTGTCTGATTTCCGTCTCTCTCTGGCTTGTGCGGCTGTAAACTATGATTTATGCTTATTAATCCTGACCTAACCCTAGACCAAATTAAGGGCCTCTGAATAAGCTTTTTAACAAGGTATCATATGCCTTAATTGGGCTTAAGATGACTAAGTTAGGCCCATTTAAGTGAAGGAACATCATGGACTGCGCACTGATCCGCGCCAGAGAACTCGGGATCCAATTTAGCCTTGATTTTGGCCTTATTTTAAATTCTTGTGAAACCTGATATTGTAGGCCTCTTCCTTATCTTTCAAGGGACAACAAGATCACAAACATCCGATATTTGTTTCTCTAGTTATGTTCTGCGTAAGTCAACAAGGTCCGGATGAGTGAAAATCCGAAAATTAACAATGCTTAGCAATTAAGCCCAATTATGTAAAAGTAAAAACAATGATTGTAAAAGTTGTCTAATTTCCGCCTCTCTCTGGCTTGTGCGGCTGTAAACTGTGATTTATGCTTATTAATCCTGACCTAACCTTAGACTAAATTAAGGGCCTCCGAATAAGCTTTCCAACAAGGTATCATATGCCTTAATTGGGCCTAAGATGAGTAAGTTAGGCCCATTTAAGTGAAGGAACATCATGGACTGCGCATTGATCCGTGCCAGAGAACACGGCACCCAATTTAGCCTTGATTTTGGCCTAAATTTAAAATTCTTGTGAAAACTGAAATTGTAGGTCTCTTCCATATCTTTCAAGGGACAGCAAGATCACCAAAATCAGATATTTGTAGCTCCAGCTATATGCTCTGCGTAAGGCAACAAGGTCGGGATGAGTGAAAAATCTGAAAAGTATCAATGTTTAGCAATTAAGCCAAATAATGTAAAAGAAAAAACAAGGATTGTAAAAGTTGTCTAATTTCCGTCTCTCTCTGGCTTGTGCGGATGTAAAATGCTTTTTAGGCTTTTTAATCCTAACCTAACCCATGACCAAATTAAAGGCCTCTGAATAAGCTTTCCAACAAGGTATCATATGCCTTAATTGGGCTTAAGATGATTAAGTTAGGCCCATTTAAGTGAAGGAAATTCATGGACTGAGCACTGATCCGCGCCTGAGAACTCGGGATCCAATTTAGCCTTGATTTTGGCCTAATTTGACAATTCTTGTTAAGCCTGAAATTGTAGGTCTCTTCCTTATCTTTCTAGGGACAACAAGATCGCCAAAATCCGATATCTGTATCTCTAGTTATGCTCTGCACAAGCCAACAAGGTCAGGATGAATGAAAAATCCGAAAATTAACAATGTTTAGCAATTAAGCCCAATAATGTAAAAGATAAAACAATGATTACTCATCTTAAGGGCCTCTGAATAAGCTTTCCAACAAGGTATCATATGCATTAATTGGGCTTAAGATGAGTAAGTTAGGCCTATTTAAGTGAAGGAACATCATGGACTGCGCACTGATCCGCGCCAGAGAACACGTCCCCCAATTTAGCCTTGATTTTGGCCTAAATTGAAAATTCTTGTGAAAACTGAAATTGTAGGTCTCTTCCATATCTTTCAAGGGACTGCAAGATCACCAAAATCAGATATCTGTAGCTCCAGTTATGCTCTGTGTAAGGCAACAAGGACAGGATGAGTGAACAATCAGAAAATTAACAATGTTTAGAAATTAAGCCCAATAATGTAAAAGATAAAACAATGATTATAAAAGTTGTCTAATTTCCGTCTCTCTCTGGCTTGTGCGGCTGTAAACGGTGATTTATGCTTACTAATCCTGACCTAACTCTAGAACAAATTAAGGGCCTCTGAATAAGCTTTACAACAAGGTATCATATGCCTTAATTGGGCTTAAGATGACTAAGTTAGGCCCATTTAAGTGAAGGAACATCATGGACTGCACACTGATCCGTGCCAGAGAACTCGGGATCCAATTTAGCCTTGATTTTGGCCTAATTTTAAATTCTTGTGAAACCTGATATTGTAGGTCTCTTCCTTATCTTTCAAGGGACCACAAGATCACCAAAATCCGATATCTGTATCTCTAGTTATGCTCTGTGTAAGTCAACAAGGTCCGGATGAGTAAAATTCTGAAAATTAACAATGTTTAGCAATTAAGCCCAATTATGTAAAAGCTAAAACAATGATTGTAAAAGTTGTCTAATATCCGCCTCTCTCTGGCTTGTGCGGCTGTAAACTGTGATTTATGCTTATTAATCCCGACCTAACCCTAGACTAAGTTAAGGGCCTCTGAATAAGCTTTCCAACAAGGTATCGTATGCCTTAATTGGGACTAAGATGAGTAAGTTTGGCCCATTTAAGTGAAGGAACATCATGGACTGCTTATTGATCCGTGCCAGAGAACACTGCACCCAATTTAGCGTTGATTTTGGCCTAAATTGAAAATTCTTGTGAAAACTGAAATTGTAGGTCTCTTCCATATCTTTCAAGGGACAGCAAGATCACCAAAATCAGATATTTGTAGTTCCAGTTATGCTCTGCATAAGGCAACAAGGTCAGGATGAGTGAAAAATCTGAAAAGTAACAATGTTTTGAAATTAAGCCCAATAATGTGAAAGATAAAACAATGATTATAAATTTTGTCTAATTTCCGTCTCTCTCTGGCTTGTGCGGCTGTAAAATGCTTTTTATTCTTATTAATCCTTACCTAACCCTAAACCAAATTAAGGGCCTCTGAATAAGCTTTCCAACAAGGTATCATATGCCTTTATTGGGCTTAAGATGAGTAAGTTAGGCCCATTTAAGTGAAGGAAATTCATGGACTGAGCACTGATCCGCGCCTGAGAACTCGGGACCCAATTTAGCCTTGATTTTGGCCTAATTTGACAATTCTTGTGAAACCTGAAATTGTAGGTCTCTTCCTTATCTTTCTAGGGAGAGCAAGATCACCAAAATCCGATATCTGTATCTCTAGTTATGCTCTGCACAAGGTAACAAGGTCAGGATGAATGAAAAATCCGAAAATTAACAATGTTTAGCAATTAAGCCCAATAATGAAAAAGATAAAATAATGATTACAAAAGTTTTCGAATTTCCGTCTCTCTCTGGCTTGTGCGACTGTAAACTGCTATTTATGCTAATTAATCCTGACCTAACCCTAGACTAAATTAAGGGCCTCTGAATAAGCTTTCCAACAAGGTATCATATGCCTTAATTGGGCTTAAGATGAGTAAGTTAGGCCTATTTAAGTGAAGGAACATCATGGACTGCGCACTGATCCGTGCCTGAGGACTCAGGATTTAATTTAGCCTTGATTTTTGCCTAATTTGACAATTCTTGTGTAACCTGAAATTGTAGGTCTCTTCCTTATCTTTATAGGGACAGCAATATCACCAAAATCCGATATTTGTAAATCTAGTTATGCTCTGCGTAAGGCAACAAGGTCAGGATGAGTGAAAAATCCGAAAATTAACAATGGTTAGCAATTAAGCCCAATAAGGTAAAAGAAAAAACAATGATTATAAAAGTTGTCTAATTTCCGCCTCTCTCTGGCTTGTGTGGCTGTAAACTGTTATTTATGCTTATTAATCATGACCTAACCCTAGACCAAATTAAGGGCCTCTGAATAAGCTTTCCAACATGGTATCATATGCCTTAATTGGGCATAAGTTGAGTAAGTTAGGCCCATTTTAGTGAAGGAACATCGTGGACTGCACACTGATCCATGACCGAGTACTCGGGATCCAATTTAGCCTTGATTTTGACCTAATTTGACAATTCTTGTGAAGCCTGAAATTGTAGGTCTCTTCCTTATCTTTCTAAGGACAACAAGATCACCAAAAATCAAATATATGTAGCTCTAGTCAAGCTCTGCGCAAGGCAACAAGGTCACGATGAGTGAAAAATCTGAAAATTAACAATGTTTAGCAACTAAGGCCAATTATGTAAAAGCAAAAACAATGATTGTAAAAGTTGTCTAATTTCTGTCTCTCTATGGCTTGTGCGGCTGTAAAGTGCTATTTATGCTTATTAATCCTGACCTAACCCTAGACCAAATTAAGGAGCTCTGAATAAGCTTTCCAACAAGGTATCATATGCCTTAATTGGGCATAAGTTGAGTAAGTTAGGCCCATTTTAGTTAAGGAACATCGTGGACTGCACACTGATCCGTGACAGAGTACTCGGGATCCAATTTAGTCTTGATTGTGGCCTAATTTGACAATTCTTGTGAAGCCTGAAATTGTAGGTCTCTTCCTTATCTTTCTAAGGACAACAAGATCACCAAAAATCAAATATATGTAGCTCAAGTCAAGCTCTGCGCAAGGCAACAAGGTCACGATGAGTGAAAAATACGAAAATTAACAATGTTTAGCAATTAAGGCCAATTATGTAAAAGCAAAAACAATGATTGTAAAAGTTGTATAATTTCTGTCTCTCTATGGCTTGTGCGGCTGTAAACTGCTATTTATGCTTATTAATCATGACCTAACCCTAGACAAAATGAAGGGCCTCTGAATAAGCTTTCCAACAAGGTATCTTATGCCTTAATTGGGCTTAAGATGAGTAAGTTAGGCCCATTTAAATGAAGGAACATCATGGACTGCGCACTCATCCATGCCAGAGAACTTGGGACCCAATTTAGCCTTGATTTTGGCCTAATTTGACAATTCTTGTGAAAACTTAATTTGTAGGTCTCTTCCTTATCTTTCAAGGGACAGCAAGATCACCAAAATCCGTAACTGTAGCTCTAGTTATGCTCTGCGTAAGGCAACAAGGTCAGGATGAGTGAAAAATCCGAAAATTAACAATGTTTATCAATTAAGCCCAATAATGTAAAAGAAAAAATAACGATTATCAAAGTTGTCTAATTTCCGTCTCTCTCTGGCTTGTGCGGCTGTAAACTGCTATTTATGTTTAATAATACTGACCTAACCCTAGACCAAATTAAGGGCCTCTGAATATGCTTTCCAACAAGGTATCATATGCCTTAATTGGGCTTAAGATGAGTAAGTTCGGCCCATTTAAGGAAAGGAACTTCATGGACTGCGCACTGATCAGCGCTTGAGAACTCGGGACCCAGTTTAGCCTTTATTTTGGCCTAATTTGACAATTGTTGTGACACCTGAAATTGTAGGTCTCTTCCTTATCTTTCTTGGGATAGCAAGAACACCAAAATCCGATATATGTATCTCTAGTGATGCTATGCGCAAGGCAACAAGGTCAGGATGAATGAGAAATTCGAAAATTAACAATGTTTAGCAATTAAGCCCAATAATGTAAAAGATAAAACAATGATTATAAAAGTTTTCGAATTTCCGTCTCTCTCTGGCTTGTGCGGCAGTAAACAGCTCTTAATGCTTATTAATCCTGATCTAACCCTAGACCAAATTAAGGGCCTCTGAATAAGATTTCCAACAAGGTATCATATGCCTTAATTGGGCGTAAGATGAGTAAGTTAGGCCCATTTTAGTGAATGAACTTCATGGACTGCGCACTGATCCGCGCCAGAGAACTCGGGATCCAATTTTGCCTTGATTTTTGCTAAATTTGACAATTCTTGTGAAGCCTGAAATTGTAGGCCTATTCCTTATCTTTCTAGGAACAACAAGATCACCAAAAATCTGATATATGTAGCTCTAGTTATGCTCTGCGCAAGGCAACAAGGTCACGATGAGTGAAAAATCCGAAAATTAACAATGTTTAGCAATTAAGCCAATTATGTAAAAACAAAAATAATGATTGTAAAAGTTGTCTAATTTCCGCCTCTCTCTGGCTTGTGCGGCTGTAAACTATGATTTATGCTTATTAATCCTGACCTAACCCTAGACCAAATTATGGGCCTCTCAATAAGCTTTCCAACAAGGTATCATATGCCTTAATTGGGCATAAGTTGAGTAAGTTAGGCCCATTTTAGTGAAGGAACATCATGGACTGCGCACTGATCCGCACCAGAGAACACGGCACCCAATTTAGCCTTGATTTTGGCCTAATTTGACAATTCTTGTGACACCTGAAATTGTAGGTCTCTTCCTTATCTTTCTAGGGACAGCAAGATCACCAAATTCCGATATTTGCATCTCTAGTTATGCTCTGCGCAAGGCAACAAGGTCAGGATGAGTGAAAAATCTAATAATTAACAATGTTTAGAAATTAAGCCCAATAAAGTAAAAGAAAATACAATGATTATAAAAGTTGTCTAATTTCCGTCTCTCTCTGGCTTGTGCGGCTGTAAACTGCTGTTTATGCTTATTAATCCTGACCTAACCCTAGACCAAATTAAAGGCCTCTGAATAAGCTTTCCAACAAGGTATCATATAGCTTAATTGTGCCTCAGATGAGTAAGTTAGGCCCATTTAAGTGAAGGAACATCATGGACTGCGCATTGATCCGTGCAAGAGAACACTGCACCCAATTTAGCCTTGATTTGGGCCTAAATTAAAAATTCTTGTGAAAACTGAAATTGTAGGTCTCTTCCATATCTTTCAAGGGACAGCAAGATCACCAAAAGCAGATATTTGTAGCTCTAGTTATGCTCTGCGTAAGGCAACAAGGTCAGGATGAGTGAAAAATCTGAAAAATAACAATGTTTAGAAATTAAGCCCAATAATGTAAAAGATAAAACAATGATTATAAAAGTTGTCTAATTTCCTTCTCTCTCTGGCTTGTGCGGCTGTAAAATGCTATTTATGCTTATTAATCCTAACCTAACCCTAGACCAAATTAAGGGCCTCTGAATAAGCTGTCCAACAAGGTATCATATGCCTTAATTGGGCTTAAGATGAGTAAGTTAGATCCATTTAAGTGAAGGAACTTCATGGACTGCGCACTGATCCGCGCCTGAGAACTCGGGACCCAATTTAGCCTTGATTTTGACAATTCTTGTGAAACCTGAAATTGTAAGTCTCTTCCATATCTTTCTAGGGACAGCAAGATCACCAAAATCCTATATTTGTATCTCTAGTTATGCTCTGCACAAGGCAACAAGGTCATGATGAATGAAAAATCCGGAAATTAACAATGTTTAGCAATTAAGCCCAATTATGTAAAAACAAAAATAATGATTGTAAAAGTTGTCTAATTTCCGCCTCTCTCTGGTTTGTGCGGCTGTAAACTGTGATTTATGCTTATTAATCCTGACCTAACCCTAGACTAAATTAAAGGCCTCTGAATAAGCTTTCCAACAAGGTATCATATGCCTTAATTGTGCTTAAGATGGGTAAGTTAGGCCCATTTAAGTGAAGGAACATCATGGACTGCGCACTGATCCGTGCCAGAGAACTCGGGATTTAATTTAGCCTTGATTTTGGCTAATTTGACAATTCTTGTGTATCCTGAAATTGTAGGTCTCTCCCTTATCTTTCTTGGGACAGCAAGATCACCAAAATCCGATATCTGTATCTCTAGTTATGCTCTGTGTAAGGCAACAAGGTCAGGATGAGTGAAAAATCCGAAAATTAACAATGGTTAGCAATTAAGCCCAATAATGTAAAAGAAAATACAATGATTATAAAAGTTGTCTAATTTACGTCTCTCTCTGGCTTGTGTGGCTGTAAACTGCTATTTATGCTTATTAATCCGGACCTAACCCTAGACCAAATTAAGGGCCTCTGAATAAGCTTTCCAACATGGTATCATATGCCTTAATTGGGTTTAAGATGAGTAAGTTAGACCCATTTAAGTGAAGGAACATCATGGACTGCGCACTGATCCACGCCAGAGAACTCTGGACCCAATTTAACCCTGATTTTGGCCTAATTTGACAATTCTTGTGAAACCTGAAATTGTAGGTCTCTTCCTTATCATTCTATGGACAACAAGATCACACTAGTGGAAAATATACATTAGACGGTAAAGGTTTACGTCAGTTAACCAAAAACTAGACGTTAAAAAGGGGGCGGTGGCAGTTTTGTAAATATCATACTTCATTAATTCACTGTTAACGTCAGTTGTTTTAAGGACTGACGTTAAAAGTGAGGCGGTGACAGTTTTGTAAATATGAAATCACTATTTGCGTCAGTTGTTTAATGAAATGACGTTAAAAGTGTTTTGCAAGAAATTATTAACACTTTTAACGTCAGTTGTTTATAAAACTGACGTTAGAAGTGTGATTTTTACTTCAGTTAAATAAATAACTGACATAAATAATCAACTCATTCCTATCTGTCTTTCGTTGTCATCTCCCTGTACGTTGTCACTCTTAACGCAGATCATCACTCCATATAGTGCAGTTTATTTCTAATATTTTTTTTTAAAAAGTTTATTTTTAATCTTAATTAATTAGCTTGAATTAGTAAATTAACAAATTCTTGTGCAAATTAAAATAAATAAACACTTTACATAAAACAAGTTATATATGTATAATCAAATCGTATCTCATTGAAGTGATTCATAAGTTACAATTACATGTTTAAAAGATAAAAAATTTCCGCAAGATAGCACTAAAATATAAAAAAGTTTCTGCTTCAACATCATTTTCTTCTCAGTCCTGTCCTCAAAAACTCCAACATTGAATGCATCCTCTCCCTCATTTGAAGTCCTTGATGCTCCATTTGAATCCACAGTCACTTTGGAGCCGTGGCAGAGTGAAGGGTGCACTCGATCTGTTTCAGCAATATTCTTGGAATAGCCACTTGGTGCCAAAGCTGAGGTTTTGGAACTGTAGCTGCTGATTCTCCAGAAGGATGATGGTGTGTGCAATTCACATAATGCGATTTACACACCCTTATCACCCATGTAATGCGATTTACACAACCTCAGAAGTTGTTTGACCATTAAGACAGAGACCTTTAAGTCTAGGTATAGGAAGAAAGAGTGATGAAGTTAATCTCCATGGCAGAGCCATATTGTGAAGCAGAAAAATTAAAGGAAGGAAGGAAGCTATTTATAGGAGTAGGGGATGAAGTTACTAGGCGTCGTAAGTTGCTAAAAAATTAAATTGATCATTAAGAGCATTAGGTTCCAAGGCGCATTGGGAGTTGGCAGTCATATATTATAAACGTGCAGAAAAGAAAACGCCCGAAGGATTAGGAAGAAACTTATACACTTTTAACGTCAGTTGTTGAATAAAACTGACGTTAAAAGTGTTTTGAAAATAAAAAATATTTATTTTTAACGTCAGTTGTTTATACAACTGACGTTAAAAGTGTGATTTTTACTTCAGTTAAATAAACAACTGACGTAAATAATCCTATATCCCTATCTGAAATGCCCTGTTGTCACTCTTAACACAGGTATGTTAACGTCAGTTGTTGAATAAAATTGAAGTTAAAAGTGTTTTTAAAATAAAAAATATTTATTTTTAACGTCTGTTGTTTATACAATTGACGTTAAAAGTGTGATTTTTACTTCAGTTAAATAAATAGCTGACGTAAATAATCCTATATCCCTAGCTATATGAAATGCCCTGTTGTCACTCAATTAACACAGGTCTCAGAGCCATTTTGTGAAGGAATAGAAATATAGAGGAAAAGAAGAGGTAGTATTACAGACTGATACAGAAGAATGTTACTTTATACAGAGAAACAACACTTTTAACGTCAGTTGTATTCAACAACGGACGTTAAAAGTGTTTTTTTTAAAAAAATATTAATATGTAACGTCAGTTTGTTAATAAAACTGACGTTAAAAAATTAATTTTAACGTCAGTTGTTTAATACAACTGACGTTAAATGTTGTTTATATACCCGCGCGCCTTCTGCACTTCGCTCTCTACGTACGTCTCTTTTCTCTTTTCATCACGCTCAACCCTAAATCACTCCCAACCCTCACTCTCACTCTCACCCAGCACAGAACCCTAATCGCAAGCTCATCTCCACCGCAACCACCGCGAGGGCTTCTTCGCCACCACCGTGAGGTACACTATTAACCCTAACTCTGTCTTTCCATTCATTCTTTGCAATAACTTGACGTACATCTCTCTTTCCCCTTCCCGTGCACTAACTCTCCTTGTCCCTCTGCTCTCAGTAACCACATTGAACGTTGGCCACCACTCGAGCTCCCCTCCCCACCACCACGCGAGCACCTATTTCTGGTGAGTATTTAGGGCACATTTTTGTATTTTTGGTTTTGAGTGTATGTTGAAACTGTAGTCTCAGTAGTTGAAACTTGAAACCATGAGTTTGAGTTGTTTGGAATGTATGTCTCTGTTTTTGGTTTTGAGTGCGTGTTGCTCTCTCTGTTGATCTGATCACACGGCCGTGATGCTAATCACGGTTAGGGCGTGATCAGCTTCCTGTGATGGCATGGTTGCATTCGGTTGGCACGTTACGGCCGTGATGGACATCACTGCCAGGCCGTGACCAGTGCTTGGCAATTAATCTTTAAAAACTATAGTTTTCAATCTCCCGTATTGTCCTTATATTGGATATATATATGTTTTGTATATCTACAGGTCCTATCTAGTTATGGATCGTAGTTGGATGGTTTGTAAGCGTACTAGTGCTGAGTATTTGAAGGGGGTGGGAGAATTTATAGAATTTGCGCAAAGGAATGTTCCTAATAGTAATGGAATGTTCTGTTGTCCTTGTGTCAAGTGTTTGAATACGAGGAAATGTATGGTGAAGGATATACGTACTCATTTGATTTGTGAAGGGATTTGCTTGAGTTATACAAGATGGATATGGCATGGTGATATGTTGTTGAGTAGTAATACGGCGAGTGTCTCCCAAAGTGAGGACGTTGACGTAGATATGGAGGATGATCGAGTAGAGGACATGATCTGTGATATTGGACAAGAGTCTTTTCATCGAGCGCATGTGTATGATAGGTTGTGCGGTGATGCGGATAAGCCTTTATATCCATGGTGTACTACTCATACACGGTTGTCGGCGGTGCTAAAATTGGTTTGTGTGAAGGCGAGAAATGGTTGGAGCGATAAAAGCTTCACGGAATTGCTTGAAGTGTTGAAAGACTTGCTTCCGGAGGACAACACATTGCCTGACCGTAACTATGAGGCCAAGAAGGTATTGTGTCCTATGGGTATGGAGTATAAGAAGATACACGCATGCCCCAATGATTGCATATTGTACACCGGTGTTCATGAAGAGAAACACGATTGCCCCAAATGTGGGTTATCACGATACAAAGTGAAGGGTGGTGATGATGATGATGATGTTGATGATGTGAGAAAAAACGGTCCTCTTGCGAAGGTGTTGTGGTATCTTCCAATAATTCCAAGGTTCAAGCGATTGTTTGCCAATGCGAAAGATGCGAAGAATCGGATGGCATAATGATGAGAGGAAACGTGATGGAAAGGTTCGTCATCCTGCTGATTCTATTCAATGGAAGAATATCGATACTATGTTTCCGGATTTCGCCGATGAGCCAAGAAACCTAAGGCTTGGACTTGCTACAGATGGAATGAATCCTTATGGTAACATGAGTAGTATTCATAGTTCATGGCCTGTTCTGTTGGTGATTTACAACATGCCCCCTTGGTTGTGCATGAAGCGCAAATACATGATGTTGTCTATGATGATTTCGGGCCCAAAGCAACCGGGAAATGACTTAGATGTTTATCTAGGTCCCTTGATTGACGACTTGAAAACGTTGTGGGTGCTCGATTACACTAAGCTTACGGTGCCGGTATTTAAATATAAGTGGGTTGATAGTAACGGTGGTGTACAAACCGACGAATTGGGGTTCACATTGGTAGACCTCAACAAGTTAGGTCATATAAATGAGCCTTTCATAATGGCTTCCCAAGCAAAACAAGTGTTCTACATCACTGATCCTTTTAACAAAAGGTTGTTCGTGGTTCTCCAAGGAAAAAGCATGTATAATGGTAGTGATGAAAATGAAGATTCAAATCTTGATATTCTTGAGACTCCTTCTTTTTCAACAAACATGCCTGCTATAATCGAGGAGACACAGGTGGACGATGTACATGCCACTCGTGATGATCATCACGAAGGGATATTGATATAGGTAGTTTAAACTTAGTATACATTTATAACCTATGTTAATAAATATATATTGTTTTGAACAGGCATACATATGGATCATTGTTCCATTTTTCCTTTGCAATTCTGTAATGTGTGTGATATTCGTATTCTTGGGATATTTACTGAATGCAGGGATGGCTTAGGGGAGTGATATTTTAAAACTGAATTTAAAAAAAAAAATACTATTAACGTCAGTTGTATCATACAACTGACGTTAAAAGTATTTTATAAAAATATACAGTACATTATTAACGTCAGTTGTTTATAACAACTGACGTTAAAATTAAGACCTTTAACGTCAGTTCTTGATAACAATTGACGTTAGTTTTACCAAAATTAACGTCGGTTATGTTAAATAACTGACGTTAATTTTGACAAAATTAACGTCGGTTGTGTTAAAGAACCGACGTTAATAGTCGTATATTTAACGTCAGTTCTCAACTGACGTTAAAAGTTTAACTTTTAACGTCAGCTGTATTTACGTCAGTCAGTATTCTGACGTAAAAAAACAATTTTAACTGACGTAAAAAGCACTTATTGCACTAGTGTCACCAAAATCCGATATATGTATCTCTAGTTATGCTCTCCGCAAGGTAAGAAGGTCAGGATGAATGAAAAATCCGAAAATTAACAATGTTTCGCAATTAAGCCCAATAATGTAAAAGAAAAAACAATGATTATAAAAGTTGTCTAATTTTCGTCTCTCTCTGGCTTGTGCGGCTGTAAACTGCTATTTATGCTTATTAATCCTGACCTAACCCTAGACCAAATTAAAGGCCTCTGAATAAGCTTTCCAACAAGGTATCATATACCTTAATTGGGCTTAAGATGAGTATGTTAGGCCCATTTTAGTGAAGGAACTTCATGGACTGCGCACTGATCCACGCCAGAGAACTCGGGATCTAATTTAGCCTTGATTTTTGCTTAATTTGACAATTCTTGTGAAGCCTGAAATTGTAGGTCTCTTCCATATCTTTCTAGGGACAACAAGATCACCAAAAATCTGATATATGTAGCTCTAGTCAAGCTCTGCGCAAGGCAACATGGTCACGATGAGTGAAAAATCCGAAAATTAACAATGTTTAGCAATTAAGCCCAATTATGTAAAAGCAAAAACAATGATTGTAAAAGTTGTCTAATTTCCTCCTCTCTCTGGCTTATGCGGCTGCAAACTGTGATTTATACTTATTAATCCTGACCTAACCCTAGACCAAATTAAGGAGCTCTGAATAAGCTTTCCAACAAGGTATCATATGCCTTAATTGGGCATAAGTTGAGTAACTTAGGCCCATTTTAGTGAAGGAACATCGTGGACTGCACACTGATCCGTGCCAGAGTACTCGGGATCCAATTTAGCCTTGATTTTGGCCTAATTTGACAATTCTTGTGAAGCCTGAAATTGTAGGTCTCTTCCTTATCTTTCTAAGGACAACAAGATCACCAAAAATCCGATATATGTAGCTCTAGTCAAGCTCTGCGCAAGGCAACAAGGTCACGATGAGTTAAAAATCCGAAAATTTACAATGTTTAGCAATTAAGACCAATTATGTAAAAGCAAAAACAATGATTGTAAAAGTTGTCTAATTTCTGTCTCTTAATGGCTTGTGCGGCTGTAAAATGCTATTTATGCTTATTAATCCTGACCTAACCCTAGACAAAATGAAGGGCCTCTGAATAAGCTTTCCAACAAAGTATCATATGCCTTAATTGGGCTTAAGATGAGTAAGTTAGGCCCATTTAACTGAAGGAACATCATGGACTGCGCACACATCCGTGCCAGAGAACTTGGGACCCAATTTAGCCTTGATTTTGCCCTAATTTGACAATTCTTGTGAAAACTTAATTTGTAGGTCTCTTCCTTATCTTTCAAGGGACAACAAGATCACCAAAATCCGATATCTGTAGCTCTAGGTATGCTCTCCGTAAGGCAACAAGGTCACGATGAGTGAAAAATCCGAAAATTAACAATGTTTATCAATTAAGCCCAATAATGTAAAAGAAAAAATATTGATTATCAAAGTTGTCTAATTTCCGTCTCTCTCTGGCTTGTGCGACTGTAAACTGCTATTTATGTTTATTAATCCTGACCTAACCCTAGACCAAATTAAGGGCCTCTGAATATGTTTTCCAACAAGGTATCATATGCCTTAATTGGGCTTAAGATGAGTAAGTTCGGCCCATTTAAGTGAAGGAACTTCATGGACTGCGCACTGATCAGCGCCTGACAACTCGGGACCCAGTTTAGCCTTGATTTTGGCCTAACTTGACAATTCTTGTGAAACCTGAAATTGTAGGTCTCTTCCTTATCTTTCTTGGGATAGCAAGAACACCAAAATCCGATATCTGTATCTCTAGTTATGCTCTGCGCAAGGCAACAAGGTCAGGATGAATGAGAAATTCGAAAATTAACAATGTTTAGCAATTAAGCCCAATAATGTAAAAGATAAAACAATGATTATAAAAGTTTTCGAATTTTCGTCTCTCTGGCTTGTGCGGCAATAAACTGCTCTTTATGCTTATTAATCCTGACTTAACCCTAGACCAAATTAAGGGCCTCTGAATAAGATTTCCAACAATGTATCATATGCCTTAATTGAGCTTAAGATGAGTAAGTTAGGCCCATTTTAGTGAAGGAACTTCATGGACTGCGCACTGATCCGCGCCAGAGAACTCGGGATCCAATTTAGCCTTGATTTTTGCTAAATTTGACAATTCTTGTGAAGCCTGAAATTGTAGGTCTCTTCCTTATCTTTCTAGGAACAACAAGATCACCAAAAATCCGATATATGTAGCTCTAGTTATTCTCTGCGCAAGGCAACAAGGTCACGATGAGTGAAAAATCCGAAAATTAACAATATTTAGCAATTAAGCCCAATTATGTAAAAGCAAAAATAATGATTGTAAAAGTTGTATAATTTCCGCCTCTCTCTGGCTTGTGCGGCTGTAAACTGTGATTTATGCTTATTCATCCTGACCTAACCCTAGACCAAATTAAGGGCCTCAAAATAAGCTTTCCAACAAGGTATCATATGCCTTAATTGGGCATAAGTTGAGTAAGTTAGGCCCATTTTAGTGAAGGAACATCATGGACTGCGCACTGATCCGCACCAGAGAACACGACACCCAATTTAGCCTTGATTTTGGCCTAATTTGACAATTCTTGTGAGACCTGAAATTGTAGGTCTCTTCCTTATCTTTCTAGGGACAGCAAGATCACCAAATTCCGATATCTGTATCTCTAGTTATGCTCTGCGCAAGGTAACAAGGTCAGGATGAGTGAAAAATCTAAAAATTAACAATGTTTAGCAATTAAGCCCAATAATGTAAAAGAAAAAACAATGATTATAAAATTTGTCTAACTTCCGTCTCTCTCTGGCTCGGCTGTAAACTGCTATTTATGCTTATTAATCCTGACCTAACCCTAGACCAAATTAAAGGCCTCTGAATAAGCTTTCCAACAAGGTATCATATACCTTATTTGTGCCTAAGATGAGTAAGTTAGGCCCATTTCAGTGAAGGAACATCATGGACTGCGCACTGATCCGTGCCAGAGAACACGGCACCCAATTTAGCCTTGATTTGAGCCTAAATTGAAAATTCTTGTGAAAACTGAAATTGTAGGTCTCTTCCATATCTTTCAAGGGTCAGTAAGATCACCAAGATCAGATATTTGTAGCTCCAGTTATGCTCTGCGTAAGGGAACAAGGTCAGGATGAGTGAAAAATCTGAAAAATAACAATTTTAGCAATTAAGCCCAATAATGTAAAAGCAAAAAACAAAGATTGTAAAAGTTGTCTAATTTCCGTCTCTCTCTGGTTTGTGCGACTGCAAACTGCTATTTATTCTTATTAATCCTGATCTTACCCTAGACCAAATTAAGAACCTCTGAATAAGCTTTTCAACAAGGTATCATATGCCTTAATTGGGCTTAAGATGAGTAAGTTAGGCCCATTTAAGTGAAGGAACTTCATGGACTGCGCACTGATCCGCGCCTGAGAACTCTGGACCCAATTTAGCCTTGATTTTGGCCTAACTTGACAATTCTTGTGAAACCTGAAATTGTAGGTCTCTTCCTTATCTTTCTAGGGACAGCAAGATCACCAAAATCCGATATTTGTATCTCTAGTTATGCTCTGCACAAGGCAACAAGGTCAGGATGAATGAAAAATCCGGAAATTAACAATGTTTAGCAATTAAGACCATTAATGTAAAAGATAAAACAATGATTACAAAAGTTTTCGAATTTCCGTCTCTCTCTGGCTTGTGCGGCTGTAAACTGCTATTTATGCTTATTAATCCTGACCTAACCCTAGACTAAATTAAGGGCCTCTGAATAAGCTTTCCAACAAGGTATCATATGCCTTAATTGTGCTTAAGATGAGTAAGTTAGGCCCATTTAAGTGAAGGAACATCATGGACTGCGCACTGATCCGTGCCAGAGATCTCGGGATTTAATTTAGCCTTGATTTTGGCCTAATTTGACAATTCTTGTGTAACCTGAAATTGTAGGTCTCTACCTTATCTTTCTAGGGACAACAAGATCACAAAAATCCGATATCTGTATCTCTAGTTATGCTCTGTGTAAGGCAACAAGGTCAGGATGAGTGAAAAATCCCAAAATTAACAATGGTTAGCAATTAAGCCCAATAATGTAAAAGAAAAAACAATGATTACAAAAGTTGTCTAATTTCCGTCTCTCTGTGCCTTGTGTGGCTGTAAACTGCTATTTATGCTTATTAATCCTGACCTAACCCTAGACCAAATTAAGGGCCTCTGAATAAGCTTTCCAACAAGGTATTATATGCCTTAATTGGGTTTAAGATGAGTAAGTTAGGCCCATTTAAGTGAAGGAACATCATGGACTGAGCACTGATCCACGCCAGAGAACTCGGGACCCAATTTAGCCCTGATTTTGGCCTAATTTTACAATTCTTGTGAAACCTGAAATTGTAGGTCCCTTCCTTACCTTTTCAGGGACACCAAGTTCACCAAAATCTGATATTTGTATCTCAGGTTATGCTCTGCCCATGGCAACAAGGTCAGGATGAATGAAAACTCGGAATATTAACAATGTTTAGTATTTAAGCCGAATAATGTAAAAGAAAAAACAATGATTATAAAAGTTGTCTAATTTCTGTCTCTCTCTGGCTTGTGCGGCTGTAAACTGTTTTTTATGATTATTAATCCTTACCTAACCCTGGACCAAATTATAGGTCTCTGAATAAGCATTCCAACAAGGTATCATATACCTTAATTGGGCTTAAGATGAGTAAGTCAGGCCCATTTAAGTGAAAGAACATCATGGACTGCGCACTGATCCGTGCCAGAGAACACAACACCCAATTTAGCCTTGATTTTGGCCTAAATTGAAAATTCTTGTGAAAACTGAAATTGTAGGTGTCTTCCATATCTTTCAAGGGACATCAAGATCACCAAAATCTGATATCTGTAGCTCTAGTTATGCTGTGCGTAAGGCAACAAGGTCAGGATGAGTGAAAAATCTAAAAATTAACAATGTTTAGCAATTAAGCCCAATAATGTAAAAGCAAAAACAATGATTGTAAAAGTTGTCTAATTTCCGTCTCTCTCTGGCATGTGCGGCGGTAAACTGCCATTTATGCTTATTAATCTTGACCTAACCCGAGACCAAATTAAGGGCCTCTGAATAAGCCTTCCAACATGGTATCATATGCCTTAATTGGGCTTAAGATGAGTAAGTTAGGCCCATTTAAGTGAAGAAACATCATGGACTGCATACTGATCCGCACCAGAGAACTCGAGATCCAATTTAGCCTTGATTTTGGCCTAATTTGACAATTCTTGTGAAGCCTGAAATTGTAGGTCTCTTCCTTATCTTTCTAAGGACAACAAGATCACCAAAAATTCGATATTTGTAGCTCTAGTCAAGCTCTGCGCAAGGCAACAAGGTCACGATCAGTGAAAAATCCGAAAATTAACAATGTTTGGCAAATAAGCCCAATTATGTAAAAGCAAAACCAATGATTGTAAAAGTTGTCTAATTTCTGTCTCTCTCTGGCTTGTGCGGCTGTCAACTGCTATTTATGCTTCTTATTCCTGACCAAACCCTAGACCAAATTAAGGGCCTCCGAATAAGCTTTCCAACAAGGTATCATATGCCTTAATTGGACTTAAGATGAGTAAGTTCGGCCCAATTAAGTGAAGGAACATCATGGACTGTGCACTGATCCGCGCCAGAGAACCCGGGAACCAATTTAGCCTTGATTTTGTTCTAATTTGATAATTCTTGTGTCACCTGAAATTGTAGGTCTCTTCCATATCTTTCTAGGGACAGCAAGATCAACAAAATCCGATATCGGTATCTCTAGTTATGCTCTGTGTAAGGCAACAAAGTCAAGATGAGTGAAAAATCCGAAAATTAACAATGTTTAGCAATTAAGCCCAATAAAGTAAAAGCCAAAAACAATGATTGTAAAAGTTGTCTAATATACGTCTCTCTCTGGCTTGTGCCGCTGTTAACTGCTATTTATGCTTATTAATCATGACCAATCCCCTAGACCAAATTAAGGACCTCTGAAGAAGCTTTCCAGCAAGGTATCATAAGTCTTAATTGGGCTTAAGATGAGTAAGTTAGACCCATTTAAGTGAAGGATCATTATGGACTTGTGAAACCTGACATTGTAGGTCTCTTCCTTATCTTTCTAGGGACAACAAGATAACCAAAATCCGATACATGTAGCTCTAGTCAAGCTCTGCGCAAGGCAACAAGGTCAGGATGAGTGAAAAATCCGAAAATTAACAATTTTAGCAATTAAGCCCAATTATGTAAAAGCAAAAACAATGATTATAAAAGTCGTCAAATTTCCGTCTCTCTCTGGCTTGTGCGGCTATAAACTACTATTTATGCTTATTAATCCTGACCTAACCCAAGACCAAATTAAGGGCTTCTGAATAAGCTTTCCTACAAGGTATCATATGCCTTAATTGGGCTTAAGATGAGTAAGTTAGGCCCATTTAAGTGAAGGAACATCATGGACTATGCCGTGATCCCCGCCAGAGAACTCGGGACCCAATTTAGCCTTTATTTTGGCCTAATTTGACAATTCTTGTGAAACCTGAAATTGTAGGTCTATTCCTTATCTTTCTAGGGACAGCAAGATCACCAAAATCCGAAATCTATAGCTCTAGTTATGCTCTGCACAACTCAACAAGGTCAGGATGTACGAAAAATACGAAAATTAGCAATGTTTAAGTATTAAGCCCAATAATGTAAAGCAAACACAATGATTGTAAAAGTTTTCTAATATCTGTCTCTCTCTGGCTTGGCGGCTGTAACCTGCTATTTATGCTTATTAATCCAGACCTAACCCTAGACCAAACTAAGGCCTCTGAATAAGCTTTCCAACAAGGTACATATGCTTTAAATGGGCTTATGATGAGTAAGTTAGTCCCATTTAACTGAAGGAACATCATGGACTCGCATGACCGATCCGCACTGAGAGAACTCGGGACCCAATTTAGGCTTGATTTTGGCCTAATTTGACAATTCTTGCGACAACTTAATTTGTAGGTCTCTTCCTTATCTTTCTAGGGACAGCAAGATCACCAAAATCCGATATCTGTAGCTATAGTTATGCTCTGCATAATGCAACAAGGTCAGAATGAGTGAAAAATCCGAAAATTAACAATGTTTATCAATTAAGCCCAATAATGTAAAAGATAAAACAATGATTATAAAAGTTGTCGAATTTTCGTCTCTATCTGGCTTGTGCGGCTATAAACTGCTATTTATGCTTATTAATCCTGACCTAACCCTATACCAAATTAAGGGCTTCTAAATAAACTTTTCAACAAGCTATCATATGCCTTAATTGCGCTTAAGATGAGTAAGTTAGGCCCATTTAAGTGAAGGAACATCATGGACTGCGCACTGATCCACGCCAGAGAACTCGGGACCCAATTTAGCCTTGATTTTGGCCTAATTTGACAATTCTTGTGAAGCCTGAAATTGTAGGTCTCTTCCTTATCTTTCTAGGGACAACAAAATCACCAAAATCCGATATCTGTAGCTCTAGTCAAGCTCTGCGTAAGGCAACAAGGTCAGGATGAGTGAAAAATCCGAAAATTAACAATTTTAGCAATTAAGCCCAATAATGTAAAAGCAAAAACTATGATTGGAAAAGTTGTCTAATTTCCGTCTCTCTCTGGCTTGTACGGCTGTACACTACTATTTATGCTTATTAATCCTGACCAAATCCTAGACCAAATTAAGGGCCTCTGAATAAGCTTTTCAACAAGGTATCATATGCCTTAATTTCGCTTAAGATGAGTAAGTTAGGCCCATTTAAGTGAAGGAACATCATGGACTGCGCACTGATCCTTGCCATAGAACTCGGGATCCAATTCAGCCTTGATTTTGGCCTAATTTGACAATTCTTGTGAAACCTGAAATTGTAGGTCTCTTCCTTATCATTCTAGGGACAACAAGATCACCAAAAATCCGATATCTGTAGCTCTAGTCAAGCTCTGCGCAAGGAAACAAGGTCACGATGCGTGAAAAATCCGAAAATCAACCATATTTAACAATTAAGCCCAATTATATAAAAGCAAAAACAATGATTGTAAAAGTTGTCTAATTTACGTCTCTCTCTGTCTTGTGCGGCTGTAAACTGTTATTTATGCTTATTAATCCTGACCAAACCCTAGACCAAATTAAGGGCCCCTGAATAAGCTTTCCAACAAGGTATCATATGCCTTAATTGGGCTTAAGATAAGTAAGTTAGACCCATTTAAGTGAAGGAACATCATGGACTGTGCCCTGATCCCCGCCAGAGAACTCGGGACCCAATTTAACCTTTATTTTGGCCTAATTTGACAATTGTTGTGATACCTGAAACTGTAGGTCTATTCCTTATCTTTCTAAGGACTGTAAGATCACCAAAATCCGATATATGTAGCTCTAGTTATGCTCTGCGCAACGCAACAAGGTCAGGATGTACGAAAAATCCGAAAATTAGCAATGTTTAGCATTTAAGCCCAATAATGTAAAAGAAAAAAACAAGGATTATAAAAGTTGTTAAATTTCCGTCTCTCTCTGGCTTGTGCGTCTGTAAACTACTATTTATACTTATTAATCCTGACCTAACCCTAGACCAAATTAAGGGCCTCTGAATAAGATTTCCAAAAAGGTATCATATGCCTTAATTGGGCTTAAGATGAGTAAGTTAGGCCCATTTAAGTGAAGGAACATCATGGACTGCGCATCGATCCGCGCCAGGGAACTCGGGATCCAATTTAGTCTTGATTTTGGCCTAATTTGACAATTCTTGTGAAGCCTGAAATTGTAGGTCTCTTCCTTATCTTTCTAGGGACAACAAGATCACCAAAATCCGATATCTGTAGCTCTAGTCAAGCTCTGCGCAAGGCAAATAGGTCAGGTAGAGTGAAAAATCCGAAAATTAACAATGTTTAGCAATTAAGCCCAATATTGTAAAACCAAAAACAATGATTGTAAAAGTTGTCTAATTTCCGTCTCTCTCTGGCTTTTGCAGCTGTAAACTGCTATTTATGCTTATTAATCCTGACCTAACCCTAGACCAAATTAAGGGCCTCTGAATAAACTTTTCAACAAGCTATCATATGCCTTAATTGCGCTTAAGATGAGTAAGTTAGGCCCATTTAAGTGAAGGAACATCATGGACTGCGCACTGATCCGCGCCAGAGAACTCGGCACCCAATTTAGCCTTGATTTTGGCCTAATTTTACAATTCTTGTGAAGCCTGAAATTGTGGGTCTTTTCCATATCTTTCTGGGTACAACAAGATCACCAAAATCCGATATCTGTAGCTCTAGTCAAGCTCTGAGCAAAGCAACAAGATTAGGATGAGTGAAAAATCCGAAAATTAACAATGTTTAGCAATTAAGCCCAATAATGTAAAAGAAAAAACAATGATTATAAAAGTTGTCTAATTTCCGTCTCTCTCTGGCTTGTGCGGCTGTAAACTGCTATTTATGCTTATTTATCCTGACCTAACCCTAGACCAAATTAAGGGCCTCTGAATAAGCTTTCCAAAAAGGTATCATATGCCTTAATTTGGCTTAAGATGAGTAAGTTAGGCCCATTTAAGTGAAGGAACATCATGGACTGCGCACTGATTCGCGCCAGAGAACTCGGGATCCAATTTAGCCTTGATTTTTGCCTAATTTGACAATTCTTGTGAAACCTGAAATTGTAGGTCTCTTCCTTATCTTTCTAGGTACAGCAAGATTACCAAAATCCGATATCTTTAGCTCTAGTCAAGCTCTGCGCAAGGCAACAAGATCAGGATGAGTGAAAAATCCGAAAATTAACAATGTTTAGAAATTAAGCCCAATAATGTAAAAGCAAAAACAATGATTGTAAATGTTGCCTAATTTCCGTCTCTCTCTAACTTGTGCGGCTGTAAACAGCAATTTATGCTTATTAATCCTGACCAAACCCTAGACCAAATTAAGAGCCTCTCAATAAGCTTTCCAGCAAGGTATCATATGCCTTAATTGGGCTTAAGATGAGTAAGTTAGGCCCATTTATGTGAAGGAACATCATGGACTGTGCCCTGATCCCCGCCAGAGAACTCGGGACCTAATTTAACCTTTATTTTGTCCTAATTTGATAATTCTTGTGAAACCTGAAACTGTAGGTCTATTCCTTATCTTTCTAGGGACAGCAAGATCACCAAAATCCGATATCTGTAGCTCAAGTTATGCTCTGCGCAACGCAACAAGGTCAGGATGTACGAAAAATCCGAAAATTAGCAATGTTTAGCAATTAAGCCCAATTAAGCCCAATAGTGTAAAGCAAACACAATGATTGTAAAAGTTGTCTAGTTTCCGTCTCTCTCTTGTTTGGCAGCTGTAACCTGCTATTTATGCTTATTCATCCTGACCTAACCCTAGACCAAATTGAGGCCTCTGAATAAGCTTTCCAACAAGGTATCATATGCCTTAATTGGGCTTAAGATGAGTAAGTTAGTCCCATTTAAGTGAAGGAACATCATGGACTGCGCACAGATCCGCACCAGAGAACTCGGGACCCAATTTAGGCTTGATTTTGGCCTAATTTGACAATTCTTGTGATACCTGAAATTTTAGATCTCTTTCTTATTTTTCTAGGGACAACAAGATCACCAAAATCCAAAACCTGTAGCTCTAGTCAAGCTCTGCGTAAGGCAACAAGGTTAGGATGAGTGAAAAATCCGAAAATTAACAATGTTTAGCAATTAAGTCCAATAATGTAAAAGAAAAAACAATGATTGTAAAAGTTGTCTAATTTCCGTCTCTCTCTGGCTTTTGCGATTGTAAACTGCTATTTATGCTTATTAATCCTGACCAAACCCTAGACCAAATTAAGGGCCTCTGAATAAACTTTTCAACAAGCTATCATATGCCTTAATTGCGCTTAAGATGAGTAAGTTAGGCCCATTTAAGTGAAGGAACATCATGAACTGTGCACTGATCCGCGCCATAGAACTCGGCACCCAATTTAGCCTTGATTTTGGCCTAATTTGACAATTCTTGTGAAGCCTGAAATTGTAGGTCTCTTCCTTATCTTTCTAGGGACAACAAGATCACCAAAATCCGATATCTGTAGCTCTAGTCAAGCTCTGCGCAAGGCAAATAGGTCAGGTAGAGTGAAAAATCCGAAAATTAACAATGTTTAGCAATTAAGCCCAATAATGTAAAAGCAAAAACAATGATTGTAAAAGTTGTCTAATTTCCGTCTCTCTCTGGCTTTTGCAGCTGTAAACTGCTATTTATGCTTATTAATCCTGACCTAACCCTAGACCAAATTAAGGGCCTCTGAATAAAATTTTCAACAAGGTATCATATGCCTTAATTGCGCTTAAGATGAGTAAGTTAGGCCCATTTAAGTGAAGGAACATCATGGACTGCGCACTGATTCGCGCCAGAGAACTCGGGATCCAATTTAGCCTTGATTTTGGCCTAATTTGACTATTCTTGTGAAACCTGAAATTGTAGGTCTCTTCCTTATCTTTCTAGGTACAACAAGATTACCAAAATCCGATATCTTTAGCTCTAGTCAAGCTCTACGCAAGGCAACAAGATCAGGATGAGTGAAAAATCCGAAAATTAACAATGTTTAGAAATTAAGCCCAATAATGTAAAAGCAAAAACAATGATTGTAAAAGATGCCTAATTTCCGTCTCTCTCTGACTTGTGCGGCTGTAAACAGCAATTTATGCTTATTAATCCTGACCAAACCCTAGACCAAATTAAGGGCCTCTAAATAAGCTTTCCAAAAAGGTATCATATACCTTAATTGGGCTTAAGATGAGTAAGTTAGGCCCATTAAGGTGAAGGAACATTATGGACTGCGCACTGATCCGCGCCAGAGAACTCGGGATCCAATTTAGCCTTGATTTTTGACTAATTTGACAATTCTTGTTAAACCTGAAATTGTAGGTCTCTTCCTTATCTTTCTAGGTACAACAAGATCACCAAATCCGACATCTGTAGCTCTAGTCAAGCTCTGTGCAAAGAACCAAAATCAGGATGAGTGAAAAATCCGAAAATTAACAATGTTTAGCAATTAAGCCCAATAATGTAAAAGCAAAAACAATGATTGTAAAAGTTGTCTAATTTTCCTCTCTCTCTGACTTGTGCGACTGTAAACTGCTATTTATGCTTATTAATCCTGACCAAACCCTAGACCAAATCAAGGGCCTCTGAATAAGCTCTATAGCAAGGTATCATATGCCTTAATTGAGCTTAAGATGAGTAAGTTAGTCCCATTTAAGTAAAGGAACATCATGGACTGCGCACTGATCCGCAGCAGAGAACTCGGGACCCAATTTAGCCTTGATTTTGGCCTAATTTGACAATTCTTGTGAAACCTAAAACTGTAGGTCTCTTCCTTATCTTTCTAGGGACAACAAGATTACCAAAATCCGATATATGTAGCTCCAGTTATGCTCTGCGTAAGGCAACAAGGTCAGGATAAGTGAAAATTCCGAAAATTAACAATGTTCAGAAATTAAGCCCAGTAATGTAAAAGCAAAAACAATGATTGTAAAAGTTGTCTAATTTCCGTATCTCTCTGGTTTTTGCGGCTGTAAACTGCTATATTTGCTTATTAATCCTGAACTAACCTAAGACCGAATTAAGGGCCTCTGAATAATCTTTCCAACAAGGTATCATATGCCTTAATTGGCCTTAAGATGAGTAAGTTATGCCCATTTAAGTGAAGGAACATCATGGACTGCGCAATGATCCGTGCCCGCGAACATGGCACCCAATTTAGCCTTGATTTTGGCCTAATTTGACGATTCTTGTGAAACCTGAAATTGTAGGACTCTTCCTTATCTTTCTAGTTACAACAAGATTACCAAAATCCGATATATGTAGCTCCAGTTATGCTCTGCGTAAGGCAACAAGGTCAGGATAAGTGAAAATTCCGAAAATTAACAATGTTCAGAAATTAAGCCCAGTAATGTAAAAGGAAAAACATTGATTGTAAAAGTTGTCTAATTTCCGTCTCTCTCGGCTTGTGCATGTAAGCGCTATTTATGCTTATTAATCCTGACCAAACCCTAAACCAAATCAAGGGCCTCAAAATAAGCTCTACAACAAGGTATCATATGCCTTAATTGGGCTTAAGATGAGTAAGTTAGTCCCATTTAAGTAAAGGAACATCATGGACTGCGCACTGATCCGCAGCAGAGAACTCGGGACCCAATTTAGCCTTGATTTTGGCCTAATTTGACAATTCTTGTGACACCTGGAATTGTAGGTCTCTTCCTTATCTTTCTAGGGACAACAAGATCACCAAAATCCGATATATGTAGCTCCAGTTATGCTCTGCGTAAGGCAACAAGGTCAGGATGAGTGAAAATTCCGAAAATTAACAATGTTCATAAATTAAGCCCAGTAATGTAAAAGCAAAAACAATGATTTTAAAAGTTGTCTAATTTCCGTCTCTCTCTGGTTTTTGAGGCTGTAAACTGGTATTTATGCTTATTAATCCGACCTAACCTAGAGAATTAAGGGCCTTGAATAAGCTTTCCAACAAGGTATCATATGCCTTAATTGGGCTTAAGATGAGTAAGTAGGCCCATTTAAGTGAAGGAACATCATGGTGCACTAATCCGCAAGAGATCTCGGACCTAATTTAGCCTTGATTTTGCTTAATTTGACAATTCTTGTGAACCGGAATTGTAGGTCTCTTCCTTATCTTTCTAGGGACAACAAGAGCACCAAAATCCGATATATGTAGCTCAATTATGGTAAGGCAACAAGGCCAGGATGAGTGAAAATTCCAAAATTAACAATATTTAGAAAATAAAGCCAATAATGTAAATGCAAAAACAATATTAAAAGTTGTCTAATTCTCTCTCTCCCATTATAAACTACTATTTATACTTATTAATCGACCTAACCTAGACCAAATTAAGGGCCCGAATAAGCTTTCAACAATATCATATGCCTTAATTGGGCTTAAGATTAGTAACTTAGGCCCATTTAAGTGAAGGAACATCATGGATCGCACTAATCCGTACGAGAACTGGGACCCATTTAGCGATTTGACCTAATTTGACAATTCTGTGAAACCAAACTGTAGGTCTCTTCCTTATCTTTCTAGGGACAACAAGATTACCAAAATCCGATATATGTAGCTCCAGTTATGCTCGCGTAAGGCAACAAGGTCGGGATAAGTGAAAATCCAAAATTAACAATGTTCGAAATTAAGCATAATGTAAAAGCAAAAACAATGATTGTAAAAGTTGTCTAATTTCCGTATCTCTCTGGTTTTGCGGCTGTAAACTGCTATATTTGCTTATTAATCCTGAACTAACCTAAGACCGAATTAAGGGCCTCTGAATAATCTTTCCAACAAGGTATCATATGCCTTAATTGGCCTTAAGATGAGTAAGTTATGCCCATTTAAGTGAAGGAACATCATGGACTGCGCAATGATCCGTGCCCGCGAACATGGCACCCAATTTAGCCTTGATTTTGGCCTAATTTGACGATTCTTGTGAAACCTGAAATTGTAGGACTCTTCCTTATCTTTCTAGTTACAACAAGATTACCAAAATCCGATATATGTAGCTCCAGTTATGCTCTGCGTAAGGCAACAAGGTCAGGATAAGTGAAAATTCCGAAAATTAACAATGTTCAGAAATTAAGCCCAGTAATGTAAAAGGAAAAACATTGATTGTAAAAGTTGTCTAATTTCCGTCTCTCTCTGGCTTGTGCGACTGTAAACTGCTATTTATGCTTATTAATCCTGACCAAACCCTAAACCAAATCAAGGGCCTCAAAATAAGCTCTACAACAAGGTATCATATGCCTTAATTGGGCTTAAGATGAGTAAGTTAGTCCCATTTAAGTAAAGGAACATCATGGACTGCGCACTGATCCGCAGCAGAGAACTCGGGACCCAATTTAGCCTTGATTTTGGCCTAATTTGACAATTCTTGTGACACCTGGAATTGTAGGTCTCTTCCTTATCTTTCTAGGGACAACAAGATCACCAAAATCCGATATATGTAGCTCCAGTTATGCTCTGCGTAAGGCAACAAGGTCAGGATGAGTGAAAATTCCGAAAATTAACAATGTTCATAAATTAAGCCCAGTAATGTAAAAGCAAAAACAATGATTTTAAAAGTTGTCTAATTTCCGTCTCTCTCTGGTTTTTGAGGCTGTAAACTGGTATTTATGCTTATTAATCCTGACCTAACCCTAGACCGAATTAAGGGCCTCTGAATAAGCTTTCCAACAAGGTATCATATGCCTTAATTGGGCTTAAGATGAGTAAGTAGGCCCATTTAAGTGAAGGAACATCATGGACTGCGCACTAATCCGCACCAGAGATCTCGGGACCTAATTTAGCCTTGATTTTGGCTT
>CM061068.1:136163824-136200029 GCA_030762895.1 Sophora flavescens
CAAAATGAAGGGCATCTGAATAAGCTTGCCAACAAGGTATTATATGCCTTAATTGGACTTAAGATGAGTAAGTTAGGCCCATTTAAGTGAAGGAACATCATGGACTGCGCACTGATCAACGCCAGAGAACTCGGGATCCAATTTAGCCTTGATTTTGGCCTAATTTGACAATTCTTGTGAAACCTGAAATTGTAGGTCTCTTCCTTATCTTTCTAGGGACAACAAGATCACCAAAATCCGATATCTGTAGCTCTAGTCACGCTCTGCGCAAGACAAGAAAGTCAGGATGAGTGAAAATTCCGAAAATTAACAATGTTCAGAAATTAAGCCCTGTAATGTAAAAGCAACAACAATGATTTTAAAAGTTGTCTAATTTTCGTCTCTCTCTAGTTTTTGCGGCTGTAAACTGCTATTCATTCTTATTAATCCTGACCTAACCCTAGACCGAATTAAGGGCCTCTGAATAATCTTTCCAACAAGGTATCATATGCCTTAATTGGCCTTAAGATGAGTAAGTTATGCCCATTTTAATGAAGGAACATGATGGACTGCGCACTGATCCGTGCCAGCGAACATGGCACCCAATTTAGCCTTGATTTTGGCCTAATTTGACAACTCTTGTGAAAACTAAAATTGTAGGTCTCTTCCTTATCTTTCAAGGGACTACAAGATCACCAAAATCCGATATCTGTAGCTCTAGTTATACTCTGCGTAAGGCAACAAGGTCAGCATGAGTGAAAAATCCTAAAATTAACAAAGTTTAGCAATTAAGCCCAATAATGTAAAAGATAAAACAATGATTATAAAAGTTTTCGAATTTTCGTCTCTCTCTGGCTTACGCGGCTGTAAACTGCTATTTATGCTTATTAATCCTGACCTAACCCTTGAACAACATAAGGGCCTCTGAATAAGCTTTCCCACGAGGTATCATGTGCCTTAATTGGGCTTAAGATGAGAAAGTAGGTCCATTTAAGTGAAGGAACATCATGGACTGCGCACTAATCCGCACCAGAGAACTCGGGACCCAATTTAGCCTTGATTTTGGCCTAATTTGACAATTCTTGTGAAACCTGGAATTGTAGGTCTCTTCCTTATCTTTCTAGGGACAACAAGATTACCAAAATCCGATATATGTAGCTCCAGTTATGCTCTGCGTAAGGCAACAAGTTCTGGATTAGTGAAAAATCCTAAAATTAACAATGTTTATCAATTAAGCCCATTAATGTAAAAGGTAAAACAATGATTGTAAAAGTTGCCTAATTTCCGTCTCTCTCTGGCTTGTGCGGCTGTAAACCGCTATTTATGCATATAAATCCGGACCTAACCCTAGACCGAATTAAGGGCCTCTGACTAAGCTTCCAACAAGGTATTATATGCCTTAATTGGGCTTAAGATGAGTGAGTTATGCCCATTTAAGTGAAGGAACATCATGGACTGCGCGCTGATCCGAGCTAGAGAACTCGGGATCCAATTTAGCCTTGATTTTGGCCTAATTTGACAATTCTTGTGAAAACTGAAATTGTAGGTCTCTTCCTTGTATTTCAAGGGACAGCAAGATCACCAAAATCTGATATCTGTAGCTCAAGTCAAGCTCTGCGCAAGGCAACAAGATCAGCATGAGTGAAAAATCCGAAAATTAACAATGTTTAGCAATTTAGCCCAATAATGTAAAAGTAAAAACAATGATTGTAAAAGTTGTCTAATTTCCGTCTCTCTCTGGCTTCTGCGGCTGTAAACAGCTATTTATGCATATTAATCCTGACCTAACCCTAGACAAAATGTAGGGCATCTGAATAAGCTTTCCAACAAGGTATCATATGCCTTAATTGGACTTAAGATGAGTAAGTTAGGACCATTTAAGTGAAGGAACATCATGGACTGCGCACTGATCAATGCCAGAGAACTCGGGACCCAATTTAGCCTTTATTTTGGCCTAATTTGACAATTCTTGTGAAACCTGAAATTGAAGGTCTCTTCCTTATCTTTCTAGGGACAATAAGTTCACCAAAATCCAATACTTGTAGCTCTAGTCAACCTCTTCGCAAGGCAACAAGGTCAGGATGACTGAAAAATCCGAAAATTAACAATGTTTAGCAATTAAGCCCAATAATATAAAAGCAAAAACAATGATTGTAAAAGTTGTCTAATTTCGGTCTCTCTCTGGTTTGTGCAGCTGTAAACTACTATTTATGCTTATTATTCCTGACCTAACCCTAGACCAAATTAAGGGCCTGTGAATAAGCTTTCCAACAAGGTATCATATGCCTTAATTGGGCTTAAGATGAGTAAATTAGGCCATTTAAGTGACGGAACGTCATGGACTGCGCACTGATCCGCGCCAGAGACTCGGGACCTAATTTAGCCTTGATTTTGGCTTAATTTGACGATTCTTGTGAAACCTGAAATTGTAGGTCACTTCCTTATCTTTTTAGGGACAACATGATCACCAAAATCTGATATATGTAGCTCTAGTCAAGCTCTGAGAAAGGCAACAAGGTCAAGATGAGTGAAAAATACGAAAATTAACAATGTTTAGCAATAATGCCCAATTGAGGTCAATAATGTAAAAGTATAAACAATGATTGTAAAAGTTGTCTAATTTCCATCTCTCTCTGGCTTGTTCGGCTGTATACTGCAATTTATGCTTATTTATCCTGACCTGACCCTAGACCAAATTAAGGGCCTCTGAATAAGCTTTCCAACAAGGTATCATATCCCTTAATTGGGCTTAAGATGAGTAAGTTAGACCCATTTAAGTTAAGGAACATCATGGATCGCAAGACGATCCGCGCCGGAGAACTCGGGACCCAATTTAGCCTTTATTTTGGCCTAATTTGACAATTCTTGTGAACCTGAAATTGTAGGTCCCTTCCTTATCTTTCTAGGGACAGCAAGATCCCCAAAATTCGATATCTGTATCTCTAATTATGCTATGCGTAAGGCAACAAGGTCATGATGAGTGAAAAATCCGAAAATTAACAATGTTTAGCAATTAAGCCCAACAATGTAAAAGATAAAACAATGATTATAAAAGTTGTCGAATTTCCGTCTCTCACTGGCTTGTGCGGCTGTAAACTGCTATTTATGGTTATCAATCCTGACCTAACCCTAGGCCAAATTAAGGGCCTCTGAATAAGCTTTCCAACAAGGTATCATATGCCTTAATTGGGCTTAAGATGAGTAAGTTAGGCCATTTAAGTGAAGGAACATCATGGACTGCACACTGATCCGCGCCAGAGAACTCGGGATCCAATTTAGTCTTGATTTTGGCCTAATTTGACAATTCTTGGGAAACATGAAATTGTAGGTCTCTTCCTTGTCTTTCTGGGGACAACAAGATCACCAAAATCCGATATCTGTAGCTCCAGTTATACTCTGCATAAGGTAACAAGGTCAGGATGAGTGAAAAATCCTAAAATTAACAATGTTTAGCAATTAAGCCCAATAATGTAAAAGCAAAAACAATGATTGTAAAAGTTGTCTAATTTTCGTCTCTCTCTGGCTTGTGCGACTGTAAACCGCTATTTATTCTTATAAATCCTGACTTAACCTAGTAGAACAAATTAAGGGCCTCTGAATAAGCTTTCCAACAAGGTATCATATGCCTTAATTGTGCTTAAGATGAGTAAGTTAGGACCATTTAAGTGAAGGAACATCATGGACTGCGCACTGATCAATGCCAGAGAACTCGGGACCCAATTTAGCCTTTATTTTGGCCTAATTTGACAATTCTTGTGAAACCTGAAATTGAAGGTCTCTTCCTTATCTTTCTAGGGACAATAAGTTCACCAAAATCCAATACTTGTAGCTCTAGTCAACCTCTTCGCAAGGCAACAAGGTCAGGATGACTGAAAAATCCGAAAATTAACAATGTTTAGCAATTAAGCCCAATAATATAAAAGCAAAAACAATGATTGTAAAAGTTGTCTAATTTTCGGTCTCTCTCTAGGTTTGTGCAGCTGTAAACTACTATTCATGCTTATTAATCCTGACCTAACCCTAGACCAAATTAAGGGCCTGTGAATAAGCTTTCCAACAAGGTATCATATGCCTTAATTGGGCTTAAGATGAGTAAATTATGGCCATTTTAGTGAAGGAACATCATGGATGCCAGACCGATCCGTGCGCGAGAACATGGGACCTAATTTAGCCTTGATTTTGGCTTAATTTGACGATTCTTGTGAAAACTGAAATTGTAGGTCACTTCCTTATCTTTTAGGGACAACAAGATCACCAAAATCGATATATGTAGCTCTAGTCAAGCTCTCGAGAAAGGCAACAAGGTCAAGATGAGTGAAAAATACGAAAATTAACAATGTTTAGCAATAATGCCCAATTGAGGTCAATAATGTAAAAGTATAAACAATGATTGTAAAAGTTGTCTAATTTCCATCTCTCTCTGGCTTGTTCGGCTGTATACTGCAATTTATGCTTATTTATCCTGACCTGACCCTAGACCAAATTAAGGGCCTCTGAATAAGCTTTCCAACAAGGTATCATATCCCTTAATTGGGCTTAAGATGAGTAAGTTAGACCCATTTAAGTTAAGGAACATCATGGACTGCGCACTGATCCGCGCCAGAGAACTCGGGACCCAATTTAGCCTTTATTTTGGCCTAATTTGACAATTCTTGTGAACCTGAAATTGTAGGTCCCTTCCTTATCTTTCTAGGGACAGCAAGATCCCCAAAATTCGATATCTGTATCTCTAATTATGCTATGCGTAAGGCAACAAGGTCATGATGAGTGAAAAATCCGAAAATTAACAATGTTTAGCAATTAAGCCCAACAATGTAAAAGATAAAACAATGATTATAAAAGTTGTCGAATTTCCGTCTCTCACTGGCTTGTGCGGCTGTAAACTGCTATTTATGGTTATCAATCCTGACCTAACCCTAGGCCAAATTAAGGGCCTCTGAATAAGCTTTCCAACAAGGTATCATATGCCTTAATTGGGCTTAAGATGAGTAAGTTAGGCCATTTAAGTGAAGGAACATCATGGATCGCACACCGATCCGATCCGCGCCAGAGAACTCGGGATCCAATTTAGTCTTGATTTTGGCCTAATTTGACAATTCTTGGGAAACATGAAATTGTAGGTCTCTTCCTTGTCTTTCTGGGGACAACAAGATCACCAAAATCCGATATCTGTAGCTCCAGTTATACTCTGCATAAGGTAACAAGGTCAGGATGAGTGAAAAATCCTAAAATTAACAATGTTTAGCAATTAAGCCCAATAATGTAAAAGCAAAAACAATGATTGTAAAAGTTGTCTAATTTCCGTCTCTCTCTGGCTTGTGCGACTGTAAACCGCTATTTATTCTTATAAATCCTGACCTAACCGTAGAACAAATTAAGGGCCTCTGAATAAGCTTTCCAACAAGGTATCATATGCCTTAATTGTGCTTAAGATGAGTAAGTTAGGACCATTTAAGTGAAGGAACATCATGGACTGCGCACTGATCAATGCCAGAGAACTCGGGACCCAATTTAGCCTTTATTTTGGCCTAATTTGACAATTCTTGTGAAACCTGAAATTGAAGGTCTCTTCCTTATCTTTCTAGGGACAATAAGTTCACCAAAATCCAATACTTGTAGCTCTAGTCAACCTCTTCGCAAGGCAACAAGGTCAGGATGACTGAAAAATCCGAAAATTAACAATGTTTAGCAATTAAGCCCAATAATATAAAAGCAAAAACAATGATTGTAAAAGTTGTCTAATTTCGGTCTCTCTCTGGTTTGTGCAGCTGTAAACTACTATTTATGCTTATTATTCCTGACCTAACCCTAGACCAAATTAAGGGCCTGTGAATAAGCTTTCCAACAAGGTATCATATGCCTTAATTGGGCTTAAGATGAGTAAATTAGGCCATTTAAGTGACGGAACGTCATGGACTGCGCACTGACCCGCGCCAGAGACTCGGGACCTAATTTAGCCTTGATTTTGGCTTAATTTGACGATTCTTGTGAAACCTGAAATTGTAGGTCACTTCCTTATCTTTTTAGGGACAACATGATCACCAAAATCTGATATATGTAGCTCTAGTCAAGCTCTGAGAAAGGCAACAAGGTCAAGATGAGTGAAAAATACGAAAATTAACAATGTTTAGCAATAATGCCCAATTGAGGTCAATAATGTAAAAGTATAAACAATGATTGTAAAAGTTGTCTAATTTCCATCTCTCTCTGGCTTGTTCGGCTGTATACTGCAATTTATGCTTATTTATCCTGACCTGACCCTAGACCAAATTAAGGGCCTCTGAATAAGCTTTCCAACAAGGTATCATATCCCTTAATTGGGCTTAAGATGAGTAAGTTAGACCCATTTAAGTTAAGGAACATCATGGACTGCGCACTGATCCGCGCCAGAGAACTCGGGACCCAATTTAGCCTTTATTTTGGCCTAATTTGACAATTCTTGTGAACCTGAAATTGTAGGTCCCTTCCTTATCTTTCTAGGGACAGCAAGATCCCCAAAATTCGATATCTGTATCTCTAATTATGCTATGCGTAAGGCAACAAGGTCATGATGAGTGAAAAATCCGAAAATTAACAATGTTTAGCAATTAAGCCCAACAATGTAAAAGATAAAACAATGATTATAAAAGTTGTCGAATTTCCGTCTCTCTCACTGGCTTGTGCGGCTGTAAACTGCTATTTATGGTTATCAATCCTGACCTAACCCTAGGCCAAATTAAGGGCCTCTGAATAAGCTTTCCAACAAGGTATCATATGCCTTAATTGGGCTTAAGATGAGTAAGTTAGGCCATTTAAGTGAAGGAACATCATGGACTGCACACTGATCCGCGCCAGAGAACTCGGGATCCAATTTAGTCTTGATTTTGGCCTAATTTGACAATTCTTGGGAAACATGAAATTGTAGGTCTCTTCCTTGTCTTTCTGGGGACAACAAGATCACCAAAATCCGATATCTGTAGCTCCAGTTATACTCTGCATAAGGTAACAAGGTCAGGATGAGTGAAAAATCCTAAAATTAACAATGTTTAGCAATTAAGCCCAATAATGTAAAAGCAAAAACAATGATTGTAAAAGTTGTCTAATTTCCGTCTCTCTCTGGCTTGTGCGACTGTAAACCGCTATTTATTCTTATAAATCCTGACCTAACCGTAGAACAAATTAAGGGCCTCTGAATAAGCTTTCCAACAAGGTATCATATGCCTTAATTGTGCTTAAGATGAGTAAGTTAGGACCATTTAAGTGAAGGAACATCGTGGACTGCGCATTGATCCTTGCCAGAGAACTCGGGACCCAATTTAGCCTTTATTTTGGCCTAATTTGACAATTCTAGTGAAACCTGAAATTGTAGGTCTCTTCCTTATCTTTCTAGGGACAACAAGATCACCAAAATCCGATATCTGTAGCTCCAGTTATACTCTGCATAAGGTAACAAGGTCAGGATGAGTGAAAAATCCTAAAATTAACAATGTTTAGCATTTAAGGCCAATAATGTAAAAGCAAAAACAATGATTGTAAAAGTTGTCTAATTTTCGTCTCTCTCTGGCTTGTGCGACTGTAAACTGCTATTTATGCTTATTAATCCTGACCTAACCCTAGACCAAATTAAGGGCCTCTGAATAAGCTTTCCAACAAGGTATCATATGCCTTAATTGTGCTTAAGATGAGTAAGTTAGGACCATTTAAGTGAAGGAACATCATGGACTGCACACGGATCCGCGCCAGAGAACTCGGAACCCAATTTAGCCTTGATTTTGGCCTAATTTGACAATTCTAGTGAAACCTGAAATTGAAAGTCTCTTCCTTATCTTTCTAGGGACTACAAGATCCCCAAAATCCGATATCTGTAGCTTCAGTTATACTCTGCTCAAGGCTACAAGCTCAGGATGAGTGAAAAATCCCAAAATTAACAATGTTTAGAAATTAAGCCCAATATTGTAAAAGCAAAAACAATGATTGTAAAAGTTGTCTAATTTTAGTTTCTCTCTAACTTGTGCGGCTGTAATGTGCTATTGATGTTTATTATTCCTGACCTAACCCCAGACCAAATTAAGGGCCTCTGAATAAGCTTTCCAACACGGTATCATATGCCTTAATTGAGCTTAAGATGAGTAAGTTAGGCCCATTTAAGTGAAGGAACATCATGGATTAGGCAATGATCCGCACCAGAGAACTCGGGACCCAATTTATCCTTTATTTTGGCCTAATTTGACATTTCTAGTGACACCTGAAATTGTAGGTCTCTTCCTTATCTTTCTGGGGACAACAAGATCACCAAAATCCAATATCTATAGCTCAAGTCAAGCTCTGCGCAAGTCAACAAGGTCAGGATGAGTGAAAAATCCTAAAATTAACAATGTTTATCAATAAAGCCCAATAATGTAAAAGCAAAAACAATGATTGTAAAAGTTGTCTAATTTCTGTCTCTCTCTGGCTTGTACGGCTGTAAACTGCTATTTATGCTTATTAATCCCGACCTAACCCTGGACCAAATTAAGGGCCTAGAATAAGCTTTCCAACAAGGTATCATATGCCTTAATTTGGCTTAAGATGAGTAAGTTAGGCCCATTTATGTGAAGGAACATCATGGACTGCGCATTGATCCGCGCCAGAGAACTCGCGACCCAATTTTGCCTTGATTTTGGCCTAATATGACAATTCTAGTGAAACCTGAAATTATAGGTCTCTTCCTTATCTTTCTAGGGACAACAAGATCACCAAAATCCGATATCTGTAGCTTCAGTTATACTCTGCTCAAGGCAAAAAGGTCAGGATGAGTGAAAAATCCTAAAATTAACAATGTTTTCCAATTAAGCCCAATAATGTAAAAGCAAAAACAATGATTGTAAAAGTTGTCTAATTTCCGTCTCTCTCTGTCTTGTGCGGCTGTAAACTGCTATTCATGCTTATTAATCATGACCTAACCCTAGACCAAATTAAGGGCCTCTGAATAAGCTTTCCTACAAGGTATCATATGCCTTAATTGGGCTTAAGATGTGTAAGTTAGGCTCATTTAAGTGAAGGAACATCATGGACTGTGCACTGATTAGCGCCAGAGAACTCGAGACCCAAATTAGCCTTGATTTTGGCCTAATTTGACAATTCTGGTGACACCTGAAATTGTAGGTCTCTTCCTTATCTTTCTAGGGGCAACAAGAACACCAAAATCCGATATCTGTAGCTCCAGTTATACTCTGCATAAGGCAACAAGGTCAGGATGAGTGAAAAATCCTAAAATTAACAATGTTTAGCAATTAAGCCCAATAATGTAAAAGCAAAAACAATGATTGTAAAAGTTGTCTAATTTCCGTCTCTCTCGGGCTTGTGCGGCTGTAAACTGCTATTTATGCTTATTAGTCCTGACCAAACCCTAGACCAAATTAAGGGCCTCTGAATAAGCTTTTCAACAAGGTACCATATGCCTTGATTGGGCTAAAGATGATTTAGTTAGACCCATTTAGTGAAGGAACATCATGTACTGCGCACTGATCAGCGCCATAGAACTCGGGACCCAATTTAGCCTTGATTTGGGAGTAATTTTTCAATTCTTGCGAAACCAGGAATTGTAGGTCTCTTCCTTATCTTTCTAGGGACATCAAGATCACTAAAAATTGGATATATGTAGCCCTAGTTATGCTCTGCACCAGTCAACAAGCTCAGGATGAGTGAAAAATCCCAAAATTAACAATGTTTAGCAATTAAGCCCAATAATGTAAAAGCAAAAACAATGATTGTAAAAGTTTTCTAATTTCTGTCTCTCTCTAGCTTGTGCGGCTGTAATCTGCTATTGATGCTTATTATTCCTGACCTAACCCCAGACCAAATTAAGGGCCTCTGAATAAGCTTTTCAACACTGTATCATATGCCTTAATTGAGCTTAAGATGAGTAAGTTAGGTCCATTTAAATGAAGGAACATCATGGATTAGGCAATGATCCGCACCAGAGAACTCGGGACCCAATTTAGCCTTGATTTTGGCCTAATTTCACAATTCTAGTGAAACCTGAAATTGTAGGTCTCTTCCTTATCTTTCAAGGGACAACAAGATCACCAAAATCCGATATCTGTAGCTTCAGTTATACTCTGCGCAAGGCAACAAGGTCAGGATGAGTGAAAAATCCTAAAATTAACAATGTTTAGCAATTAAGCCCAATAATGTAAAAGCAAAAACAATGATTGTAAAAGTTATCTAATTTCTGTCTCTCTCTGGCTTTTGCGGCTGTAAATTGCTATTTATGCTTATTAATCCTGTCGTAACCCTAAACCAAATTAAGGGCCTCTGAATAAGCTTTCCAACAAGGTATCATATGCCTCAATTGGGCTTAAGATGAGTAAGTTAGGCCCATTTAAGTGAAGGAACATCATGGACTGCGCAATGATCCGCGCCAGAGAACTAGGGACCCAATTTAGCCTTTATTTTGGCCTAATATGACAATTCTTGTGAAACTTGAAATTGTAGGTCTCTTCCTTATCTTTCTAAGGACAACAAGATCACCAATATCCGATATTTGTAGCTTCAGTTATACTCTGCGCAAGGCAACAAGGTCAGGATGAGTGAAAAATCCAAAAATTAACAATGTTTAGCAATTAAGCCCAATAATGTAAAATCAAAAACAATGATTGTAAAAGTTGTTTAATTTCTGTCTCCCTTTGGCTTGTGCGGCTGCAAACAGTTATTTATTCTTATTAATCCAGACCTAACCCTAGACCAAATTAAGGGCCTCTAAATAAGCTTTCCCACAAGGTATCATATGCCTTAATTGGGCCTAAGATTAGTAGGTTAGGCACATTTAAGTGAAGGAACATCATGAACTGCGTACTGATCCGCGCCAGATAACTCGGGACCCAATTTAGCCTTGATTTTGGCCTAATTTTACAATTCTTGTGAAACCTGAAATTGTGGGTCTCTTCCTTATCTTTCCAGGGACAACAAGATCACCAAAATTCGATATATGTAGTTCTAGTCAAGCTCTGCGCAAGGCAACAAGGTCACGATCAGTGAAAAATCCTAAAATTAACAATGTTTAGCAATTAAGCCCATTAATGTAAAAGCTAAAACAGTGATTGTAAAAGTTGTCTAATTTCCGTCTCTCTCTGGCTTGTGCGGCTGTAAACCGTTATTTATGCTTATAAATCCTGACCTAACCCTAGACCAAATTAAGGGCCTCTAAATAAGCTTTCCAACAAGGTATCATATGCCTTAATTGAGCTTAAGAAGAGTAAGTTAGGCCCATTTAAGTGAAGGGACATCATGGAATGCGCATTGATCCGCGCCAGAGAACTCGGGACCCAATTTATCCTTTATTTTGGCCTAATTTGACAATTCTAGTGAAACCTGAAATTGTAGGTATCTTCCTTATCTTTCTAGGGACAACAAGATCACCAAAATCCAATATTTGTGGCTCTAGTCAAGCTCTGTCAAAGTCAACAAGGTCAGGATAAGTGAAAAATCCTAAAATTAACAATGTTTAGCAATTAAGCCAAATAACGTAAAAGCAAAAACAATGATTGTACAAGTTGTCTAATTTCTGTCTCTCTCTGGCTTGTGCGGCTGTAAACTGCTATTTATGCTTATTAATCTTGACCTAACCCTTGACCAAATTAAGGGCCTCTGAATAAGCTTTCCAACAAGGTATCATATGCCTTAATTGGGCTTAAGATGAGTAAGTTAGGCCCATTAAAGAGAAGAAACATCATGGACTGCGCAATGATCCGCGCCAGAGAACTCGGGACCCAATTTATCCTTTATTTTGGCCTAATTTGACAATTCTAGTGAAACCTGAAATTGTAGGTCTCTTCCTTATCTTTCTAGGGACAACAAGATCACCAAAATCCGATATCTGTAGTTCTAGTCAAGCTCTGCGCAAGGCAACAAGGTCACGATCAGTGAAAAATCCTAAAATTAACAATGTTTAGCAATTAAGCCCATTAATGTAAAAGCTAAAACAATGATTGTAAAAGTTGTCTAATTTTCGTCTCTCTCTGGCTTGTGCGGCTGTAAACCGTTATTTATGCTTATAAATCCTGACCTAACCCTAGACCAAATTAAGGGCCTCTAAATAAGCTTTCCAACAAGGTATCATATGCCTTAATTGAGCTTAAGATGAGTAAGTTAGGCCATTTAAGTGAAGGAACATCATGGAATGCGCATTGATCCGCGTCAGAGAACTCGGGACCCAATTTATCCTTTATTTTGGCCTAATTTGACAATTCTAGTGAAACACGAAATTGTAGGTATCTTCCTTATCTTTCTAGGGACAACAAGATCACCAAAATCCAATATTTGTAGCTCAAGTCAAGCTCTGCGCAATTCAACAAGGTCAGGATGAGTGAAAAATCCTAAAATTAACAATGTTTAGTAATTAAGCCCAATAATGTAAAAGCAAAAACAATGATTGTAAAAGTTGTCTAATTTCTGTCTCTCTCTGGCTTGTACGGCTGTAAACTGCTATTTATGCTTATTAATCCTAACCTAACCCTGCACCAAATTAAGGGCCTCTGAATAACCTTTCCAACAAGGTATTATATGTCTTAATTGGACATAAGATGAGCATCATGGACTGCGCACTGATCCACGCCAGAGAACTCGGGACCGAATTTAGCCTTTATTTTGGCCTAATTTGACAATTCTTGTATAACCTGAAGTTGTACGTCTCTTCCTTATCTTTCTAGGGACAACAAGATCACCAAAATCCAATACATGTAGCTCTAGTCCAGCTCTGCGCAAGGCAACAAGGTCAGGTTGAGTGAAAAATCCGAAAATTAACAATGTTTAGAAAATAAAGCCCAGTAATGTAAAAGCAAAAACAATGATTGTAAAAGTTGTCTAATATCCGTCTCTCTCTGGCTTGGCGGTTGTAAACTGCTATTTATGCTTATTAATCCTGACCTAACCCTGGACCAAATTAAGGGTATCTGAATAAGATTTCCAACAAGGTATCATATGCCTTAATTGGGCTTACGATGAGTAAGTTAGGCCCATTTAATTGAAGGAACATCATTGATTGCGCACTGATCCGATCCAGAGAACTCGCGACCCAATTTAGGCTTGATTTTGGCCTAATTAGAAAATTCTTGTGAAATCTGAAATTGAAGGTCTCATCCTTATCTTTTTGGGGATGACAAGAACACCAAAATCCAATACCTATAGCTCTAGTCAAGCTCTGCGCAAGGCCACAAGGTCAGGGCAAGTATAAAATCCGAAAATTAACAATGTTTAGCAATTAAGCCCAATAATGTAAAAGCAAAAACAATGATTGTAAAAGTTATCTAATTTCCGTCTCTCTCTGGCTTGTGCGGCTGTAAACTACTATTTATGCTTATTAATCCTGACCTAACCCAAGACAAAATGAAGGGCCTCTGAATAAGCTTTCCAACAAGGTATTGTATGCCTTAATTGGACTTAAGATGAGTAAGTTAGGGCCATTTAAGTGAAGGAACATCATGGACTATGCACTAATCCCCGCCAGAGAACGTTAGCCTTTATTTTGGCCTAATTTGACAATTCTTGTGAAAGCTGAAATTGTAGGTATCTTCCTTATCTTTCTATGGACAGCAAGATCACCAAAATCCGATATATGTAGCTCTACTTATGCTCTGCGCAACGCAACAAGGTCAGGATGTACGAAAAATCCGAAAATTAGCAATGTTTAGCAATTAAGCCCAATTAAGCCCAATAATGTAATGCACACACAATGATTGTAAAAGTTGTCTAATTTTCGTCTCTCTCTGGCTTGGATGCTGTAAACGGCTATTTATGCTTATTAATCCTGACCTAACCCTAGACCAAATTAAGGCCTCTGAATAAGCTTTCCAACAAGGTATCATATGCCTTAATTGGGCTTAAGATGAGTAAGTTAGTCCCATTTAAGTGAAGGAACATCATGGACTGCGCACTAATCCGCACCAGAGAACTCGGGACCCAATTTAGGCTTTATTTTGGCATAATTTGACAATTCTTGTGAAACCTGAAATTGTAGGTCTCTTCCTTATCTTTCTAGGGACAACAAGATAACTAAAATCCAATACCTGTAGCTCTAGTCAAGCACTGCGTAAGGCAACAAGGTCAGGATGAGTGAAAAATCCGAAAATTAACAATGTTTAGCAATTAAGGCCAATAATGTAAAAGCAAAAACAATGATTGTAAAAGTTGTTTAATTTCCATCTCTCTCTGGGTTTTAAGGCTGTAAACTGCTATTTATGCTTATTAATCCTGACCAAACCCTAGACCAAATTAAGGGTCTATGAATAAACTTTTCAACAAGCTATCGTATGCCTTAATTGTGCTTAAGATGAGTAAGTTAGGTCCATTTAAGTGAAGGAACATCATGGATTGCTCACTGATCCATGCCAGCGAACATGGCACCCAATTTAGCCTTGATTTTGGCCTAATTTGACAATTCTTGTGAAAACTGAAATTGGAGGTCTCTTCCTTATCTTTCAAGGGACAACAGGATCACCACAATCCGATATCTGTAGCTCTAGTTATGCTCTGCGTAAGGCAACAAGGTCACGATGAGTGAAAAATCCGAAAATTAACAAAGTTTAGCAATTAAGCCCAATAATGTAAAAGATAAAACAATGATTATAAAAGCTGTCTATTTACCGTCTCTATCTGGCTTGTGCGGCTGTAAACTACTATTTATGCTTATTAATCCTGACCTATCCATATAACAAACTAAGGGCCTCTGAATAAGCTTTCCAACAAGGTATCATATGCCTTAATTGGACTTAAGATGAGTAAGTTAGGCCCATTTTAGTGAAGGAACATTATGGAATGCGCACTGATCCGCGCCAGAGAACTCGGGATCCAATTTAGCCTTGATTTTGGCCTAATTTGACAATTCTTGTGAAACCTGAAATTGTAGGTCTCTTCCTTATCTTTCTAGGGACAACAAGATCACCAAAACCCGATATCTATAGCTCTAGTCAAGCTCTGTGCAAGGCAACAAGGTCAGGATGAGTGAAAATTCCGAAAATTAACAATGTTCAGAAATTAAGCCCAGTAATGTAAAAGCAAAAACAATGATTGTAAAAGTTGTCTAATTTTTGTCTCTCTCTGGTTTTTGTGGCTGTATACTGCTATTTATGCTTATTAATCCTGACCTAACCCTAGACCGAATTAAGGGCCTCTGAATAATCTTTCCAAAAAGGTTTCATATGCCTTAATTGGGCTTAAGATGAGTAAGTTATGCCCATTTAAGTGAAGGAACATCATGGACTGTGCACCGATCCGCACCAGAGAACTCGGGACCCAATTTAGCCTTATTTTGGCCTAATTTGACAATTCTTGTGAAACCTGAAATTGTAAGTCTCTTCCTTATCTTTCTAGGGAGAACAAGAGCACCAAAATCCGATACCTGTAGCTCTAGTTATGCTCTGCGTAAGGCAACAAGGTTAGGATGAGTGAAATATCCGAAAATTAACAATGTTTAGAAAATAAATCCCAGTAATGTAAAAGCAAAAACAACGATTGTAAAAGTTGTCTAATTTCCGTCTCTTTGGCTTGGCGATTGTAAACTGCTATTTATGCTTATTAATCCTGACCTAACCATAGACCAAATTAAGGGCCTCTGAATAAGCTTTCCAACAAGGTATCATATGCCTTAATTGGGCTTAAGATGAGTAAGTTAGGCCCATTTAAGTGAAGGAACATCATGGACTGCGCACCAATCCGCACCAGAGAACTCGGGACACAATTTAGCCTTGATTTTGGCATAATTTGACAATTCTTGTGAAATCTGAAATTGTAGGTCTCTTCCTTATCTTTCTAGGGACAACAAGATCACCAAAATCCGACATATGTAGCTCCAGTTATGCTCTGCGTAAGGCAACAAGGTCAAGATGAGTGAAAATTCCGAAAATTAACAATGTTCCGAAATTAAGCCCAGTAATGTAAAAGCAAAAACAACGATTGTAAAAGTTGTCTAATTTCCGTCTCTCTCTGGTTTTTGCGGCTGTAAACTGCTTATTATGCTTTTCAATCCTGACCTAACCCTCGAACGAATTAAGGGTCTCTGAATAAGCTTCCAACAATGTATCATATGCCTTAATTGGGCTTAAGATGAGTAAGTTATGCCCATTTAAGTGAAGGAACATCATGGACTGCACGCTGATCCGCGCCAGAGAACTCGGGATCCAATTTAGCCTTGATTTTGGCCTAATTTGACAATTCTTGTGAAACATGAAATTGTAGGTCTCTTCCTTATCTTTCTAGGGACAACAAGATCACCAAAATCCGATATCTGTAGCTCTAGTCAAGCTCTACGCAAGAAAACAAGATCAAGATAAGTGAAAAATCCGAAAATTGACAATGTTTAGCAATTAAGCCCAATAATGTAAAAGCAAAAACAGAGATTGTAAAAGTTGTCTAAATTCCGTCTCTCCCTGTCTTGTGCGGCTGTAAACTGTTATTTTTGCTTATTAATCCTGACCTAACCCTAGACCAAATTAAGGGCCTCTGAATAAGCTTTCCAACATGGTATCATATGCCTTAATTGGGCTTAAGATGAGTAAGTTAGGCCCATTTAAGTGAAGGAACATCATTGACTGCGCACTGATCCGCGCCAGAAACTTGGAACCCAATTTAGCCTTGATTTTACCCTAATTTGACAATTCTTGTGATACTTGAAATTGTAGGTCTCGTCCTTATCTTTCTAGGGACAACAAGATCACCAAAATCCGATACCTGTAGCTCTACTCAAGCTCTGCGCAAGGCAACAAGGTTAGGATGAGTGAAAAATCCGAAAATTAACAATGTTTAGAAATTAAGACCAGTAATGTAAAAGCAAAAACAATGATTGTAAAAGTTGTCTAATTTCCGTATCTCTCTAGCATGGAGGCTGTAAACTGCTATTTTTGCTTAGTAATCCTGACCTAACCATAGACCAAATTAAGGGCCACTGAATAAGCTTTACAACAAGGTATCATATGCCTTAATTGCGCTTAAGATGAGTAAGTTAAGCCCATTGAAGTGAAGGAACATCATGAACTACGCACTGATCCACGCCAGAGAACCCGGGACCCAATTTAGCATTGATTTTAGCCTAATTTGACAATTCTTGTGACGCCTAAAATTGTAGGTCTCTTCCTTATCTTTCTAGGGACAACAAGATCACCAAAATCCGATATCTGTAGCTCAAGTCAAGCTCTGCGCAAGGTAACAAGGTCAGGTTGAGTGTAAAATCTGAAAATTAACAATGTCTAGCAATTATGCCCAATAATGTAAAAGTAAAAACAATGATTGTAAAAGTTGTCTAACTTCCGTCTCTCTCTGGCTTGTGCGGCTGTAAACTGCTATTTATGCATTTTACTCCTGACCTAACCCTTGACCAAATTAAGGGCCTCTGAATAAGCTTTACAACAAGGTATCATATGCCTTAATTGGGCTTAAGATGAGTAAGTTAGGCCCATTTAACTGAAGGAACATCATGAACTGCGCACTGATCCGCGCCAGAGAACTCGTGACCCAATTTAGCCTTAATTTTGGCGTAATTTGACAATTCTTGGAAAGCTTGAAATTGTAGGTCTCTTCCTTATCATTCTTGGGACAACAAGATCACCAAAATCTGATATCTGTAGCTCTAGTCAAACTCTGCGCAAGGCAACAAGGCCAGGTTGAGTTAAAACTCCGAAAATTAACAATGTTTAGCAATCCAGCCCAATAATTTAAAAGCAAAAACAATGAATGTAAAAGTTGTCTAATTTCCGTCTCACTCTGGCTTGTGCGGCTGTAAACTGCTATATGCTTATTAATCATTACCTAACCCTAGACTAAATTAAGGGCCTCTGAATAAGCTTTCCAACAAGGTATCATAAGCCTTAATTGGGCTTAAGATGAGTATGTTAGGCCCATTTAAGTGAAGGAACATAATGGACTGCGCACTAATCCGCTCCAAAGAACTCGGGACCCAATTTAGCCTTGATTTTGGCCTAATTTGACAATTCTTTTGAAACCTGAAATTGTAGGTCCCTTCCTTATCTTTCTAGGGACAACAAGATCACCAAAATCCGATATTTGTAGCTTTAGTCAATCTCTGCGCAAGGCAACAAGGTCAGGATGAGTGAAAAATCCGAAAATTAACAATGTTTAGCAATTAAGCCCAATAATATAAAAGCAAAAACAATGATTGTAAAAGTTGTCTAATTTTGGTCTCTCTCTTGCCTGTACGGCTGTAAACAGCTATTTATGCTTATTAATCATGAGCTAACCCTAGACCAAATTAAGGGCCTCTGAATAAGCTTTCCAACAAGGTATCATATGCCTTAATTGGGCTTAAGATGAGTAAGTTAGGCCATTTAAGTGAAGGAACATCATGGTCTGCGCACTGTTCCGCGCCAGAGAATTCGGGATCCAATTTAGCCTTGATTTTGGTCTAATTTGACAATTCTTGAAAACCTGAAATTGTAGGTCTCTTCCTTATCTTTCTAGGGACAGCAAGATCGCCAAAATCCTATATCTGGATGTTTAGTTATGCTATGCGTAAGGCAACAAGGTCAGGATGAGTGAAAAATCCGAAAATTAACAATGTTTAGCAATTAAGCCCAATAATGTAAAAGAAAAAACAATGGTTATAAAAGTTGTCTAATATCCGTCTCTCTTTGGCTTGTGTGGCTGTAAACTACTATTTATGCATACGAATCCTGACCTAACCCTAGACCAAATTAAGGGCCTCTGAATAAGCTATCCAACAAGGTATCATATGCCTTAATTGGGCTTAAGATAAGTATGTTAGGCCCATTTAAGTGAAGGAACATCATGGACTGCGCACTGATCCGCACCAGAGAACTCGGGACCCAATTTAGCCTTGATTTTGGCCTAATTTGACAATTCTTGTGAACCCGAAATTGTAAGTCACTTCCTTATCTTTCTAGGGAGAACAAGATCACCAAAATCCGATACCTGTAGCTCTAGTTATGCTCTGCGTAAGGCAACAAGGTCAGGATGAGTGAAATATCTGAAAATTAACAATGTTTAGAAAATAAATCCCAGTAATGTAAAAGCAAAAACAACGATTGTAAAAGTTGTCTAATTTCTGTCTCTCTGCCTTGGCGATTGTAAACTGCTATTTATTCTTATTAATCCTGACCTAACCCTAGACCAAATTAAGGGCCTCTGAATAAGCTTTCCAACAAGGTATCATATGCCTTAATTGGTATTAAGATGAGCAAGTTAGGCCCATTTAAGTGAAGGAACATCATGGACTGCGCACCAATCCGCGCCAGAGAACTCGGGATCCAATTTAGCCATGATTTTGGTCTAATTTGACAATTCTTGTGAAACCTGAAATTGTAGGTCTCTTCCTTATCTTTCTAGGGACAGCAAGATCACCAAAATCCTATATCTGTATCTTTAGTTATTCTATGCGTAAGGCAACAAGGTCAGGATGAGTGAAAATTCCGAAAATTAACAATGTTTAGCAATTAAGCCCAATAATGTAAAAGAAAAAACAATGGTTATAAAAGTTGTCTAATATTCGTCTCTCTTTGGCTTGTGTTGCTGTAAACTACTATTTATGCTTATTAATCCTGACCTAACCCTAGACCAAATTAAGGGCCTCTGAATAAGCTTTCCAACAAGGTATCATTTGACTTAATTGGGCTTAAGATGAGTATGTTAGGCCCATTTAAGTGAAGGAACATCATGGACTGCGCACTGATCCGTGCCAGAGAGATCGGGACCCAATTTAGCCTTGATTTTGGCCTAAATTGACAATTCTTGTGAAACCTGAAATCATAGGTCCCTTCCTTATCTTTCTAGGGACAGCAAGATCACCAAAATCCGATATCTGTATCTTTAGTTATGCTCTGCGTAAGGCTACAAGGTCATGATGAGTGAAAAATCCGAAAATTAACAATGTTTAGCAATTAAGACCAATAATGTAAAAGGAAATACAATGGTTATAAAAGTTGTCTAATATCCGTCTCTCTTTGGCTTGTGTGGTTGTAAACTACTATTTATGCATATTAATCCTGACCTAACCCTAGACCAAAATAAGGGTCTCTGAATAAGCTATCCAACAAGGTATCATAGACTGCGCACTGATCCGCGCCAAGGAGCTTGGGACCCAATTTAGCCTTGATTTTGGCCTAATTTGACAGTTCTTGTAAAACCTGAAATTGTAGGTCCCTTCCTTATATTTCTAGGGACAACAAGATCACCAAAATCCGATATCTGTAGCTCCGGTTATACTCTGCATAAGGTAACAAGGTCAGGATGAGTGAAAAATCCTAAAATTAACAATGTTTAGCATTTAAGGCCAATAATGTAAAAGCAAAAACAATGATTGTAAAAGTTGTCTAATTTTTGTCTCTCTCTGGCTTGTGCGACTGTAAACTGCTATTTATGCTTATTAATCCTGACCTAACCCTAGACCAAATTAAGGGCCTCTGAATAAGCTTTCCAACAAGGTATCATATGCCTTAATTGCGCTTAAGATGAGTAAGTTAGGACCATTTAAGTGAAGGAACATCATGGACTGCACACGGATCCGCGCCAGAGAACTCGGAACCCAATTTAGCCTCGATTTTGGCCTAATTTGACTATTCTAGTGAAACCTGAAATTGAAAGTCTCTTCCTTATCTTTCTAGGGACTACAAGATCCCCAAAATCCGATATCTGTAGCTTCAGTTATACTCTGCTCAAGGCTACAAGCTCAGGATGAGTGAAAAATCCATAAATTAACAATGTTTAGAAATTAAGCCCAATATTGTAAAAGCAAAAACAATGATTGTAAAAGTTGTCTAATTTTAGTCTCTCTCTAACTTGTGCGGCTGTAATGTGCTATTGATGTTTATTATTCCTGACCTAACCCCAGACCAAATTAAGGGCCTCTGAATAAGCTTTCCAACACGGTATCATATGCCTTAATTGAGCTTAAGATGAGTAAGTTAGGCCCATTTAAGTGAAGGAACATCATGGATTAGGCAATGATCCTCACCAGAGAACTCGGGACCCAATTTATCCTTTATTTTGGCCTAATTTGACATTTCTAGTGACACCTGAAATTGTAGGTCTCTTCCTTATCTTTCTGGGGACAACAAGATCACCAAAATCCAATATCTATAGCTCTAGTCAAGCTCTGCGCAAGTCAACAAGGTCAGGATGAGTGAAAAATCCTAAAATTAACAATGTTTAGCAATAAAGCCCAATAATGTAAAAGCAAAAACAATGATTGTAAAAGTTGTCTAATTTCTGTCTCTCTCTGGCTTGTACGGCTGTAAACTGCTATTTATGCTTATTAATCCCGACCTAACCCTGGACCAAATTAAGGGCCTAGAATAAGCTTTCCAACAAGGTATCATATGCTTTAATTTGGCTTAAGATGAGTAAGTTAGGCCCATTTAAGTGAAGGAACATAATGGACTGCGCACTGATCCGCGCCAGAGAACTCGGGACCCAATTTAGCCTTTATTTTGGCCTAATTTGACAATTCTTGTGAAAACTGAAATTGTAGGTCCCTTCCTTATCTTTCTAGGGACAGCAAGATCCCCAAAATTCGATATCTGTATCTCTAATTATGCTATGCGTAAGGCAACAAGGTCATGATGAGTGAAAAATCCTAAAATTAACAATGTTTAGCAATTAAGCCCAACAATGTAAAAGATAAAACAATGATTATAAAAGTTGTCGAATTTCCGTCTCTCACTGGCTTGTGCGGCTGTAAACTGCTATTTATGGTTATCAATCCTGACCTAACCCTATGCCAAATTAAGGGCCTCTGAATAAGCTTTCCAACAAGGTATCATATGCCTTAATTGGGCTTAAGATGAGTAAGTTTGGCCATTTAAGTGAAGGAACATCATGGACTGCACACTGATCCACGCCAGAGAACTCGGGATCCAATTTAGTCTTGATTTTGGCCTAATTTGACAATTCTAGGGAAACATGAAATTGTAGGTCTCTTCCTTGTCTTTCTGGGGACAACAAGATCACCAAAATCCGATATCTGTAGCTTCAGTTATACTCTGCGCAAGGCAACAAGGTCAGGATGAGTAAAAAATCCTTAAATTAACAATGTTTAGCAATTAAGCCCAATAATGTAAAAGCAAAAACAATGATTGTAAAAGTTGTCTAATTTCCGTCTCTCTCTGGCTTGTGCGACTGTAAACCGCTATTTATTCTTATAAATCCTGACCTAACCGTAGACCAAATTAAGGGCCTCTGAATAAGCTTTCCAACAAGGTATCATATGCCTTAATTGAGCTTAAGATGAGTATGTTAGGCCGATTTAAGTGAAGGAACATCGTGGACTGCGCATTGATCCTTGCCAGAGAACTCGGGACCCAATTTAGCCTTTATTTTGGCCTAATTTGACAATTCTACTGAAACCTGAAATTGTAGGTCTCTTCCTTATCTTTCTAGGGACAACAAGATCACCAAAATCCGATATCTGTAGCTCCAGTTATACTCTGCATAAGGTAACAAGGTCAGGATGAGTGAAAAATCCTAAAATTAACAATGTTTAGCATTTAAGGCCAATAATGTAAAAGCAAAAATAATGATTATAAAAGTTGTCTAATTTTCGTCTCTCTCTGGCTTGTGCGACTGTAAACTGCTATTTATGCTTATTAATCCCGACCTAACCCTAGACCAAATTAAGGGCCTCTGAATAAGCTTTCCAACAAGGTATCATATGCCTTAATTGTGCTTAAGATGAGTAAGTTAGGACCATTTAAGTTAAGGAACATCATGGACTGCACACGGATCCGCGCCAGAGAACTCGGAACCCAATTTAGCCTTGATTTTGGCCTAATTTGACAATTCTAGTGAAACCAGAAATTGAAAGTCTCTTCCTTATCTTTCTAGGGACTACAAGATCCCCAAAATCCGATATCTGTAGCTTCAGTTATACTCTGCTCAAGGCTACAAGCTCAGGATGAGTGAAAAATCCCAAAATTAACAATGTTTAGATATTAAGCCCAATATTGTAAAAGCAAAAACAATGATTTTAAAAGTTGTCTAATTTTAGTCTCTCTCTAACTTGTGCGGCTGTAATGTGCTATTGATGTTTATTATTCCTGACCTAACCCCAGACCAAATTAAGGGCCTCTGAATAAGCTTTCCAACATGGTATCATATGCCTTAATTGAGCTTAAGATGAGTAAGTTAGGCCCATTTAAGTGAAGGAACATCATGGATTAGGCAATGATCCGCACCAGAGAACTCGGGACCCAATTTATCCTTTATTTTGGCCTAATTTGACATTTCTAGTGACACCTGAAATTGTAGGTCTCTTCCTTATCTTTCTGGGGACAACAAGATCACCAAAATCCAATATCTATAGCTCTAGTCAAGCTCTGCGCAAGTCAACAAGGTCAGGATGAGTGAAAAATCCTAAAATTAACAATGTTTAGCAATAAAGCCCAATAATGTAAAAGCAAAAACAATGATTGTAAAAGTTGTCTAATTTCTATCTCTCTCTGGCTTGTACGGCTGTAAACTGCTATTTATGCTTATTAATCCCGACCTAACCCTGGACCAAATTAAGGGCCTAGAATAAGCTTTCCAACAAGGTATCATATGCCTTAATTTGGCTTAAGATGAGTAAGTTAGGCCCATTTATGTGAAGGAACATCATGGACTGCGCATTGATCCGCGCCAGAGAACTCGCGACCCAATTTTGCCTTGATTTTGGCCTAATATGACAATTCTAGTGAAACCTGAAATTATAGGTCTCTTCCTTATCTTTCTAGGGACAACAAGATCACCAAAATCCGATATCTGTAGCTTCAGTTATACTCTGCTCAAGGCAAAAAGGTCCGGATGAGTGAAAAATCCTAAAATTAACAATGTTTTCCAATTAAGCCCAATAATGTAAAAGCAAAAACAATGATTGTAAAAGTTGTCTAATTTCCGTCTCTCTCTGTCTTGTGCGGCTGTAAACTGCTATTCATGCTTATTAATCATGACCTAACCCTAGACCAAATTAAGGGCCTCTGAATAAGCTTTCCTACAAGGTATCATATGCCTTAATTGGGCTTAAGATGTGTAAGTTAGGCTCATTTAAGTGAAGGAACATCATGGACTGTGCACTGATTAGCGCCAGAGAACTCGAGACCCAAATTAGCCTTGATTTTGGCCTAATTTGACAATTCTGGTGACACCTGAAATTGTAGGTCTCTTCCTTATCTTTCTAGGGACATCAAGATCACCAAAAATTGGATATATGTAGCCCTAGTTATGCTCTGCACCAGTCAACAAGCTCAGGATGAGTGAAAAATCCTAAAATTAACAATGTTTAGCAATTAAGCCCAATAATGTAAAAGCAAAAACAATGATTGTAAAAGTTTTCTAATTTCCGTCTCTCTCTAGCTTGTGCGGCTGTAATCTGCTATTGATGCTTATTATTCCTGACCTAACCCCAGACCAAATTAAGGGCCTCTGAATAAGCTTTTCAACACTGTATCATATGCCTTAATTGAGCTTAAGATGAGTAAGTTAGGCCCATTTAAATGAAGGAACATCATGGATTAGGCAATGATCCGCACCAGAGAACTCGGGACCCAATTTAGCCTTGATTTTGGCCTAATTTCACAATTCTAGTGACACTTGAAATTGTAGGTCTCTTCCTTATCTTTCAAGGGACAACAAGATCACCAAAATCCGATATCTGTAGCTTCAGTTATACTCTGCGCAAGGCAACAAGGTCAGGATGAGTGAAAAATCCTAAAATTAACAATGTTTAGCAATTAAGCCCAATAATGTAAAAGCAAAAACAATGATTGTAAAAGTTATCTAATTTCTGTCTCTCTCTGGCTTTTGCGGCTGTAAATTGCTATTTATGCTTATTAATCCTGACGTAACCCTAAACCAAATTAATGGCCTCTGAATAAGCTTTCCAACAAGGTATCATATGCCTCAATTGGGCTTAAGATGAGTAAGTTAGGCCCATTTAAGTGAAGGAACATCATGGACTGCGCAATGATCCGCGCCAGAGAACTAGGGACCCAATTTAGCCTTTATTTTGGCCTAATATGACAATTCTTGTGAAACTTGAAATTGTAGGTCTCTTCCTTATCTTTCTAAGGACAACAAGATCACCAATATCCGATATTTGTAGCTTCAGTTATACTCTGCGCAAGGCAACAAGGTCAGGATGAGTGAAAAATCGAAAAATTAACAATGTTTAGCAATTAAGCCCAATAATGTAAAATAAAAAACAATGATTGTAAAAGTTGTTTAATTTCCGTCTCCCTTTGGCTTGTGCGGCTGCAAACAGTTATTTATTCTTATTAATCCAGACCTAACCCTAGACCAAATTAAGGGCCTCTAAATAAGCTTTCCCACAAGGTATCATATGCCTTAATTGGGCCTAAGATTAGTAGGTTAGGCACATTTAAGTGAAGGAACATCATGAACTGCGTACTGATCCGCGCCAGATAACTCGGGACCCAATTAAGCCTTGATTTTGGCCTAATTTTACAATTCTTGTGAAACCTGAAATTGTGGGTCTCTTCCTTATCTTTCCAGGGACAACAAGATCACCAAAATTCGATATATGTAGTTCTAGTCAAGCTCTGCGCAAGGCAACAAGGTCACGATCACTGAAAAATCCTAAAATTAACAATGTTTAGCAATTAAGCCCATTAATGTAAAAGCTAAAACAGTGATTGTAAAAGTTGTCTAATTTCCGTCTCTCTCTGGCTTGTGCGGCTGTAAACCATTATTTATGCTTATAAATCCTGACCTAACCCTAGACCAAATTAAGGGCCTCTAAATAAGCTTTCCAACAAGGTATCATATGCCTTAATTGAGCTTAAGAAGAGTAAGTTAGGCCCATTTAAGTGAAGGAACATCATGGAATGCGCATTGATCCGCGCCAGAGAACTCGGGACCCAATTTATCCTTTATTTTGGCCTAATTTGACAATTCTAGTGAAACCTGAAATTGTAGGTATCTTCCTTATCTTTCTAGGGACAACAAGATCACCAAAATCCAATATTTGTGGCTCTAGTCAAGCTCTGTCCAAGTCAACAAGGTCAGGATAAGTGAAAAATCCTAAAATTAACAATGTTTAGCAATTAAGCCAAATAACGTAAAAGCAAAAACAATGATTGTACAAGTTGTCTAATTTCTGTCTTTCTCTGGCTTGTGCGGCTGTAAACTGCTATTTATGCTTATTAATCTTGACCTAACCCTTGACCAAATTAAGGGCCTCTGAATAAGCTTTCCAACAAGGTATCATATGCCTTAATTGGGCTTAAGATGAGTAAGTTAGGCCCATTAAAGAGAAGAAACATCATGGACTGCGCAATGATCCGCGCCAGAGAACTCGGGACCCAATTTATCCTTTATTTTGGCCTAATTTGACAATTCTAGTGAAACCTGAAATTGTAGGTCTCTTCCTTATCTTTCTAGGGACAACAAGATCACCAAAATCCGATATCTGTAGTTCTAGTCAAGCTCTGCGCAAGGCAACAAGGTCACGATCAGTGAAAAATCCTAAAATTAACAATGTTTAGCAATTAAGCCCATTAATGTAAAAGCTAAAACAATGATTGTAAAAGTTGTCTAATTTCCTTCTCTCTCTGGCTTGTGCGGATGTAAACCGTTATTTATGCTTATAAATCCTGACCTAACCCTAGACCAAATTAAGGGCCTCTAAATAAGCTTTCCAACAAGGTATCATATGCCTTAATTGAGCTTAAGATGAGTAAGTTAGGCCATTTAAGTGAAGGAACATCATGGAATGCTCATTGATCCGCGTCAGAGAACTCGGGACCCAATTTATCCTTTATTTTGGCCTAATTTGACAATTCTAGTGAAACCTGAAATTGTAGGTATCTTCCTTATCTTTCTAGGGACAACAAGATTACCAAAATCCAATATTTGTAGCTCAAGTCAAGCTCTGCGCAATTCAACAAGGTCAGGATGAGTGAAAAATCCTAAAATTAACAATGTTTAGTAATTAAGCCCAATAATGTAAAAGCAAAAACAATGATTGTAAAAGTTGTCTAATTTCTGTCTCTCTCTGGCTTGTACGGCTGTAAACTGCTATTTATGCTTATTAATCCTAACCTAACCCTGGACCAAATTAAGGGCCTCTGAATAACCTTTCCAACAAGGTATTATATGCCTTAATTGGACATAAGATGAGCATCATGGACTGCGCACTGATCCACGCCAGAGAACTCGGGACCGAATTTAGCCTTTATTTTGGCCTAATTTGACAATTCTTGTAAAACCTGAAGTTGTACGTCTCTTCCTTATCTTTCTAGGGACAACAAGATCACCAAAATCCAATACATGTAGCTCTAGTCCAGCTCTGCGCAAGGCAACATGGTCAGGTTGAGTGAAAAATCCGAAAATTAACAATGTTTAGAAAATAAAGCCCAGTAATGTAAAAGCAAAAACAATGATTGTAAAAGTTGTCTAATATCCGTCTCTCTCTGGCTTGGCGGTTGTAAACTGCTATTTATGCTTATTAATCCTGACCTAACCCTGGACCAAATTAAGGGCATCTGAATAAGATTTCCAACAAGGTATCATATGCCTTAATTGGGCTTACGATGAGTAAGTTAGGCCCATTTAATTGAAGGAACATCATTGATTGCGCACTGATCCGATCCAGAGAACTCGCGACCCAATTTAGGCTTGATTTTGGCCTAATTAGAAAATTCTTGTGAAATCTGAAATTGAAGGTCTCATCCTTATTTTTTTGGGGATGACAAGAACACCAAAATCCAATACCTATAGCTCTAGTCAAGCTCTGCGCAAGGCCACAAGGTTAGGACGAGTATAAAATCCGAAAATTAACAATGTTTAGCAATTAAGCCCAATAATGTAAAAGCAAAAACAATGATTGTAAAAGTTATCTAATTTCCGTCTCTCTCTGGCTTGTGCGGCTGTAAACTACTATTTATGCTTATTAATCCTGACCTAACCCAAGACAAAATGAAGGGCCTCTGAATAAGCTTTCCAACAAGGTATTGTATGCCTTAGTTGGACTTAAGATGAGTAAGTTAGGGCCATTTAAGTGAAGGAACATCATGGACTGTGCACTAATCCCCGCCAGAGAACGTTAGCCTTTATTTTGGCCTAATTTGACAATTCTTGTGAAAGCTGAAATTGTAGGTATCTTCCTTATCTTTCTAGGGACAGCAAGATCACCAAAATCCGATATATGTAGCTCTACTTATGCTCTGCGCAACGCAACAAGGTCAGGATGTATGAAAAATCCGAAAATTAGCAATGTTTAGCAATTAAGCCCAATTAAGCCCAATAATGTAATGCACACACAATGATTGTAAAAGTTGTCTAATTTTCATCTCTCTCTGGCTTGGATGCTGTAAACGGCTATTTATGCTTATTAATCCTGACCTAACCCTAGACCAAATTAAGGCCACTGAATAAGCTTTCCAACAAGGTATCATATGCCTTAATTGGGCTTAAGATGAGTAAGTTAGTCCTATTTAAGTGAAGGAACATCATGGACTACGCACTAATCCGCACCAGAGAACTCGGGACCCAATTTAGGCTTGATTTTGGCATAATTTGACAATTCTTGTGAAACCTGAAATTGTAGGTCTCTTCCTTATCATTCTAGGGACAACATGATAACTAAAATCCAATACCTGTAGCTCTAGTCAAGCACTGCGTAAGGCAACAAGGTCAGGATGAGTGAAAAATCCGAAAATTAACAATGTTTAGCAATTAAGGCCAATAATGTAAAAGCAAAAACAATGATTGTAAAAGTTGTTTAATTTCCATCTCTCTCTGGCTTTTGCAGTTGTAAACTGCTATTTATGCTTATTAATCCTGACCAAACCCTAGACCAAATTAAGGGTCTATGAATAAACTTTTCAACAAGCTATCATATGCCTTAATTGTGCTTAAGATGAGTAAGTTAGGTCCATTTAAGTGAAGGAACATCATGGATTGCTCACTGATCCATGCCAGCGAACATGGCACCCAATTTAGCCTTGATTTTGGCCTAATTTGACAATTCTTGTGAAAACTGAAATTGGAGGTCTCTTCCTTATCTTTCAAGGGACAACAGGATCACCACAATCCGATATCTGTAGCTCTAGTTATGCTCTGCGTAAGGCAACAAGGTCACGATGAGTGAAAAATCCGAAAATTAACAAAGTTTAGCAATTAAGCCCAATAATGTAAAAGATAAAACAATGATTATAAAAGCTGTCTATTTACCGTCTCTATCTGGCTTGTGCGGCTGTAAACTACTATTTATGCTTATTAATCCTGACCTATCCATAGACCAAACTAAGGGCCTCTGAATAAGCTTTCCAACAAGGTATCATATGCCTTAATTGGGCTTAAGATGAGTAAGTTAGGCCCATTTTAGTGAAGGAACATTATGGAATGCGCACTGATCCGCGCCAGAGAACTCGGGATCCAATTTAGCCTTGATTTTGGCCTAATTTGACAATTCTTGTGAAACCTGAAATTGTAGGTCTCTTCCTTATCTTTCTAGGGACAACAAGATCACCAAAATCCGATATCTATAGCTCTAGTCAAGCTCTGTGCAAGGCAACAAGGTCAAGATGAGTGAAAATTCCGAAAATTAACAATGTTCAGAAATTAAGCCCAGTAATGTAAAAGCAAAAATAATGATTGTAAAAGTTGTCTAATTTTTGTCTCTCTCTGGTTTTTGTGGATGTATACTGCTATTTATGCTTATTAATCCTGACCTAACCCTAGACCGAATTAAGGGCCTCTGAATAATCTTTCCAAAAAGGTTTCATATGCCTTAATTGGGCTTAAGATGAGTAATTTATGCCCATTTAAGTGAAGGAACATCATGGACTGTGCACCGATCCGCACCAGAGAACTCGGGACCCAATTTAGCCTTATTTTGGCCTAATTTGACAATTCTTGTGAAACCTGAAATTGTAAGTCTCTTCCTTATCTTTCTAGGGAGAACAAGATCACCAAAATCCGATACTTGTAGCTCTAGTTATGCTCTGCGTAAGGCAACAAGGTTAGGATGAGTGAAATATCCGAAAATTAACAATGTTTAGAAAATAAATCCCAGTAATGTAAAAGCAAAAACAACGATTGTAAAAGTTGTCTAATTTCCGTCTCTCTGGCTTGGAGATTGTAAACTGCTATTTATGCTTATTAATCCTGACCTAACCCTAGACCAAATTAAGGGCCTCTGAATAAGCTTTCCAACAAGGTATCATATGCCTTAATTGGGCTTAAGATGAGTAAGTTAGGCCCATTTAAGTGAAGGAACATCATGGACTGCGCACCAATCCGCACCAGAGAACTCGGGACCCAATTTAGCCTTGATTTTGGCCTAATTTGACAATTCTTGCGAAATTTGAAATTGTAGGTCTCTTCCTTATCTTTCTAGGGACAACAAGATCACCAAAATCCGACATATGTAGCTCCAGTTATGCTCTGCGTAAGGCAACAAGGTCAAAATGAGTGAAAATTCCGAAAATTAACAATGTTCCGAAATTAAGCCCAGTAATGTAAAAGCAAAAACAATGATTGTAAAAGTTGTCTAATTTCCATCTCTCTCTGGTTTTTGCGGCTGTAAACTGCTTATTATGCTTTTCAATCCTGACCTAACCCTCGAACGAATTAAGGGTCTCTGAATAAGCTTCCAACAATGTATCATATGCCTTAATTGGGCTTAAGATGAGTAAGTTATGCCCATTTAAGTGAAGGAACATCATGGACTGTGCACCGATCCGCACCAGAGAACTCGGGACCCAATTTAGCCTTATTTTGGCCTAATTTGACAATTCTTGTGAAACATGAAATTGTAGGTCTCTTCCTTATCTTTCTAGGGACAACAAGATCACCAAAATCCGATATCTGTAGCTCTAGTCAAGCTCTATGCAAGAAAACAAGATCAAGATAAGTGAAAAATCCGAAAACTGACAATGTTTAGCAATTAAGCCCAATAATATAAAAGCAAAAACAGAGATTGTAAAAGTTGTCTAAATTCCGTCTCTCCCTGTCTTGTGCGGCTGTAAACTGTTATTTATGCTTATTAATCCTGACCTAAACCTAGACCAAATTAAGGGCCTCTGAATAAGCTTTCCAACATGGTATCATATGCCTTAATTGGTCTTAAGATGAGTAAGTTAGGCCCATTTAAGTGAAGGAACATCATTGACTGCGCACTGATCCGCGCCAGAGAACTTGGGACCCAATTTAGCCTTGATTTTACCCTAATTTGACAATTCTTGTGATACTTGAAATTGTAGGTCTCGTCCTTATCTTTCTAGGGACAACAAGCTCACCAAAATCCGATACCTGTAGCTCTACTCAAGCTCTGCGCAAGGCAACAAGGTTAGGATGAGTGAAAAATCCGAAAATTAACAATGTTTAGAAATTAAGACCAGTAATGTAAATGCAAAAACAATGATTGTAAAAGTTGTCTAATTTTCGTATCTTTCTAGCATGGAGGCTGTAAACTGCTATTTATGCTTAGTAATCCTGACCTAACCCTAGACCAAATTAAGGGCCTCTGATTAAGCTTTACAACAAGGTATCATATGCCTTAATTGCGCTTAAGATGAGTAAGTTAAGCCCATTGAAGTGAAGGAACATCATGAACTACGCACTGATCCACGCCAGAGAACCCGGGACCCAATTTAGCATTGATTTTAGCCTAATTTGACAATTCTTGTGACGCCTAAAATTGTAGGTCTCTTCCTTATCTTTCTAGGGACAACAAGATCACCAAAATCCGATATCTGTAGCTCAAGTCAAGCTCTGCGCAAGGTAACAAGGTCAGGTTGAGTGTAAAATCTGAAAATTAACAATGTCTAGCAATTATGCCCAATAATGTAAAAGTAAAAACAATGATTGTAAAAGTTGTCTAACTTCCGTCTCTCTCTGGCTTCTGCGGCTGTAAACTGCTATTTATGCATTTTAATCCTGACCTAACCCTTGACCAAATTAAGGGCCTCTGAATAAGCTTTACAACAAGGTATCATATGCCTTAATTGGGCTTAAGATGAGTAAGTTAGGCCCATTTAACTGAAGGAACATCATGAACTGCGCACTGATCCGCGCCAGAGAACTCGTGACCCAATTTAGCCTTAATTTTGGCGTAATTTGACAATTCTTGGAAAGCTTGAAATTGTAGGTCTCTTCCTTATCATTCTTGGGACAACAAGATTACAAAATCTGATATCTGTAGCTCTAGTCAAACTCTGCGCAAGGCAACAAGGCCAGGTTGAGTTAAAACTCCGAAAATTAACAATGTTTAGCAATCCAGCCCAATAATTTAAAAGCAAAAACAATGAATGTAAAAGTTGTCTAATTTCAGTCTCACTCTGGCTTGTGCGGCTGTAAACTGCTATATGCTTATTAATCATTACCTAACCCTAGACTAAATTAAGGGCCTCTGAATAAGCTTTCCAACAAGGTATCATAACACTTAATTGGGCTTAAGATGAGTATGTTAGGCCCATTTAAGTGAAGGAACATAATGGACTGCGCACTAATCCGCTCCAAAGAACTCGGGACCCAATTTAGCCTTGATTTTGGCCTAATTTGACAATTCTTTTGAAATCTGAAATTGTAGGTCCCTTCCTTATCTTTCTAGGGACAACAAGATCACCAAAATCCGATATTTGTAGCTTTAGTCAATCTCTGCGCAAGGCAACAAGGTCAGGATGAGTGAAAAATCCGAAAATTAACAATGTTTAGCAATTAAGCCCAATAATATAAAAGCAAAAACAATGATTGTAAAAGTTGTCTAATTTTGGTCTCTCTCTTCCAACAAGGTATCATATGCCTTAATTGGGCTTAAGATGAGTAAGTTAGGCCATTTAAGTGAAGGAACATCATGGTCTGCGCACTGTTCCGCGCCAGAGAATTCGGGATCCAATTTAGCCTTGATTTTGGTCTAATTTGACAATTCTTGTAAAACCTGAAATTGTAGGTCTCTTCCTTATCTTTCTAGGGACAGCAAGATCACCAAAATCCTATATCTGGATGTTTAGTTATGCTATGCGTAAGGCAACAAGGTCAGGATGAGTGAAAAATCCGAAAATTAACAATGTTTAGCAATTAAGCCCAATAATGTAAAAGAAAAAACAATGGTTATAAAAGTTGTCTAATATCCGTCTCTCTTTGGCTTGTGTGGCTGTAAACTACTATTTATGCATATTAATCCTGACCTAACCCTAGACCAAATTAAGGGCCTCGGAATAAGCTATCCAACAAGGTATCATATGCCTTAATTGGGCTTAAGATAAGTATGTTAGGCCCATTTAAGTGAAGGAACATCATGGACTGCGCACTGATCCGCACCAGAGAACTCGGGACCCAATTTAGCCTTGATTTTGGCCTAATTTGACAATTCTTGTGAAACCTGAAATTGTAAGTCTCGTCCTTATCTTTCTAGGGAGAACAAGATCACCAAAATCCGATACCTGTAGCTCTAGTTATGCTCTGCGTAAGGCAACAAGGTCAGGATGAGTGAAATATCCGAAAATTAACAATGTTTAGAATATAAATCCCAGTAATGTAAAAGCAAAAACAACGATTGTAAAAGTTGTCTAATTTCCGTCTCTCTGGCTTGGCGATTGTAAACCGTTATTTATGCTTATTAATCCTGACCTAACCCTAGACCAAATTAAGGGCCTCTGAATAAGTTTCCATCAAGGTATCATATGCCTTAATTGGGCTTAAGATGAGTAAGTTAGGCCCATTTAAGTGAAGGAAATCATAGACTGCGCACCAATCCGCACCAGAGAACTCGGGACCAAATTTAGCCTTGATTTTGGCCTAATTTGACAATTCTTGTGAAATATGAAATTGTAGGTCTCTTCCTTATCTTTCTAGGGACAACAAGATCACCAAAATCCGATATATGGATCTCCAGTTATGCTCTGCGTAAGGAAACAAGGTCAGGATGAGTGAAAATTCCGAAAATTAACAATGTTCAGAAATTAAGCCCAGTAATGTAAAAGCAAAAACAATGATTGTAAAAGTTGTCTGATTTTCGTCTCTCTCTGGTTTTTGCAGCTATAAACTGCTATTTATGCTTATTAATCCTAACCTAACCCTAGACCGAATTAAGGGCCTCTGAATAACCTTTCCAACAAGGTTTCATATGCCTTAAATGGGCTTAAGATGAGTAAGTTATGCCCATTTATGTGAAGGAACATCATGGACTGCGCACTGATCCGCACCAGAGAACTCGGGACCCAATTTAGCCTTGATTTTGGCCTAATTTGACAATTCTTGTGAAACCCGAAATTGTAAGTCACTTCCTTATCTTTCTAGGGAGAACAAGATCACCAAAATCCGATACCTGTAGCTCTAGTTATGCTCTGCGTATGGCAACAAGGTCAGGATGAGTGAAATATCTGAAAATTAACAATGTTTAGAAAATAAATCCCAGTAATGTAAAAGCAAAAACAACGATTGTAAAAGTTGTCTAATTTCTGTCTCTCTGCCTTGGCGATTGTAAACTGCTATTTATGCTTATTAATCCTGACCTAACCCTAGACCAAATTAAGGGCCTCTGAATAAGCTTTCCAACAAGGTATCATATGCCTTAATTGGTATTAAGATGAGTAAGTTGGGCCCATTTAAGTGAAGGAACATCATGGACTGCGCACCAATCCGCGCCAGAGAACTCGGGATCCAATTTAGCCATGATCTTGGTCTAATTTGACAATTCTTGTGAAACCTGAAATTGTAGGTCTCTTCCTTATCTTTCTAGGGACAGCAAGATCACCAAAATCCTATATCTGTATCTTTAGTTATGCTATGCGTAAGGCAACAAGGTCAGGATGAGTGAAAAATCCGAAAATTAACAATGTTTAGCAATTAAGCCCAATAATGTAAAAGAAAAAACAATGGTTATAAAAGTTGTCTAATATTCGTCTCTCTTTGGCTTGTGTTGCTGTAAACTACTATTTATGCTTATTAATCCTGACCTAACCCTAGACCAAATTAAGGGCCTCTGAATAAGCTTTCCAACAAGGTATCATATGACTTAATTGGGCTTAAGATGAGTATGTTAGGCCCATTTAAGTGAAGGAACATCATGGACTGCGCACTGATCCGCGCCAGAGAGATCGGGACCCAATTTAGCCTTGATTTTGGCCTAAATTGACAATTCTTGTGAAAATTGAAATCGTAGGTCCCTTCCTTATCTTTCTATGGACAGCAAGATCACCAAAATCCGATATCTGTATCTTTAGTTATGCTCTGCGTAAGGCAACAAGGTCATGATGAGTGAAATATCCGAAAATTAACAATGTTTAGAAATTAAGGCCAATAATGTAAAAGGAAATACAATGGTTATAAAAGTTGTCTAATATCCGTCTCTCTTTGGCTTGTGTGGTTGTAAACTACTATTTATGCATATTAATCCTGACCTAACCCTAGACCAAAATAAGGGCCTCTGAATAAGCTATCCAACAAGGTATCATATGCCTTAATTGGGCTTAAGATGAGTATGTTATGCCCATTTAAGTGAAGGTACATCATAGACTGCACACTGATCCACGCCAAGGAGCTTGGGACCCAATTTAGCCTTGATTTTGGCCTAATTTGACAGTTCTTGTAAAACCTGAAATTGTAGGTCTCTTCCTTATATTTCTAGGGACAACAAGATCACCAAAATCCGATATCTGTAGCCCTAGTCAAGCTCTGCGCAAGTCAACAAGGTCAGGATGAGTGAAAAATCCCAAAATTAAAAATGTTTAGCAATTAAGCCCAATAATGTAAAAGCAAAAACAATGATTGTAAAAGTTGTCTAATTTCTGTCTCTCTCTGACTTGTGCGGCTGTAAACTGCTATTTATGCTTATTAATCCTGACCAAACCCTAGACCAAATTAAGGGCCTCTGAATAAGCTTTCCAACATGGTATCATATGCCTTAATTGAGCTTAAGATGAGTAAGTTAGGCCCATTTAAGTGAAGGAACATCATGGAATACGCATTGATCCGCGCTAGAGATCTCGGGACCCAATTTAGCCTTTATTTTGGCCTAATTTGACAATTCTAGTGAAACCTGAAATTGTAGGTCTCTTCCTTATCTTTCTAGGGACAACAAGATCACCAAAATCTGATATCTGTAGCCCTAGTGATGCAAACCAAGACTGATGTCCAATTTAAGGCCAAATTAGTTTTGAAGATAATGAAAATTGAAGAGTTTCTCTATTGTGAGAGCTTCCCATGGGTTCTTGGGTAAAAGAACTAAATCCGATCTCATCAAGGCAACTTGTGGCGATCAAACCCATGACTTATCACTCACCTTCTCACCTATATCTTGAGTGTG
>CM061068.1:136200529-136230529 GCA_030762895.1 Sophora flavescens
AGGTATCATATGCCTTAATTGGGCTTAAGATTAGTAAGTTAGGCCCATTTAAGTGAAGGAACATCATGGACAGCGCACTGATCCGCGTCAGAGAACTGGGGACCCAATTTATCCTTGATTTTGGCCAAATTTGACAATTATTGTGATACCTGAAATTGTAGGTCTCTTCCTTATCTTTCTAGGGACAGCAAGATCACCAAAATCCGATACTGTAGCTCAAGTTATGCACTGCGCAAGGCAACAAGGTCAGGATGAGTGAAAAATACGAAAATTTACAATGTTTAGCAATTAAGCCCATTAATGTAAAAGCAAAAACAATGATTGTAAAAGTTGTCTAATTTCCGCCTCTCTCTGGCTTGTGCGGCTGTAAACTTCTATTTATGCTTTTTAATCCTTACCTAAACCTAGACGAAATTAAGGGCCAGTGAATAAGCTTTCCAACAAGGTATCATATGCCTTAATTGAGCTTACGATGAGTAAGTTAGGCCCATTTAAGTGAAGGAACATCGTGGAATGCACATTGATACGCGCCAGATAACTCGGGACCCAATTTAGCCTTGATTTTGGTCTAATTTGACAATTCTTGTGACACCTGAAATTGTAGGTCTCTTCCTTATCCTTCTAGGGACAACAAGATCACCAAAATCCGATATCTGTAGTTCTAGTCAAGCTCTGCACAAGGCAACAAGGTCAGGATGAGTGAAAAATCTGAAAATTAACAATGTTTAGCAATTAAGCCAATTAATGTAAAAGGTAAAACAATGATTGTAAAAGTTGTCTAATTTTAATCTCTCTCTGGCTTGTGCGGCTGTAAAGCGCTATTTATGCTTATTAATCCTGACCTAACCCTAGACCAAATTAAGGGCCTCTGAATAAGATTTCCAACAAGGTATCATATGCCTTAATTGGGATTAAGATGAGTAAGTTAGGCCCATTTAAGTGAGGAACATCATAGACTGCGCATTGATCCGCGCAAGAGAACTCGGGACCCAATTTAGCCATGATTTTGGATTAATTTGACAATTCTAGTGAAACCTGAAATCGTAGGTTTCTTCCTTATCTTTCTAGGGACAACAAGATCACCAAAATCCGATATCTGTAGCTCTAGTCAAGCTGTGCGCAAGGCAACAAGGTCAGGATGAGTGAAAAATCCTAAAATTAACAATGTTTAGCAATTAAGCCCAATAATGTAAAAGCAAAAACAATGATTGTAAAATAATTTCCGTCTCTCTCTGGCTTGTGCGGCTGTAAACTGCTATTTATGCTAATTAATCCTGACCTAACCCTGGACCAAATTAAGGGCCTCTGAATAAGCTTTCCAACAAGGTATCATATGCCTTAATTGGGCTTAAGATGAGTAAGTTAGGCCCATTTAAGTGAAGGAACATCATGGACTGCGCATTGATCCCGCCAGAGAACTCAGGACCCAATTTACCCTTGATTTTGGCCTAATTTGACAATTCTAGTGAAACCTGAAATTGTAGGTCTCTTCCTTATCTTTATAAGGACAACAAGATCACCAAAATCCGATATCTGTAGCTTCAGTTATACTCTGCGCAAGGCAACAAGGTCGGGATGAGTGAAAAATCCTAAAATTAACAATGTTTAGGAATTAAGCCCAATAATGTGAAAGCAAAAACAATGATTGTAAAAGTTGTCTAATTTCCGTCTCTCTCTGGCTTGTGCGGCTGTAAACTGCTATTTATGCTTATTAATCCTGACCTAACCCTAGACCAAATTAAGGGCCTCTGAATAAAATTTCCCAGAAGGTATCATATGCCTTAATTGGGCTTAAGATGAGTAAGTTAGGCCCATTTAAGTGAAGGAACATCAGGGACTGCGCACTGATCCGCGCCAGAGAACTCGGAACCCAATTTAGCCTTGATTTTGGCAGAATTTGACAATTCTAATGAAACCAGAAATTGCAGGTCTCTTCCTTATCTTTTTAGGGACAACAAGATCACCAAAATCTGATATCGATAGCTTCAGTTATACTGTGCGCAAGGCAACAAGGTCAGGATGAGTGAAAAATCCTAAAATTAACAATGTTAAGCAATTAAGCCCAATAATGTAAAAGCAAAAACAATGATTGTAAAAGTTGTCTAATTTCCGTCTTTCTCTGGCTTGTGCGGCTGTAAACTGCTATTTATGCTTATTAATCATGACTTAACCCTGGACCAAATTAAGGGCCTCTGAATAAGCTTTCCAACAATGTATCATATGCCTTAATTGGGCTTAAGATGAGTAAGTTAGGCCCATTTATGTGAAGGAACATCATGGACTGCTCAATGATCCGCGCCAGAGAACTCGGGACCCAATTTAGCCTTGATTTTGGCCTAATTTGACAATTCTTGTGAAACCCGAAATTAAGGGTCTCTTCCTTATCTTTCTAGGGACAACAAGATCACCAAAATCTGATATATTTAGTTCTAGTCAAGCTCTGCGCAAGGCAACAAGGTCAGGATGAGTGAAAAATCCGAAAATTAACAATGTTTAGCAATTAAGCCCATTAATGTAAAAGCTAAAACAATGATTGTAAAAGTTGTCTAATTTTTGTCTATCTCTGGCTTGTGCTGTTGTAAATTGCTATTTATGCTTATTAATCCTGACCTAACCCTACACCAAATTAAGGGCCTCTGAATAAGCTTTCCCTCAAGGTATCATATGCCTTAATTGGGCTTATGATGAGTAAGTTAGGCCCATTTAAGTGAAGGAACATCATGGACTATGCACTGATCCGCGACAGAGAACTCGGGACCTAATTTAGCCTTGATTTTGGCCAAATTTGACAATTCTAGTCAAACCTGAAATTGTGGGTCTCTTCCTTATCTTTCTAGGGACAGCAAAATCACCAAAATCCGATATTTGTAGCTCTAGTTATGCTCTGCGCGAGGCAACAAGGTAAGGATGAGTGAAAAATCCGAAAATTAACAATGTTTAGCAATTAAGCCCAATTAAGTCCAATAATGTAAAAGCAAAAACAATGATTGTAAAAGTTGTCTAATTTCCGTCTCTCTCTGGCTTGTGCGGCTATAAACTGCTATTTATGCTTATTAATCCTAACCTTACCCTTGACCAAATTAAGGGCGTCTGAATAAACTTTCCAACAAGGTATCATATGCCTTAATTGGGCTTAAGATGAGTAAGTTAGGCCCATTTAAGTGAAGGAACATCATGGATTACACATTGATCCGCGCCAGAGAATTCGGGACCCAATCTAGTCGTGATTTTGGCCTAATTTGACAATTCTTGTGAAACCTAAAATTGTAAGACTCTTCCTTATCTTTCTAGGGACAACAAGATCCCCGAAATCATATATATGTAGCTCAAGTTATGCTCTGCGCAAGGCAACAAGGTCAGGATGAGTGAAAAATCCGAAAATTAACAATGTTTAGCAATTAAGCCCAAAAATGTAAAAGCAAAAACAATGATTGTAAAAGTTGTGAAATTTCTGTCTCTCTCTAGCTTGTGCGGCTCCAAACAGCAATTTATGATAATTAATGCTGACCTAACCCTAGACCAAATTAAGGACATCTGAATAAGCTTTCCGACAAGGTATCATATGCCTTAATTAGGCTTAAGATGAGTAAGTTAGGTTCATTTAAGTGAAGGAACATCATGGACTGCGCACTGATCCGCGCCAGAGAACTTGGGACCCAATTTAGCCTTGATTTTGGCCTAATTTGATAATTCTTGTGAAACCTGAAATTGTAGATCTCTTCCTTTTATTTCTAGGGACACTAAGATCAGCAAAATCCGATATCTGTAGCTCTAGTTATGCTCTGCGCAAGGCAACAAGGTCAGAATGTGTGAAAAATCTGAAAATTAACAATGTTTAGAAATTAAGGCCAATTAAGCCCAATAATGTAAAAGCAAAAACAATGATTGTAAGTGTTGTCTAATTTCCGTCTCTCTATGGCTTGTGCGGCTGTAAACAGCTATTTATTCTTATTAATCCTAACCTAACCCTAGACCAAATTAAGGGCCTCTGAATAAGCTTTCCAACAAGGTATCATATGCCTTAATTGAGCTTAAGATGAGTAAGTTGTGCCCATTTAAGGGAAGGAACATCATGGACTGCGCACTGATCCGCGCCCAAGAACTCGGGACCCAATTTAGCCTTGATTTTGGCCTAATTTGACAATTCTTTTGACACCTGAAATTGTAGGTCTCTTCCTTATCTTTCAAGGGACAGCAAGATCACCAAAATCCGATATCTATAGCTCTAGTTATGCTCTGCGCAAGGCAACAAGGTCAAGATGAGTGAAAAATCCGAAAATTAACAATGTTTTGCAATTAAGCCCAATTAAGCCCAAAAATGTAAAAGCAAAAACAATGATTCTAAAAGTTGTCTAATTTCCGTCTCTCTCTGTCTTGTGCGGCTGTAAACTACTATTTATGCTTATTAATCATGACCTAACCCTAGACCAAAATAAGGGCCTCTGGATAAGCATTCCAACAAGGTATCATATGCCTTAATTAGGCTTTAGATGAATAAGTTAGGCCCATTTAAGTGAAGGAACATCATGGACTGTGTACTATTACGCGCTAGAGAAAACGGGGCCTAATATAGCCATGATTTTGGCCTAATTTGGCAATTCTTGTGAAACCTGAAATTACAGGTCTCTTCTTTATCTTTCTACGGACAACAAGATCACCAAAATCCGATATCTGTAGCTTTTATGCTCTGCGCAAGCCAACAAGGCCAGGATGATTAAAAAATCAGAAAATTAATAATGTTTAGCAATTAAGGCCAACAATGTAAATGCAAAAACAATGATTGTAAAAGTTGTCTAATTTCCATCTCTATCTGGCTTGTGCGGCTGTAAATTGTTATTTATGCTTATTAATCCTGACCTAACCCTAGACCAAATTAAGGACCTCTGAACAAGCATTCAAACAAGGTATAATATGCCTTAATTGGGCTTAAGATGAGTAAGTTATGCCCATTTAAGTGAAGGTACATCATGGACTGCACACTGATCCGTGCCCGAGAACTCGGGACCCAATTTAGCCTTGATTTTGGCCTAATTTGACAATTCTTGTTATACCTAAAATTGTAGGTCTCTTTCTTATCTATCTAAGGACAGCAAGATCACCAAAATCTGATATCTATAGCTCTAGTTATGCTCTTCGCAAGGCAACAAGCACAAGATGAGTGAAAAATCCGAAAATTAACAATGTTTTACAATTAAGCCCAATTAAGCCCGAAAATGTAAAAGCAAAAACAATGATTCTAAAAGTTGTCTAATTTCCATCTCCTCTGGCTTGTGCGACTGTAAACTGCTATTTATGCTTATTAATCCTGACCTAACCCTAGACCAAATTAAGGGCCTCTGAATAAGCTTTCCAACAAGGAATTATATGCCTTAATTGGGCTTAAGATGAGTAAGCTAGGCCCATTTAAGTGAAGGAACATCATGGATTGCGCACTAATCCACGCCAGAGAACTCGGGACCCAATTTATCCTTTATTTTGGCCTAATTTGACAATTCTTGTGAAACCTGAAATTGTAGGTCTCTTGCTTATCTTTCTACGGACAGCAAGATCACCAAAATATGATATCTGTAGCTCTAGTTATGCTCTGTGCAAGGCACCAAGGTCAGGTTGAGTGAAAAATCCGAAAATTAACAATGTTTAGCATTTAAGCCCAATAATGTAAAAGCAAAAACAGTGATTGTAAAAGTTGTCTAATTTCCATCTCTCTCTGGCTTGTGCGGTTGTAAACTGCTATTAATGCTTGTTAATCCTGACCTAACCCTTGTCCAAATTAAGGGCCTCTGAATAAGCTTTCCCACAAGGTATCATATTCTGTAATTTGGCTTAAGATGAGTAACTAGCCTTAGGAACATCATGGATTAAGGGCCTTAGAACTAAGAATTTAGCCTTGATTTTGGCCTAGTTTGACAAATCTTATGAAACCTGAAATTGTAGGTCTCTTCCTTATCTTTCTAGGGACAGCAAGATCACCGAAGTCCGATATTTGTAGCTCTAGTTAAGCTCTGCACAAGGAAACAAGGTCAGGATGAGTGAAAAATACGAAAATTAACAATGCTTAGCAATTTAGCCCAATTAAGCCCAATAATGTAAAAGCAAAAACAATGATTGTAAAAGTGGTCTAATTTTCGTCTCCTCTAGACCAAATGCTATTTACGGCCTCTAACCTAGACCAAATTAAGGGCCTCAGAATAAGTTTCCAACAAGGTATCATATGCCTTAATTGGGCTTAATATGAGTAAGTTAGGCCCATTTAAGTGAAGGAACATCATGGACAGTGCACTGATCCACACCAGAGAACTCGGGACCTAATTTAGCCTGGATTTTGGCCTAATTTGGCAATTCTTGGAGACCTGAAATTATAGGTCTCTTCCTTATCTTTCTAGGGACAACAAGATCACCAAACTTCGATATTTGTAGCTCTAGTTATGCTCTGCACAAGGCAACAAGGTCATGATGACTGAAAAATCCGAAAATTAACAATGTTTAGCAATTAAGCCTAATAATGTAAAAGCAAAAACAATGATTGTAAAAGTTGTCTAATTGCCGTCTCTCTCTGGCTTGTGCGGTTGTAAACTGCTATTTATGCTTATGAGTCCTGACCTAACCTTAATCCAAATTAAGGGCCTCTGAATAAGCTTTCCCTCAAGGTATCATATGCCTTAATTGGGCTTAAGATGAGTAAGTTAGGCCCATTTAAGTGAAGGAACATCATGGACTGCGCACTGATCCGTGCCAGAGAACTCGGCACCCAATTTAGCCTTGATTTTCGCCTAATTTGACAATTCTAGTGACACCTGAAATTATAGGGGTATTCCTTATCTTTCTAGGGACAACAAGATCACCAAAATCCGCCATCTGTAGCTTTAGTTATACTCTGCGCAAGGCAACAAGGTCAGGATGTGTGAAAAATCCGAAAATTAACAATGTTTAGCAATTAAGCCCATTAATGTAAAAGCAAAAAGAATGATTGTAAAAGTTGTCTAATTTCCGTATCTCTCTGGCTTGTACGGCTGTAAACCCCTATTTATGCTTATAAATCCTGACCTAACCCTAGACCAAATTAAGGGCCTCTGAATAAGCTTTCCAACAAGGTATCTATGCCTTAATTGAGCTTAAGATGAGTAAGTTAGGCACATTTAAGTGAAGGAATATAATGGACTGCGCATTGATCCGCGCCAGAGAACTCAGGACCCAATTTAGCCTTTATTTTCACCTAATTTGACAATTCTTGTGAAACCTGAAATTGTAGGCCTCTTCCTTATCTTTCTAGGGACAACAAGATCACCAAAATCCGATATCTATGGCTCTAGTTGTACTCTGCGCAAGGCAACAAGGTCAGGATGAGTGAAAAATCCTAAAATTAACAATGTTTAGCAATTAAGCCCAATAATGTAAAAGCAAAAACAATGTATGTAAAAGTTGTCTAATTTTTGTCTATCTCTGGCTTGGGCTGCTGTAAATTGCTATTTATGCTTATTAATCCTGACCTAACCCTATACCAAATTAAGGGCCTCTGAATAAGCTTTCCCTCAAGGTATCATATGCCTTAATTGGGCTTATGATGAGTAAGTTAGGCCCATTTAAGTGAAGGAACATCATGGACTATACACTGATCCGCGGCAGAGAACTCGGGACCTAATTTAGCCTTGATTTTGGCCTAATTTGACAATTCTGGTGAAACCTGAAATTGTGGTTCTCTTCCTTATCTTTCTAGGGACAGCAAAATCACCAAAATCCGATATCTGCAGCTCTAGTTATGCTCTGCGCAAGGCAACAAGGTAAGGATGAGTGAAAAATCCGAAAATTAACAATGTTTAGCAATTAAGCCCAATTAAGTCCAATAATGTAAAAGCAAAAACAATGATTGTAAAAGTTGTCTAATTTCCGTCTCTCTCTGGCTTGTACGGCTGTAAACAGCTATTTATTCTTATTAATCCTGACCTAACCCTAGACCAAATTAAGGGCCTCTGAATAAGCTTTCCAACAAGGTATCATATGCCTTAATTGAGCTTAAGATGAGTAAGTTGTGCCCATTTAAGGGAAGGAACATCATGGACTGCACATTGATCCGCACCAGAGAACTCGGGACCCAATCTAGCCGTGATTTTGGCCTAATTTGACAATTCCTTTGAAAACTGAAATTGTAAGACTCTTCCTTATCTTTCAAGGGACAGCAAGATTACCAAAATCCGATATATGCAGCTCTAGTTATGCTCTGCGCAAGGCAACAAGGTTAGGATGAGTGAAAAATCCGAAAATTAACAATGTTTAGCAATTAAGACCAAAAATGTAAAAGCAAAAACAATGATTGTAAAAGTTGTGAAATTTCTGTCTCTCTCTGGCTTGTGCGGCTGCAAACAGCAATTTATGATAATTAATGCCGACCTAACCCTAGACCAAATTAAGGACATCTGAATAAGCATTCCGACAAGGTATCATATGCCTTTATTAGGCTTAAGATGAGTAAGTTAGGGTCATTTAAGTGAAGGAACATCATGGACTGCGCACTGATCCGCGCCAGAGAACTTGGGACCCAATTTAGCCTTGATTTTGGCCTAATTTGATAATTCTTGTGAAACCTGAAATTGTAGATCTCTTCCTTTTATTTCTAGGGACAATAAGATCAGCAAAATCCGATATCTGTAGCTCTAGTTATGCTCTGCGCAAGGCAACAAGGTCAGAATGTGTGAAAAATCTGAAAATTAACAATGTTTAGAAATTAAGGCCATTTAAGCCCAATAATGTAAAAGCAAAAACAATGATTGTAAGTGTTGTCTAATTTCCGTCTCTCTCTGGCTTGTGCGGCTGTAAACAGCTATTTATTCTTATTAATCCTGACCTAACCCTAGACCAAATTAAGGGCCTCTGAATAAGCTTTCCAACAAGTTATCATATGCCTTAATTGAGCTTAAGATGAGTAAGTTGTGCCCCTTTAAGGGAAGGAACATCATGGACTGCGCACTGATCCGCACCAGAGAACTCGGGACCCAATTTAGCTTTGATTTTGGCCTAATTTGACAATTCTTTTGAAAACTGAAATTGTAGGTCTCTTCCTTATCTTTCAAGGGACAACAAGATTACCAAAATCCGATATCTATAGCTCTAGTTATGCTCTACGCAAAGAGACAAGGTCAGGATGAGTGAAAAATCCGAAAATTAACAATGTTTAGCAATTAAGCCCAATAATGTAAAAGTAAAAGCAATGTTTGTAAAAGATGTCTAATTTCCGTCTCTATCTGGCTTGTGCGGCTGTAAACTGCTATTTATGCTTATTAATCCTTACCTAACCCTAGATCAAATTAAGGAACTTTGAATAAGCTTTCCAACAAGGTATCATATGCCTTAATTTGGTTTAAGATGAGTAAGTTAGGCCCATTTAAGTGAAGGAACATCATGGACTGCGCACTAATCCGCGCCCGAGAACTGGTGACCCAATTTAGGCTTGATTTTGGCCAAATTTAACGATTCTTGTGAAACCTGAAATTGTAGGTCTCTTCCTTATCTTTCTAGGGACAACAAGATCACCAAAATCCGATATCTGTAGCTTTAGTTATTCTCTGCGCAAGGCAACAAGGTCAAGATGAGTGAAAAATCCGAAAATTAACAATGTTTTGCAATTAAGCCCAAAAATGTAAAAGCAAAAACAATGATTCTAAAAGTTGTCTAATTTCCGTCTCTCTCTGTCTTGTGCGGCTGTAAACTACTATTTATGCTTATTAATCATGACCTAACCCTAGACCATATTAAGGGCCTCTGGATAAGTGTTCCAACAAGGTATCATATGCCTTAATTAGGTTTAAGATGAATAAGTTAGGCCCATTTAAGTGAAGGAACATAATGGACTGCGTACTCATCCGCGCTAGAGAAAATGAGGCCTAATATAGCCATGATTTTGGCCTAATTTGGCAATTCTTGTGAAACTTGAAATTACAGGTCTATTCTTTATCTTTCTAGGGACAGCAAGATCACCAAAATCCGATATCTGTAGCTTTTATGCTCTGCGCAAGCCAACAAGGTCAGGATGAGTAAAAAATCAGAAAATTAATAATGTTTAGCAATTAAGGCCAACAATGTAAATGCAAAAACAATGATTGTAAAAGTTGTCTAATTTCCGTCTCTCTCTGGCTTGTGAGGCTGTAAACTTCTATTTATGCTTATTAATCCTGACCTAACCCTAGACCAAATTAAGGACCTCTGAACAAGCTTTCAAACAAGGTATAATATGCCTTAATTGGGCTTAAGATGAGTAAGTTAGGCTCATTTAAGTGAAGGAACATCATGGACTGCACACTGATCCGCGCCCGAGAACTCGGGAGCCAATTTAGCCTTGGTTTTGGCCTAATTTGACAATTCTTGTAATACCTAAAATTGTAGGTCTCTTCCTTATCTATCTAGGGACAGCAAGATCACCAAAATTTGATATCTGTAGCTCTAGTTATGGTCTTCGCAAGGCAACAAGCACAAGATGAGTGAAAAATCCGAAAATTAACAATGTTTTGCAATTAAGCCCAATTAAGCCAAAAAATGTAAAAGCAAAAACAATGATTCTAAAAGTTGTCTAATTTCCATCTCCTCTGGCTTGTGCGACTGTAAACTGCTATTTATGCTTATTAATCCTGACCAAACCCTAGACCAAATTAAGGGCCTCTGAATAAGCTTTCCAACAAGAAATATATGCCTTAATTGGGCTTAAGATGACTAAGCTAGGCCCATTTAAGTGAAGGAACATCATGGACTGCGCACTAATCCACGCCAGAGAACTCGGGACCCAATTTATCCTTTATTTTGGCCTAATTTGACAATTCTTGTGAAACCTGAAATTGTAGGTCTCTTCCTTATCTTTCTACGGACATCAAGATCACCAAAATCCGATATCTGTAGCTCATGTTATGTTCTGTGCAAGGCACCAAGGTCAGGATGAGTGAAAAATCCGAAAATTAACAATGTTTAGCAATTAAGCCCAATAATGTAAAAGCAAAAACAGTGATTGTAAAAGTTGTCTAATTTCCATCTCTCTCTGGCTTGTGCGGTTGTAAACTGCTATTAATGCTTGTTAATCCTGACCTAACCCTTGTCCAAATTAAGGGCCTCTGAATAAGCTTTCCCATAAATTATCATATTAAGTAATTTGGCTTAAGATGAGTAAGTTAGGCCTATTTAAGTGTAGGAACATCATGGACTGCGCACTGATCCGTGCCAGAGAACACGAGACCCAATTTAGCCTTGATTTTGGCCTAGTTTGACAAATCTTATGAAACCTGAAATTGTAGGTCTCTTCCTTATCTTTCTAGGGACAGCAAGATCACCGAAGTCCGATATTTGTAGCTCTAGTTATGCTCTGCACAAGGAAACAAGGTCAGGATGAGTGAAATATCCGAAAATTAACAATGCTTAGCAATTTAGCCTAATTAAGCCCAATAATGTAAAAGAAAAAACAATGAATGTAAAAGTTGTCTAATTTTCGTCTCCTTCAGGCTTGTGCGGCTGTAAACTGCTATTTACGCTTATTTATCCTGACCTAACCCTAGACCAAATTAAGGGCCTCAGAATAAGTTTCCAACAAGGTATCATATGCCTTAATTGGGGTTAATATGAGTAAGTTAGGCCCATTTAAGTGAAGGAACATCATGGACAGCGCACTGATCCGCACCAGAGAACTCAGGACCTAATTTAGCCTTGATTTTGGCCTAATTTGGCAATTCTTGGAGACCTGAAATTATAGGTCCCTTCCTTATCTTTCTAGGGACAACAAGATCACCAAACTTCGATATTTGTAGCTCTAGTTATGCTCTGCGCAAGGCAACAAGGTCAGGATGACTGGAAAATCCGAAAATTAACAATGTTTAGCAATTAAGCCTAATAATGTAAAAGCAAAAACAATGATTGTAAAAGTTGTCTAATTGCCGTCTCTCTCTGGCTTGTGCGGTTGTAAACTGCTATTTATGCTTATGAATCCTGAACTAACCATAATCCAAATTAAGGGCCTCTGAATAAGCTTTCCAACAAGGTATCATATGCCTTAATTAGGCTTAAGATGAGTAAGTTAGGCCCATTAAAGTGAAGGAGCATCATGGACTGCGCACTGATCCGCGTCAGAGAACTAGGGACCCAATTTAGCCTTGATTAGGGAGTAATTTGACAATTCTTGCGAGGCCTGGAATTGTAGTTCTCATCCTTATCATTATAGGGACAACAAGATCACCAAAATCCGATATCTGTACCTCTAGTTATGCTCTGTAAAAGCCAACATGGTCAGGATGAGTGAAAATTCCGAAAATTAACAATGTTTAGCAATTATGTCCAATTAAGCCCAATAATGTAAAAGCAAGACAATGATTGTAAAAGTTGTCTAATTTACGTCTCTCTATGGCTTCTGCGGCTGCAAACTACTATTTATGCTTATCAATCCAGACCTAACCTGAGACCTAATTAACGACCTCTGAATAAGTTTTCCAACAAGGTATCATATGTCTTAATTGGGCTTAAGATGAGTAAGTTAGGCCCATTTAAGTAAAGGAACATCATGGACATCGTATTGATCCGTGACAGAGAACTCGGGACCCAATTAACCTTGATTTTTGCCTAATTTGACAATTCTTGTGAAACATGAAATTGTATATCTCTTCCTTATCTTTCTAGGGACAACAAGATCACCAAAATCCGATTTCTATAGCTCCAGTTATACTCTGCGCAAGGCAACAAGGTCAGGATGAGTGAAAAATCCTAAAATTAACAATGTTTAGCAATTAAGCCCAATAATATAAAAGCAAAAACAATGATTGTAAAAGTTGTCTAATTTTTGTCTATCTCTGGCTTGTGCTGCTATAAATTGCTATTTATGCTTATTAATCCTGACCTAACCCTATACCAAATTAAGGGCCTCTGAATAAGCTTTCCCTCAAGGTATCATATGCCTTAATTGGGCTTATGATGAGTAAGTTAGGCCCATTTAAGTGAAGGAACATCATGGACTGTAAAGTGATCCACGCCAGAGAACTCGGGACCTAATTTAGCCTTGGTTTTAGACTAATATGACAATTCTAGTGACACCTGAAATTGTAGGTCTCATCCTTATCTTTCTAGGGACAGCAAAATCACCAAAATCCGATATCTGTAGCTCTAGTTATGCTCTGCGCAAGGCAACAAGGTAAGGATGAGTGAAAAATCCGAAAATTAACAATGTTTAGCAATTAAGCCCAATTAAGCCCAATAATTTAAAAGCAAAAACAATGATTGTAAAAGTTGTCTAATTTCTGTCTCTCTCTGGCTTGTGCAGCTATAAACTACTATTTATGCTTATTAATCCTAACCTTACCCTTGACCAAATTAAGGGCTTCGGAATAAACTTTCCAACAAGGTATCATATGCCTTAATTGGGCTTAAGATGAGTAAGTTAGGCCCATTTAGGTGAAGGAACTTCATGGATTGCACATTGATCCGTGCCAGAGAACTCGGGACCCAATCTAGCCGTGATTTTGGCCTAATTTGACAATTCTTGTGAAACCTAAAATTGTAAGACTCTTCCTTATCTTTCTAGGGACAACAAGATCCCCGAAATCAGATATATGTAGCTCAAGTTATGCTCTGGGCAAGGCAACAAGGTCAGGATGAGTGAAAAATCCGAAAATTAACAATGCTTAGCAATTAAGCCCAAAAATGTAAAAGCAAAAACAGTGATTGTAAAAGTTGTAAAATTTTTGTCTCTCTCTGGCTTGTGCGGCTGCAAACAGCAATTTATGATAATTAATGCTGACCTAACCCTAGACCAAAATAAGGACATCTGAATAAGCATTCCGACAAGGTATCATATGCCTTAATTAGGCTTAAGATGAGTAAGTTAGGCCCATTTAAGTGAAGGAACATCATGGACTGCGCACTAATCCGCGCCCGAGAACTCGAGACCCAATTTAGCCTTGATTTTGGCCAAATTTAACAATTCTTATGAAACCTGAAATTGTAGGTCTCTTCCTTATCTTTCTAGGGACAGCAAGATCACCAAAATCCGATATTTGTAGCTTTAGTTATTCTCTGCGCAAGGCAACAAGGTCAAGATGAGTGACTAATCCGAAAATTAACAATGTTTTGCAATTAAGCCCAATTAAGCCCAAAAATATAAAAGCAAAAACAATGATTCTAAAAGTTGTCTAATTTCCGTCTCTCTCTGTCCTGTGCGACTGTAAACTGCTATTTATGCTTATTAATCATGACCTAACCCTAGACCATATTAAGGGCCTCTGGATAAGCGTTCCAACAAGGTATCATATGCCTTAATTAGGCTTTAGATGAATAAGTTAGGCCCATTTAAGTGAAGGAACATCATGGACTGCGTACTCATCCGCGCTAGAGAAAACAGGGCCTAATATAGCCATGATTTTGGCCTAATTTGGCAATTCTTGTGAAACCTGAAATTACAGGTCTCTTCTTTATCTTTCTAGGGACAGCAAGATCACCAAAATCCGATATCTGTAGCTCTAGTTATGCCCTGCGAAAGGCAACAAGGTCAGGATGTGTGAAAAATCTGAAAATTAACAATGTTTAGCAATTAAGCCCAATAATGTAAAAGCAAAAACAATGATTGTAAAAGTTGTCTAATTTCCGTCTCTCTCTGGCTTGTGCGGCTGTAAACTGCTATTTATGCTTATTAATCCTGACCTAACCCTAGACCAAATTAAGGGCCTCTGAATAAGCTTTCCAACAAGGTATCATTTGCCTTAATTGGGCTTAAGATGAGTAAGTTAGGCCCATTTAAGTGAAGGAACATCATGGACTGCACACTGATCCGCGCCAGAGAACTCGGGACCCAATTTAGCCTTGATTTTGGCCTAATTTAACAATTCTAGTGAAACCTGAAATTGTAGATCTCTTCCTTATCTTTTTAGGGACAGCAAGATCTCCAAAATCCGATATCTGTAGCTTTTATGCTCTGCGCAAGCCAACAAGGTCATGATGAGTGAAAAATCAGAAAATTAATAATGTTTAGCAAATAAGGCAACAATTTAAATGCAAAAACAATTATTGTAAAAGTTATCTAATTTTTGTCTCTTTCTGGTTTGTGCGGCTGTAATCTGTTATTTATGCTTATTAATCCTGACCTAACCCTAGACCAAATTAAGGACCTCTGAACAATCTTTCCAACAAGGTATAATATGCCTTAATTGGGCTTAAGATGAGTAAGTTAGGCCCATTTAAGTGAAGGAACATCATGAACTGCACACTGATCCGCGCCCGAGAACTCGGGACCCAATTTAGCCTTGATTTTGGCCTAATTTGACAATTCTTGTTATACTTGAAATTGTAGGTCTCTTCCTTATCTTTCTAGGGACAACAAGATCACCAAAATCCGATATCTGTAGCTCTAGTTATGCTCTGCCCACGGCAACAAGCACAAGATGAGTGAAAAATCCGAAAATTAACAATGCTTTGCAATTAAGCCCAATTTAGCCCGAAAATGTAAAAGCAAAAACAATGATTCTAAAAGTTTTCTAATTTCCATCTCCTCTGGCTTGTGCGGCTGTAAACTTCTATTTATGCTTATTAATCATGACCTAACCCTAGACCAAATTAAGGGCCTCTGAATAAGCTTTCCAAAAAGGAATTATATGCCTTAATTGGGCTTAAGATGAGTAAGTTATGCCCATTTAAGTGAAGGAACATCAGGGACAGTTCACTGATTATGGCCTAATTTGACAATTCTTGTGAAACCAGAAATAGTAGGTCTCTTCCTTATCTTTCTAGGGACGGCAAGATAACAAAAATCCGATATTTGTAGCTCTAGTTATGCTCTGCGCTAGGAAACAAGGTCTGGATGAGTGAAAAATCCGAAAATTAACAATGTTTTGCAATTAAACCCAAATTAGCCCAATAATGTAAAAGCAAAAATAATGATTGTAAAAGTTGTCTAATTTCCGTCTATCTCTGGCTTGTGCGGCTGTAATCTGCTATTTATGCTTATTAATCCTGACCTTACCCAAGACCAAATTAAGGGCCTCTGAATAAGCTTTCCAACAAGATATCATATGCCTTAATTGGGCTTAAGATGATTAAGTTAGGCCCATTTAAGTGAAGGAACATCATGTACTGCGCACTGATGCACGACAAAGAACTAAGGAACCAATTTATCCTTGATTTTGGCCTAATTTGACAATTCTTGTGGCACCTGAAATTGTAGGTCTTTTCCTTATCTTTCTAGGGACAACAAGATCACCAAAATCCGATATCCGTAGCTCAAGTTATGCTCTGTGCAAGGCAACAAGGTCGGGATGAGTGAAAAATCCGAAAATTAGCAATGTTTAGCAATTAAGCCCAATAATGTAAAAGCAAAAATAATGATTGTAAAGGTTGTCAAATTTCCATCTCTCTTGGCTTGTGCGGTTGTAAACTGCTATTTATGCTTATGAATCCTTTCCTAACCCTTGTCCAAATTAAGGGCCTCTAAATAATCTTTCTAACAAGGTATCATATGCCTTAATTAGGCTTAAGATGAGTAAGTTAAGACCATTTAAATGAAGGAAAATCATGGACTGCGCACCGATCCGCGACAGAGAACTAGGGACCCAATTTAGCCTTGATTTTGACCTAATTTGACATTTCTTGCGAATCCCGGAATTGTAAGTCTCTACCTTAACTTTCTAGGGACAACAAGATCACTAAAATCCGATATCTTTAGCACTAGATATGCTCTGCGAAAGGCAACAAGGTTAGGATGAGTGAAAAATCCGAAAATTAACAATGTTTGGCAATTATGCCCAATTAAGCCCAATAATGTAAAAGCAAAACAATGATTGTAAAAGTTGTCTAATTTACGTCTTGATTTTGGCTTCTGCGGCTTCAAACTGCTATTTATGCTTATTAATCCTGACCTAACCTGAGACCAAATTAAGGGCCTCTGAATAAGCTTTCCAACAAGGTATCATATGCCTTAATTGGGCTTAAGATGAGTAAGTTAGGTCCATTTAAGTAAAGGAACATCATGGGCAACGTATCGATCCGCCCCCGAGAACTCGGGACCCAATTTAACCTTGATTTTTGCCTAATTTGACAATTCTTGTTAAACATGAAATTATAGGTCTCTTCCTTATCTTTCTAGGGACAACAAGATCACCAAAATCCGATATTTGTAGCTCTAGTTATGCTCTCGCAAGGCAACAAGGTCGGGATGAGTGAAAAATCCAAAAATTAACAATGTTTAGCAATTAAGCCCAATAACCCAATAATGTAAAAGCAAAAACAATGATTGTAAAAGTTGTCTAATTTCCGTCTATCTCGACTTGTGCGGCTGTAAACTTGCTATTTATGCTTATTAATCCTGACCTAACCTTAGACTAAATTAAGGGCCTCTGAATAAGCTTTCCAACAAGGTATCATATGCCTTAATTGGGCTTAAGATAAGTTAGGCCCATTTAAGTGAAGGAACATCATGGATAGGCACCGATCCGCGCCAGAGAACTCGGGACCCAATTTAGCCTTGATTTTGGCATAATTTTACAATTCTTATGAAGCCTAAATTGTAGGTCACTCTTATATTTCTAGGGACAGCAAGATCACCAAAATCCGATATCTGTATCTCTAGTTATGCTCTGCGCAAGGCAACAAGGTAAGGATGAGTGAAAAATCCGAAAATTAATACTGTTTAGTAATTAAGCCCACTAATGTACAAAAAAATGATTGTAAAAGTTGTCTAATTTCGTCTCTCTCTCGGCTTGTGAGAGGTATAAACTGCTATTTATGCTTGTTAATCCTTACCTAACCCTTGACCAAATTAAGGGTCTCTGAATAAACTTTCCAACAATGTATCATATGCCTTAATTGGGCTTAAGATGAGTAAGTTGAGCCCATTTAAGTGAAGGAAAATCATGGATTGCATAGTGATCCGGGCTAGAGAACTCGGCACCCAATTTAGCCTTGATTTTGGCTAATTTGACAATTCTTGTAAACCCTGAAATTATAGGTCTCTTCCTTATCTTTCACCCAAAGTGGGTTGTGGGTTGCATTCTTGTGGACTGGAATTGTAGGTCTTTCTTTATCTTTGTAGGGACAACAAGATTACCAAAATCCGATATCTGTAGCTCTAGTTATGTTCTCGGCAAGGCAACAAAATAAAGATGAGTGAGAAATCCGAAAATTAACAATGTTTATCAATTAAGCCCAATAATGTAAAAGCAAAAACAACGATTGTAAAAGTTGTCTAATTTCAATCTCTACCTATCTTATGCTGCTGTAAACTGCTATTTATGCTTATTAATCAAGACCTAACCCTAGACCAAATTAAGGGACTTGGAATAAGCTTTCTAACAAGGTATCATATACCTTAATTGGGATTAAGATGATTAAGGAATGCCCATTTAAGTGAAGGAACATCATGGACTACGCACTGATCCACGCCAGAGAACTCGGGACCCAATTTAGCCTTGATTTTGGACTAATTTGACAATTCTTGTGAAACCTGAAATTGTAGGTCTCTTCCTTATCTTTCTAGGGACGCCAAGATAACAAAAATCCGATATTTGTGGCTCTAGTTATGCTCTGCGCTAGAAAACAAGGTCTGGATGAGTGAAAAATCCGAAAATTAACAATGTTTAGCAATTAAGCCCAATAATGTAAAAGCAAAAACAATGATTGTAAAAGTTGTCTAATTTCCGTCTCTCTCTGGCTTGTGCGGCTGTAATCTGCAATTTATGCTTATTAATCCTGACCTAACCCTAGACAAAATTAAGGGCCTCTGAATAAGCTTTCCAACAAGGTGTTATATGCCTTAATTGGACTTAAGATGAGTAAGTTAGGCCCATTTAAGTGAAGGAACATCATGGACTGCGCACTAATCCACGCACCGAGAGAACTCGGGACCCAATTTAGCCTTGATTTTGGCCTAATTTGACAATTCTTTTGAAACCTGAAATTGTAGGTCTCTTCCTTATCTTTCTAGGGACAGCAAGATCACCAAAATCCAATATCTATAGCTCTAGTTATTCTCTGTGCAAGGCAACAAGGTCAGAATGAGTGAAAAATCCGAAAATTAACAATGTTTAGCAATTAAGCCCAATAATGTAAAAGCAAAAACAATTATTGTAAAAGTTGTCTAATTTCAGTCTCTCTCTGGCTTGTGCGGCTATGAACTGCTATTTATGCTTATTAATCCTTTCCTAACCCTTGTCCAAATTAAGGGCCTTTGAATAAGCTTTCTAACAAGGTATCATATGCCTTAATTAGGCTTAAGATGAGTAAGTTAAGACCATTTAAATGAAGGAAAATCATGGATCTGCGCACTGATCCGCGCCATAGAACTCGAGACCCAATTTAGCCTTGATTTTGACCTAATTTGACATTTCTTGTGAAACCTGAAATTGGAGGTCTCTTCCTTATCTTTCTAGGGACAACATGATCACTAAAATCCGATATCTGTAGCTCTAGTTATGGTCTCTGCGCAAGGCAACAAGGTAAGGATGAGTGAAAAATCCGAAAATTAACAATGTTTGGCAATTATGCCCAATTAAGCCCAATAATGTAAAAGCAAAAACAATGATTGTAAAAGTTGTCTAATTTACGTCTTGATTTTGGCTTCTGCGGCTTCAAACTGCTATTTATGCTTATAATCCAGAATTAACCCGAGACCAAATTAAGGGCCTCTGGATAAGCTTTCCAACAAGGTATCATATGCCTTAATTGGGCTTAAGATGAGTAAGTTAGGCCCATTTAAGTAAAGTCACATCATGGAAGCGTCTTGATCCGCCCCCTGCAGAAACTCGGGACCCAATTTAGCCTTGACTTTGGCTTAATTTGACAATTCTTACATGAAATTGTAGGTCTCTTCCTTTTCTTTCTAGGGACAGCAAGATCACCAAAATCAGATATTTGTAGCTCTAGTTATGCTCTGCGCAAGGCAACAAGGTCGTGATGAGTGAAAAATCCAAAAATTAACAATGTTTAGCTATTAAGCCCAATGAAGCCCAATAATGTAAAGTCAAAAATAATGATTGTAAAAGTTGTCTAATTTTCGTCTCTCTCAGACTTGTGCGGCTGTAAACTGCTATTTATGCTTTTTAATCCTGACGTAACCCAAGAACTAATTAAGGGCCTCTGAATAAGCTTTCCAACAAGGTATCATATGCCTTAATTGGGCTTAAGATGATTAAGTTAGGCCCATTTAAGTTAAGGAACATCATGGACTGTGTACTGATCCGCGCCAAAGAACTTAGGACCCAATTTAGCCTTGATTTTGTCCTAATTTGACAATTCTTGGTGACAGCTGAAATTGTCGGTCTCTTCCTTTTCTTTCTAGGGACAACAAGATCACCAATATCCGATATCTCTATATCTCTAGTTATGCTCTGCGCAAGGCACCAAGGTCGGGATGAGTGAAAAATCCAAAAATTAACAATGTTTAGCAATTAAGCCCAATAATGTAATAACAAAAAAATGATTGTAAAAGTTGTCTAATTTCTGTCTCTCTCTCGGCATGAGAGGCTGTAAACTGCTATTTATGCTTGTTAATCCTTACCTAACCTCAACCTTTTCCAAATTAAGGGTCTCTGAATAAACTTTCTAACAATATATCATATGCCTTAATTCGGGCTTAAGATGAAATAAGTTGAGCTAATTTAAGTGAAGGAAAATAATGGAAAGGGCTAGTGATCCGGGCTCGAGAGAACTTGGCACCCAATTTAGCCTTGATTTTGACTAATTTGACAATTCTTCTGAAACCTGAAATTATAGGTCTCTTCCTTATCTTTCACGCCAAAGAACTAGGGACCCAATTTAGCCTTGATTAGGGAGTAATTTGACAATTCTTGTGAGACGTGGAATTGTAGGTCTCTTCTTTATCTTTGTAGGGACAGTAAAATTACCAAAATCCGATATCTGTACCCCTAGTTATGTTCTGCGCAAGGCAACAAAATAAAGATGAGTGAGAAATCCGAAAATTAACAATGTTTATCAATTAAGCCCAATAATGTAAAAGCAAAAACAACGATTGTAAAAGTTGTCTAATTTCAATCTCTACCTATCTTGTGCTGCTGTAAACTGCTATTTATGCTTATTAATCAAGACCTAACCCTAGACCAAATTAGGGGACTTGGAATAAGCTTTCTAACAAGGTATCATATACCTTAATTGGGATTAAGATGATTAAGGAATGCCCATTTAAGTGAAGGAACATCATGGACTACGCACTGATCCACGCCAGAGAACTCGGGACCCAATTTAGCCTTGATTTTGGACTAATTTGACAATTCTTGTGAAACCTGAAATTGTAGGTCTCTTCCTTATCTTTCTAGGGACGGCAAGATAACAAAAATCCGATATTTGTGGCTCTAGTTATGCTCTGCGCTAGCAAACAAGGTCTGGATGAGTGAAAAATCCGAAAATTAACAATGTTTAGCAATTAAGCCCAATAATGTAAAAGCAAAAACAATGATTGTAAAAGTTGTCTAATTTCCGTCTCTCTCTGGCTTGTGCGGCTGTAATCTGCAATTTATGCTTATTAATCCTGACCTAACCCTAGACAAAATTAAGGGCCTCTGAATAAGCTTTCCAACAAGGTGTTATATGCCTTAATTGGACTTAAGATGAGGTTAGGCCCATTTAAGGAAGGAACATCATGGACTGGCACTAATCCACGCCGCAGAACTCGGGAACCAATTTATCCTTTATTTTGGCCTAATTTGACAATTCTCGTGAAACCTGAAATTGTAGGTCTTTTCCTTATCTTTCTACTGACAGCAAGATCACCAAAATCCAATATCTGTAGCTCTAGTTATACTCTCATGCAAGGCACCAAGGTCACGATGAGTGAAAAATCTGAAAATTAGCAATGTTTAGCAATTAAGCCCAATAATGTAAAAGCAAAAAAAGTGATTGTAAAGGTTGTCAAATTTCCATCTCTCTATGGCTTGTGCGGTTGTAAACTGCTGTTTATGCTTATTAATCCTTTCCTAACCCTTGTCCAAATTAAGGGCCTCTGAATAAGCTTTCTAACAAGGTATCATATGCCTTAATTAGGCTTAAGATGAGTAAGTTAAGACCATTTAAATGAAGGAAAATCATGGATCACGCACTGATCCGCGCCATAGAACTCGGCACCCAATTTAGCCTTGATTTTGGCCTAATTTGACATTTCTTGTGAATCCTGAAATTGGAGGTCTCTTCCTTATCTTTCTAGGGACAACATGATCACTAAAATCCGATATCTCGTAGCTCTAGTTATGGTCTGCGCAAGGCAACAAGGTAAGGATGAGTGAAAAATCCGAAAATTAACAATGTTTGGAATTATGCCCAATTAAGCCCAATAATGTAAAAGCAAAACAATGATTGTAAAAGTTGTCTAATTTACGTCTTGATTTTGGCTTTTGTGGCTTCAAACTGCTACTTATGCTTATGAATCCGGACCTAACCCGAGACCAAATTAAGGGCCTCAGAATAAGCTTTCCAACAAGGTATCATATGCCTTAATTGGGCTTAAGATGAGTAAGTTAGGCCCATTTAAGTAAAGTCACATCAAGGGAAGCGTCATGATCCGCCCAGGAGAACTCGAGACCCAATTTAGCCTTGATTTTGGCCTAATTTGACAATTCTTGTGACACCTGAAATTGTAGGTCTCTTCCTTATCTTTCTAGGGACAGCAAGATCACCGAAATCCGATATCTATAGCTCTAGTTATGCTATGCGCAAGACAACAAGTTCAGGATGAGTCAAAAATTCGAAAATTTACAATGTTTAGCAATTAAGCCCAATTAAGTCCAATAATGTAAAAGCAAAAACAATGATTGTAAAAGTTGTCTAATTTCCGTCATTTCTGAATTGTGCGACTGTAAACTGCTATTTATGCTTATTAATCACAACCTAACCCTAGACCAAATTAACGACCCTTGAATAAGCTTTCTAACATGGTATCATATGTCTTAATTGGGCTTAAGATGAGTAAGTTAGGCCCATTTAAGTGAAGGAACATCATGGATAGCGCACCGATCCGCGCCAGAGAACTCGGGACCCAATTTAGCCTTGATTTTGGCATAATTTGACAATGCTTATGAAGCCTGAATTGTAGGTCTCTCCTTATATTTCTAGGGACAACAAGATCACCAAAATCCGATATCTATATCTCAAGTTATGCTCTGCGCAAGGCAACAAGGTCGGGATGAGTGAAAAATCCAAAAATTAACAATATTTAGCAATTAAGCCCAATAATGTAATAACAAAAAAATGATTGTAAAAGTTGTCTAATTTCCGTCTCTCTCGGCATGAGAGGCTGTAAACTGCTATTTATGCTTGCCTTAATCCTTACCTAACCCTTTTCCAAATTAAGGGTCTCGAATGAATAAACTTTCTAACAATATATCATATGCCTTAATCGGGCTTAAGATGAGTAAGTTGAGCTAATTTAAGTGAAGGAAAATCATGGACGCGTAGTGATCCGTGCTAGAGAACTCGGCGACCCAATTTAGCCTTGATTTTGACTAATTTGACAATTCTTGACACCTGAAATTATAGGTCTCTTCCTTATCTTTCACGCCAAAGAACTAGGGACCCAATTTAGCCTTGATTAAGGAGTAATTTGACAATTCTTTGACACTGGAATTGTAGGTCTCTTCTTTATCTTTGTAGGGACAAGAAGATTACCAAAATTCGATATCTGTACCCCTAGTTATGTTCTGCGCAAGGCAACAAAATAAAGATGAGTGAGAAATCCGAAAATTAACAATGTTTATCAATTAAGCCCAATAATGTAAAAGCAAAAACAACGATAGTAAAAGTTGTCTAATTTCAATCTCTACCTATCTTGTGCTGCTGTAAACTGCTATTTATGCTTATTAATCAAGACCTAACCCTAGACCAAATTAGGGGACTTGGAATAAGCTTTCTAACAAGGTATCATATACCTTAATTGGGATTAAGATGATTAAGGAATGCCCATTTAAGTGAAGGAACATCATGGACTACGCACTGATCCACGCCAGAGAACTCGGGACCCAATTTAGCCTTGATTTTGGACTAATTTGACAATTCTTGTGAAACCATAAATTGTAGGTCTCTTCCTTATCTTTCTAGGGACGGCAAGATAACAAAAATCCGATATTTGTAGCTCTAGTTATGCTCTGCGCTAGGAAACAAGGTCTGGATGAGTGAAAAATCCGAAAATTAACAATGTTTAGCAATTAAGCCCAATAATGTAAAAGCAAAAACAATGATTGTAAAAGTTGTCTAATTTCCGTCTCTCTCTGGCTTGTGCGGCTGTAATATGCAATTTATGCTTATTAATCCTGACCTAACCCTAGACAAAATTAAGGGCCTCTGAATAAGCTTTCCAACAAGGTGTTATATGCCTTAATTGGACTTAAGATGAGTAAGTTAGGCCCATTTAAGTGAAGGAACATCATGGACTGCGCACTAATCCACGCCAGAGAACTCGGGAACCAATTTATCCTTTATTTTGGCCTAATTTGACAATTCTCGTGAAACCTGAAATTGTAGGTCTTTTCCTTATCTTTCTACGGACAGCAAGATCACCAAAATCCAATATCTCGTAGCTCTAGTTATACTCTATGCAAGGCACCAAGGTCACGATGAGTGAAAAATCCTAAAAATTAGCAATGTTTAGCAATTAAGCCCAATAATGTAAAAGCAAAAACAATGATTGTAAAGGTTGTCAAATTTCCATCTCTCTTTGGCTTGTGCGGTTGTAAACTGCTGTTTATGCTTATTAATCCTTTCCTAACCCTTGTCCAAATTAAGGGCCTTTGAATAAGCTTTCTAACAAGGTATCATATGCCTTAATTAGGCTTAAGATGAGTAAGTTAAGACCATTTAAATGAAGGAAAATCATGGATCTGCGCACTGATCCGCGCCATAGAACTCGGCACCCAATTTAGCCTTGATTTTGGCCTAATTTGACATTTCTTGTGAATCCTTAAATTGGAGGTCTCTTCCTTATCTTTCTAGGGACAACATGATCACTAAAATCCGATATCTTGTAGCTCTAGTTATGGTCTCTGTGCAAGGCAACAAGGTAAGGATGAGTGAAAAATCCGAAAATTAACAATGTTTGGTAATTATGCCCAATTAAGCCCAATAATGTAAAAGCAAAAACAATGATTGTAAAAGTTGTCTAATTTACGTCTTGATTTTGGCTTCTGCGGCTTCAAACTGCTACTTATGCTTATAATCCGAGACTTAACCTGAGACCAAATTAAGGGCCTCTTAATAAGCTTTCCAACAAGGTATCATATGCCTTAATTGGGCTTAAGATGAGTAAGTTAGGTCCATTTAAGTAAAGTCACATCAAGGGAAGCGACTTGATCCGCCCCGAGAACTCGGGACACAATTTAACCTTGATTTTTGCCTAATTTGACAATTCTTGTGAAACATGAAATTGTAGGTCTCTTCCTTATCTTTCTAGGGACAAGCAAGATCACCAAAATCCGATATTTGTAACTCTAGTTATGCTCTACGCAAGGCAACAAGGTCGGGATGAGTGAAAAATCCAAAAATTAACAATGTTTAGCAATTAAGCCCAATTAAGCCCAATAATGTAAAAGCGAAAACAATGATTGTAAAAGTTGTCTAATTTTCCGTCTCTCTCTGGCTTGTGCGGCTGTAAACTGCTATTTATGCTTATTAACACTGATCTAACCCTAGACCAAATTAAGGGCCTCTGAATAAGCTTTCCAACAAGGTTTCATATGCCTTAATTGGGATTAAGATAAGTAAGTTAGGCCCATTTAAGTGAAGGAACATCATGGCAGCGCACTGATCCGCGCTAGAGAACTCGGGACCCAATTTAGCCTTGATTTTGGCATAATTTTACAATTCTTGTGAAGCCCGAATTGTAGGTCACCTTATATTTCTAGGGACAGCAAGATCACCAAAATCCGATATCTGTATCTCAAGTTATGCTCTGCGCAAGGCACCAGTGTCAGGATGAGTGAAAAATTAGAAAATTAACAATGTTTAGCAATTAAGCCCAATAATGTAAAAACAAAAAAATGATTGTAAAAGTTGTCTAATTTCTGTCTCTCTCTGGTATGAGAGGCTGTAAACTGCTATTTATGCTTGTTAATCCTTACCTAACCCTTGTCCAAATTAAGGGTCTCTGAATAAACTTTCTAACAATGTATCATATGCCTTAATTGGGCTTACGATGAGTAACTTGAGCTCATTTAAGTGAAGGAAAATCATGGACTGCGCAGTGATCCACGCTAGAGAACTTGGCACCCAATATAGCCTTGATTTTGACTAATTTGACAATTCTTCTGAAACCTGAAATTGTAGGTCTCTTCCTTATCTTTCACGCCAGAGAACTAGTGACCCAATTTAGCCTTGATTAGGGAGTAATTTGACAATTCTTGCGAGACCTGGAATTTTAGGTCTCTTCTTTATCTTTGTAGGGACAGCAAGATTACCAAAATCCGATATTTGTACCCCTAGTTATGTTCTGCGCAAGGTAACAAAATAAAGATGAGTGAGAAATCCGAAAATTAACAATGTTTATCAATTAAGCCCAATAATGTAAAAGCAAAAACAATGATTGTAAAAGTTGTCTAATTTCAATCTCGACCTATCTTGTGCCGCTGTAAACTGCTATTTATGCTTATTAATCATGACCTTTCCCTAGACCAAATTAAGGGCCTATGAATAAGCTTTCCAACAAGGTATCATATACCTTAATTGGGCTTAAGATGATTAAGGTAGGCCGATTTAAGTGAAGGAACATCATCGACTACGCACTGATACGCGCCAGAGAACTCGGGACCCAATTTAGCCTTGATTTTGGACTAATTTGACAATTCTGGTTAAACTTGAAATTGTAGGTCTCTTCCTTATCTTTCTAGGGACAACAAGATCACCTAAATCCGATATATGTAGCTCCAGTTATGCTCTGCGTAAGGCAACAAGGTCAGGATGAGTGAAAAATATGAAAATTAACAATGTTTAGCAATTAAGCCTAATAATGTAAAAGGAAAAACAATGATTGTAATATTTGTCTAATTTCAGTCTCTCTCTGTCTTTTCCGGCTGTAATATGTTATTTGTGCTTATTAATCCTTAACTAACCCTAGACAAAATTAAGGGCCTCTGAATAAACTTTCCAACAAGGTGTTATATGCCTTAATTGGGCTTAAGATGAGTAAGTTAGGCCCATTTAAGTGAAGGAACATCATGGATCGCGCACTAATCCACGCCAGAGAACATCTGGAACCAATTTATCCTTTATTTTGGCCTAATTTGACAATTCTCGTGAAACCTGAAATTGTAGGTCTTTTCCTTATCTTTCTAGGGACAGCAAGATCACCAAAATCCGATATCTATAGCTCTAGTTATACTCTCATGCAAGGCAACAAGGTCACGATGAGTGAAAAATCCGAAAATTAGCAATGTTTAGCAATTAAGCCCAATAATGTAAAAGCAAAAACAATGATTGTAAAGGTTGTCAAATTTCAGTCTCTCTATGGCTTGTGCGGTTGTAAATGCTGTTCTATGCTTATTAATCCTTTCCTAACCCTTGTCCAAATTAAGGGCCTCTGGAATAAGCTTTCTAACAAGGTATCATATGCCTTAATTGGGCTTAAGATGAGTAAGTTAAGCCCATTTAAATGAAGGAAAATCATGGATCACGCATTGATCCGCGCCATAGAACTCGGGACCCAATTTAGCCTTGATTTTGGCCTAATTTGACATTTCTTGTGAATCCTGAAATTGGAGGTCTCTTCCTTATCTTTCTAGGGACAACATGATCACTAAAATCCGATATCTGTAGCTCTAGTTATGGTCTCCGCGCAAGGCAACAAGGTAAGGATGAGTGAAAAATCCGAAAATTAACAATGTTTGGTAATTATGCCCAATTAAGCCCAATAATGTAAAAAGCAAAAACAATGATTGTAAAAGTTGTCTAATTTACGTCTTGATTTTGGCTTCATGCGGCTTCAAACTGCTACTTATGCTTATAATCCTAATACCTAACCCGAGACCAAATTAAGGGCCTCTGAATAAGCTTTCCAACAAGGTATCATATGCCTTAATTGGGCTTAAGATGAGTAAGTTAGGTCCATTTAAGTGAAGCCACATCAAGGGAAGCGTGATTGATCCGCCCTGCAGAACTCGGGACACAATTTAGCCTTGATTTTGGCCTAATTTGACAATTCTTGTGAAACATGAAATTGTAGGTCTCTTCCTTATCTTTCTAGGGACAAGCAAGATCACCAAAATCCGATATTTGTAACTCTAGTTATGCTCTACGCAAGGCAACAAGGTCAAGATGAGTGAAAAATCCAAAAATTAACAATGTTTAGCAATTAAGCCCAGTTAAGCCCAGTAATGTAAAAGCAAAAACAATGATTGTAAAAGTTATCTAATTTCCGTCTCTCTGTCTTGTGAGACTGTAAGCTGCTATTTATGCTTATTAATCCTGACCTAACATTAGACCAAATTAAGGGGCTCTGAATAAGCTTCCCCACAAGGTATCATATGCCTTAATTGGGCTTAAGATAAAAGTTAGGCCCATTTAAGTGAAGGAACATCATGGATAGCGCACCGATCCGCGCCCGAGAACTCGGGACCCAATTTAGCCTTGATTTTGGCCTAATTTTACAATTCTTGTGAAACATGAAATTGTTGGTCACCTTATATTTTCTAGGGACAAGCAAGATCACCAATATCCGATATCTGTATCTCAAGTTATGCTCTGCAAAGGCACCAAGGTCGGGATGAGTGAAAAATCTGAAAATTAACAATGTTTAGCAATTAAGCCCAATAATGTAAAAACAAAAAAATGATTGTAAAAGTTGTCTAATTTCTGTCTCTCTCTGGCATGAGAGGCTGTAAACTGCTATTTATGCTTGTTAATCCTTACCTAACCCTTGTCCAAATTAAGGGTCTCTGAATAAACTTTCTAACAATGTATCATATGCCTTAATTGGGCTTAAGATAAGTAAGTTGAGCTCATTTAAGTGAAGGAAAATCATGGACTGCGCAGTGATCCGGCTAGAGAACTCGGCACCCAATTTAGCCTTGATTTTGACTAATTTGACAATTCTTCTGAAACCTGAAATTATAGGTCTCTTCCTTATCTTTCACGCCAAAGAACTAGGGACCCAATTTAGCCTTGATTAGGGAGTAATTTGACAATTCTTGACTGAATTGTAGGTCTCTTCTTTATCTTTGTGGGGACAAGAAGATTACCAAAATCCGATATCTCCCTTAGTTATGTTCTCGCAGGCAACAAAATAAAGATGAGTGAGAAATCCGAAAATTAACAATGTTTATCAATTAAGCCCAATAATGTAAAAGCAAAAACAACGATTGTAAAAGTTGTCTAATTTCAATCTCTACCTATCTTGTGCTGCTGTAAACTGCTATTTATTATTATTAATCAAGACCTAACCCTAGACCAAATTAAGGGACTTGGAATAAGCTTTCTAACAAGGTATCATATACCTTAATTGGGATTAAGATGATTAAGGAAGGCCCATTTAAGTGAAGGAACATCATGGACTACGCACTGATCCACGCCAGAGAACTCGGGACCCAATTTAGCCTTGATTTTGGACTAATTTGACAATTCTTGTGAAACCTGAAATTGTAGGTCTCTTCCTTATCTTTCTAGGGACAACAAAATCACCTAAATCCGATATTTGTAGCTCCAGTTATGCTATGTGTAAGGCAACAAGGTCAGGATGAGTGAAAAATATGAAAATTAACAATGTTTAGCAATTAAGCCAAATAATGTAAAAGGAAAAACAATGATTGTAAAAGTTGTCCAAATTCCGTCTCTCTCGGGCTTGTGCGGCTGTAAAATGCTATTTATGCTTATTAATCCTAACCTAACCCTAAACGTAATTAAGGGCCTCTGAATAAGCTTTCCAACAAGGTATCATATGCCTTAATTGGGCTTAAGATGAGTAAGTTAGGCCCATTTAAGTGAAGGAATGTCATGGATCGCGACTTGCCCACGCCAGAACCCGGGACCCAATTTAGCCTTGATTTTGGCCTAATTTAACAATTCTTATTAAACCTG
>CM061068.1:136231029-136357064 GCA_030762895.1 Sophora flavescens
GAATTCGGACCTAACCCTAGACCAAATTAAGGGCCTCAAAATAAGCTTTCCAACAAGGTATCATATGACTTAATTGGGCTTAAGATGAGTAAGTTAGGCCCATTTAAGTGAAGGAACATCATGGACCGCACACTGTTCCGCGCCAAAGAACATGGCACCCAATTTAGCCTTGATTTTGGCGTAATTTGATAATTCATGTGACACTTGAAATTGTAGGTCTCTTCGTTATCTTTCTAGGGACAGGAAGATCACCAAAATCCGATATCTATAGCTCTAGTTATGCTCTCCGCAAGGTAACAAAGTCAGGATGAGTGAAAAATCTAAAAATTAACAATGTTTTGCAACTAAGCCCAATAATGTAAAAGCACAAAAATAATATTAAAAGTTGTCTAATTTCCGTCTCTCTCTGGCTTGTGCGGCTGTAAACAGCTATTTATTGTTATTATTCCTGACCTAACCATATACAAAATTAAGGGCCTCTGAATAAGCATTCCACCAACATATCATAAGCCATAATTGGGCTTAAGATGAGTAAGTTAGGCCCATGTAAGTGAAGGAACATCATGGACTGCGCACTGATTCGTGCCAGAGAACTCGGGACCTAATTTAGACTTGAATTTGGCCTAGTTTGACAATTCATGTGAAACCTGAAATTGTAGGTCTCTTCCTTATCTTTCTAGTGATAACAGGATCACCAAAAACCGATGACTATAACTCTAGTTATGCTCTGCGCAAGGAAACAAGGTCAGGATGAGTGAAAAATCCGAAAATTAACAATGTTTTGCAATTAAGCCCAATTAAGCCTGATAATGTAAAAGCAAAAACAATGATTGTAAAAGTTGTCTAATTTCCGTCTCTCTCTGGCTTGTGAGACTGTAAACTGCTAAACCTAACCCTAAACCCTTAACCTTAATCCCTAAACCTAACCCAAGACCAAATTAACGGCCTCTGAATAAGCTTTCAAACATGGTATCATATGCCTTAATTGGGCTAAAGATGAGTAAGTTAGGCCCATTTAAGTGAAGGAACATCAAGGAACTGCGCATTGATCCGTGCCAGAGAACTCGGGACCCAATTTAGCCTTGATTTTGTCCTAATTTGACAATTCTATTGACACCTGAAATTGTAGGTCTCTTCCTTATCTTTATAGGGACAGCAAGATCACCAAAATCCGATATTTGTAGCTTTAGTTATGCTCTGTGCAAGGCAACAAGGTCAGGATGAGTGAAAAATCCGAGAATTAACAATTTTTAGCAATTAAGCCCAATAATGTAAAAGCAAAAACAATGATTGTAAAAGTTGTTTTATTTCCTCTCTCTGGCTTGTGCGGCTGTAAACTGCTTTTTTTGCTTATTATTCGTGACCTAACCCTAGACCAAATTAAGGGCGTCTGAATAAGCTTTCCAACAAGGTATGATTTGCCTTAATAGGGCTTAAGATGAGTAAGTTAGGCCCATTTAAGTGAAGGAACATCAAGGACTGCACATTGATCCGCGCCAGAGAACTCGGGACCCAATTTAGCCTTGATTTTGGCCTAATTTGACATTTCTTGTGACACCTGAAATTGTAGGTCTCTTCCTTATCTTTCTAGGTACAGCAAGATCACCAAAATCCGATATTTGTAGCTCTAGTTATGCTCTGTGCAAGGCAACAAGGTCAGGATGAGTGAAAAATCCGAAAATTAACAATTTTAGCAATTAAGCCCAATAATGTAAAAGCAAAAACAATGATTGTAAAAGTTGTTTTATTTCCTCTCTCTCTGGCTTGTGCGGCTGTAAACTGCTTTTTATGCTTGTAATTCGTGACCTAACCCTAGACCAAATTAACGGCATCTGAATAAGCTTTCCAACAAGGTATGATTTGCCTTAATTGGGCGTAAGAGGAGTAAGTTAGGCCCATTTAAGTGAAGGAACATCATGGACAGCACACTGATCCGCGCCTGAGAACCCAGGACCCAATTTAGCCTTGATTTTGGCCTAATTTGACAATTCTTGTGAAACCTGAAATTGTAGGTCTCTTCGTTATCTTTCTAGGGACAGCAAGATCACCAAAATCCGATATCTGTAGCTTCAGTTATACTCTGCGCAAGGCAACAAGGTCAGGATGAGTGAAAAATCCTAAAATTAACAATGTTTAGCAATTAAGCCCGATAATTTAAAAGCAAAAACAATGATTGTAAAAGTTGTCTAATTTCCGTCTCTCTTTGGCTTGTGAGACTGTAAACTGTTAAACCCAACCCTAAAACCCTAACCCTTAATCCCTAAACCTAACCCAAGACCAAATTAACGGCCTTTGAAGAAGCTTTCAGACAAGGTATCATATGCCTTAATTGGGCTTAAGATGAGTAAGTTAGGCCCATTTAAGTGAAGGAAGATCAAAGACTGCGCATTGATCCGCGCCAGAGAACTCGGGACCCAATTTATCCTTGATTTTGGCCAAATTTGACAATTCTTGTGAAACCTTAAATTTTAGGTCTCTTCCTTATCTTTCTAGGGACAGCAAGATCACCAAAATCCGATATTTGTAGCTCTAGTTATGCTCTGTGCAAGGGAAAAAGGCCAGGATGAGTGAAAAAACCGAAAATTAACAATATTTAGCAATTAAGCCCAATAATGTAAAAGCAAAAACAATGATTGTAAAAGTTGTTTTATTTCCTCTCTCTCTTGCTTGTGCGGCTGTAAACTGCTTTTTATGCTTATTATTCGAGACCTAACCCTAGACCAAATTAAGGGCATTTTAATAAGCTTTCCAACAAGGTATGATTTGCCTTAATTGGGCTTAAGATGAGTAAGTTAGGCCCATTTAAGTGAAGGAACATCACGGACAGCGCACTGATTCGCGCCTGAGAACTCAGGACCCAATTTAGCCTTGATTTTGGCCTAATTTGACAATTCTTGTGTAACCTGAAATTGTAAGTGTCTTCGTTATCTTTCTAGGGACAGCAAGATCACCAAAATCCGATATCTGTAGCTCAAGTTATGCTCAGTGCAAGGCAACAAGGTCAGGATGAGTGAAAAATATGAAAATTAACGATGTTTAGCAATTAAGCCCAATTAAACCCAATAATGTAAAAGCCAAAACAATGATTGTAAAATTTGTCTAAATTTTCGTCTCTATCTGGCTTGTGCCACTGTAAACGGCTATTTATGCTTATTAATCCTGACCTAACCCTAGACCAAACTAACAGCCTCTGAATAAGCTTTCCAACAAGGTATCATATGCCTTAATTGGGCTTAAGATGACTAAGTTAGGCCCATTTAAGTGAAGGAACATCATGGACTTCGTACCAATTCACGCCAGAGAACTCGGGACCCTATTTAGCCTTGATTTTGGCCTAATTTGACAATTCTTGTGAAACCCGATATTGTAGTTCTCTTCCTTATCATTATAGGGACAGCAAGATCACCAAAATCCGATATCTGTAGCTCCAGTTATGCTCTGTGCAAGCCAACACGGTCAGGATGAGTGAAAAATCCGAAAATTAACATTGTTTAGCAATTAAGCCCAATAATGTAAAACAAAAACAATGATTATAAAAGTTGTCTAATTTCCGTCTCTCTCTGGCATGTGCGGCTTTAAACTGCTATATATGCTTATTAATCCTTACCTAACCCTTGTCCAAATTAAGGGTCTCTGAATAAACTTTCTAACAAGGTATCATATGCCTTAATTGGGCTTAAGATGAGTAAGTTATGCCCATTTAAGTGAAGGAAAATCATGGACTGCGCAGTGATCCGCGCTAGAGAACTCGGCACCCAATTTAGCCTTGATTTTGACTAATTTGACAATTCTTCTGAAACCTAAAATTGAAGGTCTCTTCCTTATCTTTCACGCCAGAGAACTAGGGACCCAATTTAGCCTTGATTAGGGAGTAATTTGACAATTCTTGCGAGACCTGGAATTGTAGGTCTCTGCTTTATCTTTCTAGCGACAACAAGATCACCAAAATCCAATATCTGGACCCCTAGTTATGTTCTGCGCAAGGCAAAAAAATAAAGATGAGTGAGAAATCCGAAAATTAACGTTGTTTATCAATTAAGCCCAATAACGTAAAAGCAAAAACAATGATTGTAAAAGTTGTCTAATTTCAATCTCTACCTATCTTGTGCCACTGTAAACTGCTATTTATGCTTATCAATCATGACCTAACCCTAGACCAAATTAAGGGCCTATGAATAAGCTTTCCAACAAGGTATCATATACCTTAATTGGGCTTAAGATTATTAAGGTAGGCCCATTTAAGTGAAGGAACATCATGGACTGCGCACTAATCCGCGCCAGAGAACTCGAGGCCCATTTTAGCCTTGATTTTGGAATAATTTGAAAATTCTTGTGAAACCTGAAATTGCAGGTCTCTTCCTTATCTTTCTAGGGACAACAAGATCACCTAATTCCGATATCTGTAGCTCAAGTTATGCTCTGCGTAAGGCAACAAGGTCAGGATGAGTGAACAATATGAAAATTAACAATGTTTAGCAATTAAGCCTAATAATGTAAAAGTAAAAACAATGATTGTAAAAGTTGTCTAAATTCCGTCTCTCTCTGTCTTGTGCGGCTGTAAACTGCTATTTATGCTTATTAATCCTAACCTAACCCTGAACCAAATTAAGGGCCTCAGAATAAGCTTTCCAACAAGGTATCATATGACTTAATTGAGCTTAAGATAAGTAAGTTAGGCCCATTTAAGTGAAGGAACATCATGGACTGCGCACTATTCCGCGCCGAAGAACATGGGACCCAATTTAGCCTTGATTTTGGCATAATTTGATAATTCATGTGACACCTGAAATTGAAGGTCTCTTCCTTATCTTTCTAGGGGCAGCAAGATCACCAAAATCCGATATCTATAGCTCCAGTTATGCTCTCCGCAAGGTAACAAAGTCAGGATGAGTGAAAAATCTTAAAATTCACAATGTTTAGCAATTAAGCCCAATAATGTAAAAGCAAAAACAATGATTGCAAAAGTTGTCTAATTTTAGTCTCTCTCTGGCTTTTGTGACTGTAAATTGTTACTAATGCTTATGAATCCTGACCTAACCCTAGACCAAATTAACGGCCTCTGAATAAGCTTTCAGACAAGGTATCATATGCCTTAATTGGGCTTAAGATGAGTAAGTTAGGCCCATTTAAGTGAAGGAACATCAAGGACTGCGCATTGATCCGCGCCAGAGAACTCGGGACCGAATTTAACCTTGATTTTGGCCTAGTTTGACAATCCATGTGACACATGAAATTGTAGGTCTCTTCCTTATCTTTCTAGGGACAGCAAGATCACCAAAATCCGATATATGTAGCTTCAGTTATACTCTGCGCAAGGCAACAAGGTCAGGATGAGTGAAAAATCCTAAAATTAACAATGTTTAGCAATTAAGCCCGATAATGTAAAAGCAAAAACAATGATTGTAAAAGTTGTTTTATTTCCGACTCTCTCTGGCTTGTGAGACTGTAAACTGCTAAACCCAACCCTAAACCCTAAACCGTAATCCCTAAACCTAACCCTAGACCAAATTAACGGCATCTAAATAAGCTTTCAGACAAGGTATCATATGCCTTAATTTGGCTTAAGATGAGTACGTTAGGACCATTTAAGTGAAGCAACATCAAGGACTACGCATTGATCCGCGCCAGAGAACTCGGTACCCAATTTAGCCTTGATTTTGGCCTAATTTGACAATTCTTGTGAAACCTGAAATTGTAGGTCTCTTCCTTATCTTTCTAGGGACAGCAAGATCACCAAAATCCGATATCCGTAGCTCTAGTTATGCTCTGTGCAAGGCAACAAGGTCAGGATGAGTGAAAAATCCGAAAATTAACAATATTTAGCAATTAAGCCCAATAATGTAAAAGCAAAAACAATGATTGTAAAAGTTGTTTTATTTCCTCTCTCTCTGGCTTGTGCGGCTGTAAACTGCTTTTTATGCTTATTATTCGTGACCTAACCCTAGACCAAATTAAGGGCTTCTGAATAAGCTTTCCAACAAGGTATGATTTGCCTTAATTGGGCTTAAGATGAGTAAGTTAGGCCCATTTAAGTGAAGGAACATCATGGGCAGCGCACTGATCCGCGCCTGAGAACTCAGGACCCAATTTAGCCTTGATTTTGTCCTAATTTGACAATTCTTGTGAAACATGAAATTGTTGGTCTCTTCGTTATCTTTCTAGGGACAGCAAGATCACCAAAATCCGATATCTGTAGCTCAAGTTATGCTCAGTGCAAGGCCACAAGGTCAGGATGAGTGAAAAATATGAAAATTAACGATGTTTAGCAATTAAGCCCAATTAAACCCAATAATGTAAAAGCAAAAACAATGATTGTAAAAGTTGTCTAAGTTTCCGTCTATCTCTGGCTTGTGCCACTGTAAACGGCTATTTATGCTTATTAATCCTGACCTAACCCTAGACCAAATTAAGGGCCTCTGAATAAGCTTTCCAACAAGGTATCATATGCCTTAATTGGGCTTAGGATGACTAAGTTAGGTCCATTTAAGTGAAGGAACTTCATGGACTGCGCACTAATTCGCGCCAGAGAACTCGGGACCCAATTTAGCCTTGATTTTGGCCTAATTTGACAATTCTTGTGAAACCTGATATTGTAGTTCTCTTCCTTATCTTTATAGGGATATCAAGATCTCCAAAATCCGATATCTGTACCTCTAGTTATGCTCTGCACAAACCAACACGGTCAGGATGAGTGAAAAATCCAAAAATTAACAATGTTTAACAATTATGCGCAATTAAGCCCAATAATGTAAAAGCAAAACAGTGATTGTAAAAGTTGTCTAATTTACTTCTTTCTCTGGCTTCTGCGGCTGCAAACTACTATTTATGCTTATCAATCCAGACCTAACCTGAGACCAAATTAAGGGCCTCTGAATAAGCTTTCCAACAAGGTATCATATGCCTTAATTGGGCTTAAGATGAGTAAGTTAGGCCCATTTAAGTAAAGGAACATCATGGGAAGCGTACTGATCCGCGCCAGAGAACTCGGGACCCAATTTAGCCTTGATTATTGTCTAATTTGACAATTCTTGTGAAACCTGATATTGTAGTTCTCATCCTTATCTTTATAGGGACAACAAGATCACCAAAATCCGATATCTGTAGCTCTAGTTATGCTCTGCGCAAGCCAACACGGTCAGGATAAGTGAAAAATCCGAAAATTAACAATGTTTAGCAATTATGCCCAATTAAGCCCAATAATGTAAAAGAAAAACAATGATTGCAAAAGTTGTCTAATTTACATCTCTCTCTGGCTTCTGCGGCTGCAAACTGCTATTTATGCTTATTAATCCTGACCTAACATTAGACTAAATTAAGGGCCTCTGAAGGTATCATATGCCTTAATTGGGCTTAGGATAAGTAAGTTAGGCCCATTTAAGTGAAGGAACATTATGGACAGCACACTGATCCGCGCCAGAGAACTTGGGACCCAATTTAGCCTTGATTTTGGCATAATTTTACAATTCTTGTGAAGGCTGAATTGTAGGTCACCTTATATTTCTAGGGACAGCAAGATCACCAAAATCCGATATCTGTATCTCAAGTTATGCTCTGCGCAAGGCACCAGTGTCAGGATGAGTGAAAAATCCGAAAATTAACAATGTTTAGCAATTAAGCCCAATAATGTAAAAGCAAAAACAATGATTGTAAAAGTTGTCTAGTTTCTGTCTCTCTATGGCATATGCGGCTGTAAACTGCTATTTATGCTTATTAATCCTTACCTAACCCTTGTCCAAATTAAGGGTCTCTGAATAAGCTTTCTAACAAGGTATCATATACCTTAATTGGGCTTAAGATGAGTAAGTGAAGCCCATTTTAGAGAAGGAAAATCATGGACTGCGCAGTAATCCGAGCCAGAGAACTCGGGACCCAATTTAGACTTGATTTTGACTAATTTGACAATTTTTCTGAAACCTAAAATTGTAGGTCTCTTCCTTATCTTTCAAGGGACAACAAGATCACCAAAATCCGATATATGTAGCTCTAGTTATGCTCTGCGCAAGGCAACAAGGTCAGGATGAGTGAAAAATTTGAAAATTAACAATGTTTAGCAAGTAAGCCCAACAATGTAAATGCGAAAACAATGATTGTAAAAGTTGTGTAATTTCCGTCTCTCTCTGGCTTGTGCGGCAGTAAACTGCTATTTATGCTTATTAATCCTGACCTAACCCAAAACCAAATTAAGGGCCTCTGAATAAGCTTTCCAACAAGGTATCATATGCCTTAATTGGGCTTAAGATGAGTAAGTTAGGCCCATTTAAGTGAAGGAACATCATGGACTGCGCACTGATCCGCGCCAAAGAACTCGGGACCCAATTTAGCCTTGATTTGGGAGTAATTTTACAATTCTTACGAAACCAGGAATTGTAATTCTCTTCCTTATCTTTCTAGGGACATCAAGATCACCAAAATCGGATATACGTAGCCCTAGTTATACTCTGCGCCAGGCAACAAAATAAAGATGAGCGAGAAATCCGAAAATTAACAATGTTTATCAATTAAGCCCAATAATGTAAAAGCAAAACAATGATTGTAAAAGTTGTCTAATTTCAATCTCTACCTATCTTGTGCCGCAGTAAACTGCTATTTATGCTTATTAATCATGACCTAACCCTAGACCAAATTAAGGACCTATGAATAAGCTTTCTAACAAGGTATCATATGCCTTAATTGGGCTCAAGATGAGTAAGTTAGACCCATTTAAGTGAAGGAACATCATGGACTGCGCAATGATACGCACCAGAGAACCCGGGACCCAATTTAGCCTTGATTTTGGCCTAATTTGACATTTCTTATGAAACCTGAAATTGTAGGTCTCTTCCTTATCTTTCTAGGGACAGCAAGATCACCAAAATCCGATATCTGTAGATCAAGTTATGCTCTGCGCAAGGCACCAAGGTCAGGATTGGTGAAAAATACGAAAATTAACAATGTTTAGCAATTAAGCCCAATAATGTAAAAGCAAAAACATTGATTGTAAAAGTTGTATAATTTCCTTCTGTTTCTGGCTTGTGCGGCTGTAAACAACTATTTATGCTTATTAATCCTGACCTAACCCTAGACCAAATTAAGTGCCTCTGAATAAGCTTTCTAACAAGGTATCATATGCCTTAATTGGGCTTAAGATGAGTAAGGTAGGCCCATTTAAGAGAAGGAACATCATGGACTGCGCACTCATCCGTTCCAGAGAACTCGGGAACCAATTTAGCCTTGAATTTGGCCTAGTTTGACAATTCTTGTGAAACCTGAAATTGTAGGTCTCTTCCTTATCTTTCTAGCGATAACAGGATCACCAAAAACCGATGACTGTAGCTCTAGTTATCCTCTGTGCAAGGAAACAATGTCAGGATGAGTGAAAAGTCCGAAAATTAACAATGTTTACAAATTAAGCCCGATAATGTAAATGCAAAAACAATGATTGTAAAAGTTGTCTAATTTCCGTCTCTCTCTGGCTTGTGAGACTGTAAACTGCTAAACCTAACCCTAAACCCTAAACCTTAATCCCTAAACCTATCCCTCGACCAAATTAAGGGCCTCAGAATAAGCTTTCCAAAAAGGTATCATATGCCTTAATTGGGCTTAAGATGCGAAAGTGAGGTCCATTTAAATGAAGGAACATCATGGACTGCGCACTGATCCGCGTCAGAGAACTCGGTACCCAATTTAGCCTTGATTTTGGCCTAATTTGACAATTCTTGTGATACCTGAAATTGTAGGTCTCTTCCTTATCTTTCTAGGGACAGCAAGATCACCAAAATCCGATATTTGTAGCTCTAGTTATGCTCTGCATAAGGCAACAAGGTCAGGATAAGTGAAAAATCCGAAAATTAACAATGTTTAGCAAGTAAGCCCAACAATGTTAATGCGAAAACAATGATTGTAAAAGTTGTATAATTTCCGTCTCTCTCTGGCTTGTGCGGCTGTTAACTGCTATTTATGCTTATTAATCCTGACCTGACCCTAACCCAAATTTAGGGCCTCTGAATAAGCTTTCCAACAAGGTATCATATGCCTTAATTGGGCTTAAGATGAGTAAGTTAGGTCCATTCAAGTGAAGGAACATCATGGACTGCGCACCGATCCGCGCCAGAGAACTCGGGACCCAATTTAGCCTTGATTTGGGAGTAATTTTACAATTCTTGCGAAACCAGGAATTGTAGGTCTCTTCCTTTTCTTTCTAGGGACATCAAGATCACCAAAATCGGATATATGTAGCCCTAGTTATACTTTGCGTCAGGCAACAAAATAAAGATGAGTGAGAAATCCGAAAATTAACAATGTTTATCAATTAAGCCCAATAATGTAAAAGCAAAAACAATGATTGTAAAAGTTATCTAATTTCAATCTCTACCTATCTTGTGCCGCTGTAAACTGCTATTTATGCTTATTAATCATGACCTAACCCTAGACCAAATTAAGGACCTTCGAATAAGCTTTCTAACAAGGTATCATATGCCTTAATTGGGCTTAAGATGAGTAAGTTAGGTCCATTTAAGTGAAGGAACATCATGGACTGCGCACTGATCCGCGCCAGAGAACCTAGGAACCAATTTAGCCTTGATTTTGGCCTAATTTGACATTTCTTATGAAACCTGAAATTGTAGGTCTCTTCCTTATCTTTCTAGGGACAGCAAGATCACCCAAATCCGATATCTGTAGATCTAGTTATGCTCTGCGCAAGGAAAATAATAACAATGATTGTTAACAATGTTTGGCAATTAAGCCCAATAATGTAAAAGCAAAAACAATGATTGTAAAAGTTGTCTAATTTCCTTCTCTCTCTGGCTTGTGCGGCTGTAAACAATTATTTATACTTATTAATCCTGACCTGACCATAGACCAAATTAAGTGCCTCTGAATAAGCTTTCCAACAAGGTATCATATGCCTTAATTGGGCTTAAGATGAGTAAGGTTGGCCCATTTAAGAGTAGGAACATCATGGACTGCGCACTGATCTGCGCCAGGGAACCCGGGAACCAATTTAGCCTTGAATTTGGCCTAGTTTGACAATTCTTGTGCAACCTGAAATTGTAGGTCTCTTCCTTATCTTTCTAGTGATAACAGGATCACCAAAAACCGATGACTGTAGCTCTAGTTATGCTTTGCGAAAGGAAACAAGGTCAGGATGAGTGAAAAATCCGAAACTTAACAATGTTTAGCAATTAAGCCCAATTAAGCCCGATAATGTAAAAGCAAAAACAATGATTGTAAAAGTTGTCTAATTTCCGTCTCTCTCTGGCTTGTGAGACTGTAAACTGCTAAACCTAACCCTAAACCCTTAACCTTAATCCCTAAACCTAACCCAAGACCAAATTAACGGCCTCTGAATAAGCTTTCCAACAAGGTATCATATGCCTTAATTGGGCTTAAGATGAGTAAGTGAGGCCAATTAAGTGAAGGAACATCATGGACTGTGCACTGCTCGTTGCCATAGAACTCGGGACCCAATTTAGCCTTGATTTTTCCCTAATTTGATAATTCTTATGAAACCTGAAATTGTAGGTCTCTTCCTTATCTTTTTAGGGACAACAAGATCACCAAAACCGATATTTGTAGCTCTAGTTATGCTCTATGCAAGGCAACAAGGTTAGGATGAGTAAAAAATTCGAAAAATAACAATATTTAGCAATTAAGCCCAATAATGTAAAAGCAAAAACAATGATTGTAAAAGTTGTCTAATTTCCGTCTCTCTCTGGCTTGTGTGGCTATAAACAGCTATTTATGCTTATTAATCCTGACCTAACCCTATAACAAATTAAGGGCCTCTGAATAAGCTTTCCAACAAGGCATCATATGCCTTAATTGGGCTAAAGATGAGTAAGTTAGGCCCATTTAAGTGAAGGAACATCATGGACTACGCACTGATCTGCACCAGAGAACTAGGGACCCAATTTAGCCTTGATTTGGGAGTAATTTGACAATTCTTGCGACACCTGGAATTATAGGTCTCTTCTTTATCTTTCTAGGGACAACAAGATTACCAAAATCCGATATCTGTAGCCCTAGTTATGATCTGTGGAATGCAATAATGTGAAAGCAAAAACAATGATTGTAAAAGTTGTCTAATTTCCATCTCTCTCTATCTTGTGCCGCTGTAAACTGCTATTTATGCTTATTAATCATGACCTGACCATAGACCAAATTAAGGGCCTCTGAATAAGCATTCCAACAAGGTATAATATGCCTTAATTGGGTTTAAGATGAGTAAGTTAGGCCCTTTTAAGTAAAGGAACATCAAGGACTGCGCACTGATCCGAGCCAGGGAACCCGGGACCCAATTTAGCCTTGATTTTGGCCTAATTTGACAATTCTTGTGAAACCTGAAATTGTAGGTCTCTTCCTTAACTTTCTAGGGACAGCAAGATCACCAAAATCCGATATCTGTAGCTCTAGTTATGCTCTGCGCAAGGCAACAAGGTCAGGATGAGTGAAAAATCCGAAAATTAACAATGTTTAGCAATTAAGCCCAATAATGTAAAAGCAAAAACAATGATTGTAAAAGTTGTCTAATTTCCGTCTCTCTCTATCTTGTGCCGTTGCAAACTGCTATTTATGCTTATTAATCATGGCCTAACCCTCAACCAAATTAAGGGTTTCTGAATAAGCTTTCCAACAAGGTATCATATGCCTTAATTGGTCATAAGATGAGTAAGTAAGACCCATTTAAGTGAAGGAACATCATGGACTGCGCACTGATCCTCGCCCGAGAACTCGGGACCCAATTTAGCCTTGATTTGGGAGTAATTTTACAATTCTTGCGAAACCAGGAATTGTAGGTCTCTTCCTTATCTTTCTAGGGACACCAAGATCACCAAAATCGGATATCTGTAGCCCTAGTTATGCTCTGCGCCAGGCAACAGGCTCAGGATGAGTGAAAAATCCGAAAATTAACAATGTTTAGCAATTAAGCCCAATAATGTAAAAACTAAAACCACTTTGTAAAAGTTGTCTAATTTCTGTCTCTCTCTAGCTTGTGCGGCTATAATATGCTATTGATGCTTATTAATCCTGACCTAACCCTAGACCAAATTAACGGCCTCTGAATAAGCTTTCCAACAAGGTATCATATGCCTTAATTGGGCTTAAGATGAGTAAGTGAAGCCCATTTAAGTGAAGGAACATCATGGACTGTGAACTGATCCGCGCCATAGAACTCGGGATCCAATTTGCGTTGATTTTTTCCTAATTTGACAATTCTTGTGAAACCTGAAATTGTAGGTCTCTTCCTTATCATACTAGGGACAACAAGATTATCAAAATCTGATATCTGTAGCTCTAGTTATGCTCTGCGCAAGGCAACAAGGTCAGGATGAGTGAAAAATCCAAAAATTAACAATCTTTAGCAATTAAGCCCAATAATGTAAAAGGAAAAACAATGATTGTAAAAGTTGTCTAATTTCCATCTCTCTCTGGCTTGTGCTGCTGTAAACTGCTTTTTATGCTTATTATTCATGACCTAACCCTAGACCAAATTAAGGGCATCTGAATAAGCTTTCCAACAAGGTATGATTTGCCTTAATTGGGCTTAAGACGAGTAAGTTAGGCCCATTTAAGTGAAGGAACATCATGGACAGCGCACTGATCCGCGCATGAGAACTCAGGACCCAATTTAGCCTTGATTTTGGCCTAATTTGACAATTCTTGTGAAACCTGAAATTGTAGGTCTCTTCGTTATCTTTCTAGGGACAGCAAGATCTCCAAAATCTGATATCTGTAGCTCAAGTTATGCTCAGTGTAAGGCAACAAGGTCAGGATAAGTGAAAAATATGAAAATTAACGATGTTTAGCAATTAAGCCCAATTAAACCCAATAATGTAAAAGCAAAAACAATTATTGTAAAAGTTGTCTAATTTCCGTCTCTCTCTATCTTGTGCCGTTGTAAACTGCTATTTATGCTTATTAATCACGACCTAACCCTCGACCAAATTAAGGGCCTCTGAATAAGCTTTCCAACAAGGTATCATATCCCTTAATTGGGCTTAAGATGAGTAAGTCAGGCCCATTTGAGTGAAGGAACATCATGGACAACGCACTGATCCGCGCCAGAGAACTCGGGACCCAACTTAGCCTTGATTTTGGCATAATTTTACAATTCTTGTGAAGACTGAATTGTAGGTCACCTTATATTTCTAGGGACAACAAGATCACCAAAATCCAATATCTGTATCACAAGTTATGCTCTGTGCAAGGCACCAGTGTCAGGATGAGTGAAAAATCCGAAAATTAACAATGTTTAGCAATTAAGCCCAATAATGTAAAAGCAAAAACAATGATTGTAAAAGTTGCCTAGTTTCTGTCTCTCTCTAGCATGTGCGGCTGTAAACTGCTATTTATGCTTATTAATCCTTACCTAACCCTTGTCCAAATTAAGGGTCTCTGAATAAGCATTCTAACAAGGTATCATATGCCTTAATTGTGCTTAAGATGAGTAAGTTAAGCCCATTTAAGTGAAGGAAAATCATGGGCTACGCAGTGATCCGTGCCAGAGAAATCGGCACCCAATTCAGCCTTGATTTTGACTAATTTGACAATTCTTGTGAAACTTGAAATTGTAGGTCTCTTCCTTATCTTTCTAGGGATATCAAGATCACCAAAATCGGATATATGTAGCTCTAGTTATGCTCTGCGCAAGGCAACAAGGTAAGAATGTGTGAAAAATATGAAAATTAACAATGTTTATAAATTAAGGCCAATTAAGCCCAATAGTGTAAAAGCAAAAACAATGATTGTAAGAGTTGTCTAATTTCCGTCTCTCTCTGGTTGTGCGGTTGTAAACTGCTATTTATGCCTATTAATCCTGACCTAACCCTAAACCAAATTAAGGGCCTCTGAATAAGCTTTCCAACAAGGTATCATATGCCTTAATTGGGCTAAAGATGAGTAAGTTAGGCCTATTTAAGAGAAGACACATCATGGACTGCGCACTGATCCGCGCCAGAGAAATCGGGACCCAATTTAGCCTTGATTTGGGAGTAATTTTACAATTCATGTGAAACCAGGAATTGTAGGTCTCTTCCTTATCTTTCTAGGGACATCAAGATCACCAAAATCGGATATCTGTAGCCCTAGTTATGCTCTGCGCCAGCCAACAAGCTCAGGATGAGTGAAAAATCCCAAAATTAACAATGTTTAGCAATTAAGCCCAATAATGTAAAAGCAAAAACAATGATTGTAAAAGTTGTCTAATTTCCGTCTCTCTCTAGCTTGCGCGACTGTAGTCTGCTATTGATGCTTATTAATCCTGACCTAACCCTAGACCAAATTAACGGCCTCTGGATAAGCTTTCCAACAAGGTATCATATGCCTTAATTGGGCTTAAGATGAGTAAGTGAGGCCCATTTAAGTGAAGGAACATCATGGTCGGCGCACTGATCCACGCCAGAGAACTCAGGACCCAATTTAGCCTTGATTTGGGAGTAATTTTACAATTCTTGCGAAACCAGGAATTGTAGGTCTCTTCCTTATCTTTCTAGGGACAGAAAGATCACCAAAATCAGATATCTGTAGCCCTAGTCATGCTCTGCGCCAGGCAACAAGCTCAGGATGAGTGAGAAATCCGAAAATTAACAATTTTAGCAGTTAAGCCCCATAATGTAAAAGCAAAAACAATGATTGTAAAAGTTGTTTAATTTTCGTCTCTCTCTGGCTTGTGCGGCTATATATTGTTATTTATGCTTATTAATTCTGACCTAACCCTAGACCAAATTAATGGCCTCCGATAAGCTCTCCAACATGGTATCATATTACTTAATTGGGCTTAAGATGTGTAAGTTAGGCCCATTTAAGTGAAGGAATATCATGGACTACGCACTAATCGGTGCCAGAGAACTCGGGACCCAATTTAGCCTTGATTTGGGAGTAATTTGACAACTCTTGCGAAACCTGGAATTGTAGGTCTCTTCCTTATCTTTCTAGGGACAGCATGATAACCAAAATCCGATAACTGAAGCCCAAGTTATGCTTTGCACAAGGCAACAAGGTCAGGTTGAATGAATAATCCCAAAATTAATAATGTTTAGCAATTAAGCCCAACAATGTAAAAGGAAAAACAATGATTGTAAAAGTTGTCTAATTTTCGTCTCTCTCTGGGTTGTGCGGCTGTAAACTGCTATTTTTGCTTATTAATCCTGATCTAACCTTAGACCAAATTAAGGGCCTCTGAATAAGCTTTCCAACTAGGTATCATATGCCTTAATTTGGCTTAAGATGAGTAAATTAGGCCCATTTAAGTGAAGGAACATCATGGACTGCGCACTAATCCGTGCCAGAGAAGTCGGGTCCCAATTTAGCCTTGATTTTGGCCTAATTTGACAATTCTTATGAAACCTAAAATTGTAGGTCTCTTCCTTATCTTTCTAGGAACAACAAGATCACCAAAATCCGATATCTGTAGCTCTTGTTATGCTCTGCACAAGGCAACAAGGTCAGGATGAGTGAAAAAACCGAAAATTAACAATGTTTAGCAATTAAGCCAAATAATGTAAAAGCAAAAACAATGATTGAAAAGTTGTCTAATTTTTATCTCTCTCTGGCTTGTGTGGCTGTAAACAGCTATTTATGCTTATTAATACTGACCTAACCCTAAACCAAATTAAGGGCCTCTGAATAAGCATTCCAACTAGGTATCATATGCCTTAATTGGGCTTAAGATGAGTAAGTTAGACCCATTTAAGTGAAGGAACATCATGGACTGCGCACTGATCCGCGCCAGAGAACTCGGGACCCAATTTAGCCTTGATTTGGGAGTAATTTGACAATTCTTACAAAACCTGGAATTGTAGGTCTCTTCCTTATCTTTCTAGGGACATCAAGATCACCAAAATCCGATATTTGAAGCTCTAGTTATGCTCTGCGCAATGCAGCAAGGTCAGGATGAGTGAAAAATCAGAAAATTAACAATGTTTAGCAATTAAGCCCAATAATGCTGTAAACTGCTATTTATTTTTTTTAATCCAGACCTTACCCTAGACCAAATTAAGGACATCTGAATAAGTTTTCCAACAAGGTATCATATGTCTTAATTGGGCTTAAGATGAAAAAGTTAGGCCCATTAAAGTGAAGGAAGATCATGGACTGCGCACTGATCCGAGCCAGAGAACTAGGGACCCGATTTTGCCTTGATTTTGGCCTAATTTGACAATTCTTGTGAAACATGAAATTGTAGGCCTCTTCCTTATCTTTCTAGGGACAACAAGATCACCAAAATCCGATATCTGTAGCTCTATTTATGCTCTGTGCAAGGCAACAAGGTCAAGATGCGTGAAAAATCCGAAAATTAACAATTCTTGGCAATTAAGCCCAATAATGTAAAAGCAAAAACAATGATTGTAAGAGTTGTCGAATTTTCGCCTCTCTCAGGCTTGTGCGACTGTAAACTGCTATTAATGCTTATTAATCCTGAACTAACCCTAGACCAAATTAAGGGCCTCTGAATAAGCTCTCCAACAAGGTACCATTTGCCTTAATTGGGCTTAAGAAGAATAAGTTAGGCCCATTTAAGTGAAGGAACATCGTGGATTGCACACTGATCCGCGCCAGAGAACTCGGGACTCAATTTTTTCTTTATTTTGGCCTAATTTGACAATTCTTGTGAAACCTGAAATTGTAGGTCTCGTCCTTATGTTTCTAGGGACAACAAGATCACCAAATCCGATATCTGTAGCTCTAGTTATACTCTGTGCAAGGCAACGAGGTCACGATGAGTGAAAAATCCAAAAATTAACAATGTTTAGCAATTAAGCGCAGTAATGTAAAAAAAAATACAATGATTGTAAAAGTTGTCAAATGTCCGTCTGTCTCTGGCTTGTGCGGCTGTAAACTTCTATTTATGCTTATTAATCATGACCTAACCCTAGACCAAATTAAGGGCCTTTGAATAAGCTTTCCAACAAGGTATCATATGCCTTAATTGGGCTTAAGATGAATAAGTTAGGCCCATTTAAGTGAAGGAATATCATGGACTGGGCACTGATCCGCGTCAGAGAACTCGGGATCCAATTTAGCCTTGATTTTGGCCTAATTTGACCATTCTTGAACCTGAAATTGTAGGTCTCTTCCTTATGTTTCTAGGGACAACAAGATCACCAAAATCCGATATCTGTAGCTCTATTTATGCTCTGTGCAAGGCAACAAGGTCAAGATGCGTGAAAAATCCGAAAAATAACAATTCTTGGCAATTAAGCCCAATAATGTAAAAGCAAAAACAATGATTGTAAGAGTTGTCGAATTTTCTCCTCTCTCAGGCTTGTGCGACTGTAAACTGCTATTAATGCTTATTAATCCTGAACTAACCCTAGACCAAATTAAGGGCCTCTGAATAAGCTCTCCAACAAGGTACCATTTGCCTTAATTGGGCTTAAGAAGAATAAGTTAGGCCCATTTAAGTGAAGGAACATCGTGGATTGCACACTGATCCGCGCCAGAGAACTCGGGACCCAATTTTTTCTTTATTTTGGCCTAATTTGACAATTCTTGTGAAACCTGAAATTGTAGGTCTCGTCCTTATGTTTCTAGGGACAGCAAGATCACCAAATCCGATATCTGTAGCTCTAGTTATACTCTGTGCAAGGCAACGAGGTCACGATGAGTGAAAAATCCAAAAATTAACAATGTTTTGCAATTAAGCGCAGTAATGTAAAAAAAAAATACAATGATTGTAAAAGTTGTCAAATGTCCGTCTCTCTCTGGCTTGTGCGGCTGTAAACTGCTATTTATGCTTATTAATCATGACCTAACCCTAGACCAAATTAAGGGCCTCTGAATAAGCTTTCCAACAAGGTATCATATGCCTTAATTGGGCTTAAGATGAATAAGTTAGGCCCATTTAAGTGAAGGAATATCATGGACTGGGCACTGATCCGCGTCAGAGAACTCGGGATCCAATTTAGCCTTGATTTTGGCCTAATTTGACCATTCTTGGAACCTGAAATTGTAGGTCTCTTCCTTATGTTTCTAGGGACAACAAGATCACCAAAATCCGATATCTGTAGCTCTAGTTATACTCTGCACAAGGCAACAAGGTCAGGATGAGTGAAAAATCCGAAAATTAACAATGTTTAGCAATTAAGCGCAGTAAAGTAAAAAAAAAATACAATGATTCTAATAGTTGTCTAATTTCCGTCTCTGTCTGGCTTGTGCAGCTGTAAACTGCTATTTATGCTTATTAATCCTGACCTAACCCTAGACCAAATTAAGGGCCTCTGAATAAGCTTTCCAACAAGGTATCATATGCCTTAATTGGGCTTAAGATGAATAAGTTAGGCCCATTTAAGTGAAGGAATATCATGGACTGCGCACTGATCCACGCCAGAGAACTCGGGACCCAATTTAGCCTTTATTTTGGCCTAATTTGACAATTCTTGGAACCTGAAATTGTAGGTCTCTTCCTTATGTTTCTAGGGACAACAAGATCACCAAAATCCGATATGTGTAGCTCAAGTTATACTCTGCACAAGGCAACAAGGTCAGGATGAGTGAAAAATTCGAAAATTAACAATGTTTAGCAATTAAGCCTAGTAATGTAAAAAAATACAATGATTGTAAATGTTGTCTAATTTCCGTCTCTCTCTGGCTTGTGCGGCTGTAAACTTCTATTTATGATATGATATGCCTTAATTGGGCTAAAGAAGAGTAAGTTAGGCCCATTTAAGTGAAGGAACATCATGGACTGCGCAATGATCCGCGCCACAGAACTGGGGACCCAATTTAGCCTTGATTTGGGAGTAATTTGACAATTCGTGCGAAACCTGAAATTTTAGGTCTCTTCCTTATCTTTCTAGGGACAGCAAGATAACCAAAATCCGATATCTATAGCCCTAGTTATGGTCTGCGCTAGGCAACAAGGTCAGGATGAGTGACAAATCCCAAAATTAACAATGTTTAACAATTAAGCACAATAATGTAAAAGGAAAAACAATGATTGTAAAAGTTGTCTCATTCCCGTCTCTCTCTGGCTTGTGCGGCTGTAAACTTCTATTTATGCTTATTAATCTTGACCTAACCCTACACCAAATTAAGGACATCTGAATAAGCTTTCCAACAAGGTATCGTATGCCTTAATTGGGCTTAAGATCAGTAAGTTAGGCCCATTTAAGTGAAGGAACATCATGGACTGCACACTAATCCGTGCCAGAGAACTCGGGACCCAATTTAGCCTTGATTTTGGCCTAATTTGACAATTCTTCTGACACCTGAAATTGTAGGTCTCTTCCTTATCTTTCTAGGGACAACAAGACCACCAAAATCCGATATCTGTAGCTCTAGTTATGCTCTGCGCAAGACAATAAGGTCAGGATGTGTGAAAAATCCGAAAATTAACAATGTTTAGCAATTAAGCCCAGTAATGTAAAAGGAAAAACAATGATTGTAAAAGCTGTCTAATTTACGTCTCCCTCTGGCTTGTGCGGCTGTAAACTTTTATTTAGGCTTATTAATTCTGATCTAACCCTAGACCAAATTAAGGGCCCCTGAATAAGCTTTCCAACAAGGTATAATATGCCTTAATTGGGCTTAAGATGAGTAAGTTAGGCCCATTTAAGTGAAGGAACATCATGGACTACTTACTGATCCACGCCAGAGAACTCAGGACCCAGTTTTGCCTTGATTTGGGAGTAATTTGACAATTCTTGCGAAACCTAGAATTGTAGGTCTCTTCCTTATCTTTCTAGGGACAACAAGATCACCAAAATCCGATAGATGTAGCCCTAGTTATGCTCTGCACAAGGCAACAAGGTCAGGATGAGTGAAAAATCCCAAAATTAACAATGTTTAGCAATTAATCAAAATAATGTAAAATCATAAACAATGATTGTAAAATTTGTCTAATTTCCGTCTCTTTCTGGCTTGTACGGCTGTAAACTGCTCTTTATGCTTATTAATCCTGACCTAACCCTAAACCAAATTAGGGGCCTCTGAATAAGCTTTCCAACAAGGTTCATATGCCTTAATTGGGCTTAAGATGAGTAAGTTAGGCCCATTTATGTGAAGGACCATCAGGGACCGCACACTGATCCGCGCCAGAGAACTCGGGACCCAATTTAGCTTTGATTTTGCCCTAATTTGACCATTCTTGTGAGACCTGAAATTGTATGTCTCTTCCTTATCTTTCTTGGGACAACAAGATCACAAAAATCCAATATCTGTAGCTCAAGTTATGCTCTGCGCAAGGCAACAAGGTTAGGATGTGTGAAAAATCCGAAAATTAACAATGTGTAGCAATTAAGCCCAATAATGTAAAAGGAAAAAGAATGATTGTAAAAGTTGTCTAATTTCTGTCTCTCTCTGGCTTGTGCGGCTGTAAACTGCTATTTATGCTTATTAATCTTGACCTAACCTTAGACCAAATTAAGGGCATCTAAATAAGCTTTCCAACATGGTATCGTATGCCTTAATTAGGCTTAGGATGAGTAAGTTTGGTCCATTTAAGTGAAGGAACATCATGGACTGTGCACTGATCCGTGCCAGAGAACTCGGGACCCAATTTAGCCTTGATTTTGGCCTAATTTGACAATTCTTGTGACACCTGAAATTGTAGGTCTCTTCCTTATCTTTCTAGGACACCAAGATCACCAAAATCCGATATTTGTAGCTCTAGTTATGCTCTGCGCAAGGCAACAAGGTCAGGATGTGTGAAAAATCCGAAAATTAACAATGTCTAGCAGTTAAGCCCAATAATGTAAATGGAAAAACAATGATCGAAAAAGTTGTCTAATTTCTGTCTCTCTCTGGCTTGTGTGGCTGTAAACTTCTATTTTTGCTTATTAATTCTGACCTAACCCTAGACCAAATCAAGGGCCTCTGAATAAGCTTTCCGACAAGGTATCATATGCCTTAATTAGGTTTAAGATGAGTAAGTTAGGCCCATTTAAGTTAAGGAACATCATGGATTGCGCACTAATCCGCGCCAGAGAACTCGGGACCCAATTTAGCCTTGATTTTGGCCTTATTTTACAATTCTTGTGACACCTGAAAATGTAGGGCTCTTCCTTATCTTTCTAGGGACACAAAGATCACCAAAATCCGATATCTGTTGCTCTAGTTATGCTCTGCGCAAGGCAACAAGGTCAGGATGAGTGACAAATCTCAAAATTAACAATGTTTAACAATTAAGCCCAATAATGTAAAAGGAAAAATAATGATTGTAAACGTTGTCTAATTTTCGTCTCTCTCTGGCTTGTGCGACTGTAAACTGCTGTTTATGCTTATTAATCTTGATCTAACCCTAGACCAAATTAAGGGCCTCTGAATAAGCTTTCCAACAAGATATGATACGCCTTAATTGGGCTAAAGATGAGTAAGTTAGGCCCATTTAAGTGAAGGAACATCATGGACTGCGCACTGATCCGCGCTAGAGAACTCGGGACCCAATTTTGCTTTGATTTGGGAGTAATTTGACAATTCTTCCGAAACCTAGAATTGTAGGTCTCTTCCTTATCTTTCTAGGGACAGCAAGATCATCAAAATCCGATATATGTTGCCCTAGTTATGCTCTGCACAAGGCAACAAAGTCAGGATGAGTGAAAAATCCGAAAATTAACAATGTTTATCAATGAAGCCCAATAATGTAAAAGCAAAAACAATGATTGTAAAAGTTGTCTAATTTCCGTTTCTCTCTGGCTTGTCCGGCTGTAAACTGCTATTTATGCTTATTAATCCTGTCCTAACCCAAAACCAAATTAGGGGCCTCTGAATAACCTTTCTAACAATGTATCACATGTCTAAATTGGGCTTAAGATGAGTAAGTTAGACCCATTTATGTGAAGGATCATCATGGACTGCGCACTGATCCGCGCCAGAGAACTCGGGACCCAATTTAGCCTTTATTTGGGAGCAATTTGACAATTCTTGAGAAACCTGAAATTGTAGGCCTCTTCCTTATTTTTCTAGGGACAGCAAGATCACCAAAATCCGATATCTGTAGCTCAATTTATGCTCTGCGCAAGGTAACAAGGTCAGGATGAGTGAAAAATCCGAAAATTAACAATGTTTAGCAATTAATCCCAATAATGTCAAAGCAAAAACAATGATTGTATAAGTTGTCTAATTTCCGTCTATCTCTGGCTTGTGCGGCTGTAAACTGCTATTTATGCTTATTAATCATGACCTAACCGTAGACCAAATTAAGGGCCTCTGAATAAGCTTTCCAACAAGGTATCATATGCCTTAATTGGACTTAAGATGAGTAAGTTAGGCCCATTTAAGTGAAGGAACATCATGGACTGTGCACTGATCCGTGCCAGAGAACTCGGGACCCAATGTAGCCTTGATTTTGCCCTAATTTGACAATTCTTGTGAAACCTGAAATTGTAGGTCTCTTCCTTATCTTTCTTGGGACGACAAGATCACCAAAATCCGATATCTGTAGCTCTAGTTATACTCTGCGCAAGGCAACAAGGTCAGGATGAGTGAAAAATCCGATAATTAACAATATTTAGAAATTAAGCCCAGTAATGAAAAAAAAAATACAATGATTGTAAAAGTTGTCTAATTTCTGTCTCTCTTTGGCATGTGCGGCTGTAAACTACTATTTATGCTTGTTAATTCTGACCTAACCCTAGACCAAATTAAGGGCCCCTGGATAAGCTTTCCAACAAGGTATCATATGCCCTAATTGGGCTAAAGATGAGTAAGTTAGGCCCATTTAAGTGAAGGAACATCATGGACTGTGCACTAATCCGTGCCAAAGAACTCGGGATCCAATTTAGTCTTGATTTTGGCCTAATTTGACAATTCTTGTGACACCTGAAATTGTGGGTCTCTTCCTTATCTTTCTAGGGACAGCAAGATCACCAAAATCGGATATCTGTAGCTCAAGTTATGCTCTGCGCAAGGCAACAAGGTCAGGATGTGTGAAAAATCCGAAAATTAACAATGTTTAGCAATTAAGCCCAATAATGTTAAAGGAAAAACAATGATTGTAAAATTTGTCTAATTTCTGTCTCTGCTTGTGGCTGTAAACTGCTATTTATGCTTATTAATTCTTACCTAACCCTAGACTAAATTAAGGGCCTCTGAATAAGCTTTCCAACAAAGCATCATACGCCTTAATTGGGCTTAAGATGAGTTAGGCCTATTTAAGTGAAGGAACATCATGGACTGCGCACTGATCCGCCCCAGAGAACTCGGGACCCAATTTTGCCTTGATTTGGGAGTAATTTGACAATTCTTGCGAAACCTAGAATTGTAGGTCTCTTTCTTATCTTTCTAGGGACAGCAAGATCACCAAAATCCGATATATGTAGCCCTAGTTATGCTCTGCACAAGGCAACAAGGTCAGGATGAGTGAAAAATCCCAAAATTAACAATGTTTAGCAATTAAGCACAATAATGTAAAAGCAAAAACAATGATTGTAAAAGTTGTCTAATTTCCGCCTCTCTCTGGCTTTTGCGGCTGTAAACTGCTATTTATGATTATTAATCCAGACCAAACCATAGACCAAATTAAGGTCCTCTGAATAAGCTTTCCAACAAGGTATCATTTGCCTTAATTGGGCTTAAGATGAGTATGTTAGGCCCATTTAAGTGAAGGAACATCATGAACAGCGCACTGATCCATGCCAGAGAACTCGGGACCCAATGTTGCCTTGATTTTGGCCTAATTTGATAATTCTTGTAAATCATGAAATTGTAGGTCTCTTCCTTATCTTTCTAGGGACATCAAGATCACCAAAATCCGATATCTGTAGCTCAAGTTATGCTCTGCGCAAGGTAACAAGGTCAGGATGAGTGTAAAATCCGAAAATTAACAATGTTTAGCAATTAAGCCCGATAATGTAAAACCAAAAACAAAGATTGTAAAAGTTGTTTAATTTCCATCTCTCTCTGGCTTGTGCGGCTGTAAACTGCTTTTATGCTTATTAATCCTGACCTAAACCTAGACCAAATTAAGGGCCTCTGAATAAGCTTTCCAACAAGATATCATATGCCTTATTTGAGCAAAAGATGAGTAAGTTAGGCCCATTTAAGTGAAGGAACATCATGGACTGCGCAATGATCCACGCTAGAGAACTCGTGATCCAATTTAGCATTCATTTTCGCATAATTTGACAATTCTTGTGAAACCTGAAATTGTAGGTCTCTTCCTTATCTTTCTAGGGACAACAAGATGACCAAAATCCGATATCTGTAGCTCTAGTTATTCTCTGGGCAAGGCAACAGGGTCAGGAAGAGTTAAAGATCCGAAAATTAACAATGTTTGGCAATTAAGCCAAACTAAGACCAATAATGAAAAAGCAAAAACAATGATTGTAAAAGTTGTCTAATTTCCAATTCTCTCTGGATTGTGCAACTGTAAACTGCTATTTATGCTTATTAATCCTGACCTAACCCTAGACCAAATTAAGGGCCTCTGAATAAGATTTTCAACAAGGTATCATATGCCTTAATTGGGCTTAAGATGAGTAAGTTAGGCCCATTTAAGTGAAGGAACATCATGGACTGCACACTGATCCGTGGCGGAGAACTCGGGACCCAATTTGGACTTGATTTTGGCCTAATTTGACAATTCTTGTGAAACCTGAAATTGTAGGTCTCTTCCTTATTTTTCTAGGGACAACAAGATCACCAAAATCCGATATCTGTAGCTCTAGCTATGCTCTGTAAAAGGCAACAAGGTCAGGATGAGTGAAAAATCCGAAAATTAACAATGTTTAGCAATTAAGCCTAATAATGTAAAAGCAAAAACAATAATTGTAAAAGTTGTCTAATTTACATCTCTCTCTAGCTTGTGCGGCTGTAAACTGCTATTTATGATTATTAATCCTGACCTATCCCTAAACCAAATTAAGGGCCTCTGAATAAGCTTTCCAACAAGGTATCATATGCCTTAATTGGGCTTAAGATGAGTAAGTTAGGACCATTTAAGTGAAGGAGCCTCATGGACTGCGCACTGATCGGCGCCAGAGAACAAGGGACCCAATTTAGCCTTGATTCTTGAGTATTTTGACAATTCTTGCAAAACCTGAAATTTTAGGTGTCTTCCTTAACTGTCCAGGGACAGCAAGATAACCAAAATCCGATATCTTTAGCCCTAGTAATGCTCTGCGCTAGGCAACAAGGTCAGGATGAGTGACAAATCCCAAAATTAACAATGTTTAACAATTAAGCCCAATAATGTAAAAGGAAATACAACGATTGTAAAAGTTGTCTAATTTCCGTCTCACTCTGGTTTGTGCGGCTGTAAAATGCTACTTATGCTTATTAATCTTGACCTAACCCAAGACCAAATTAAGGGCATCAGAATAAGCTATCCAACAAGGTATCATATGCCTTAATTGGGCTTTAGATGAGTAAGTTAGGCCCATTTAAGTGAAGGAACATCATGAACAGCGCACTGATCCGTGCCAGAGAACTCGGGACCCAATTTTGCCTTGATTTTGGCCTAAGTTGACAATTCTTGTGAAACCTGAAATTGTAGGTCTCTTCCTTATCTTTCTAGGGACAGCAAGATCACCAAAATCCGATATATGTAGCTCTAGTTATACTCTGCGTTAGGCAACAAGGATAGGATGAGTGAAAAATCCGAAAATTAACAATGTTTAGCAATTAAGCCCAGTAATGTAAAAAAATACAATGATTGTAAAAGTTGTCTAATTTCCGTCTCTCTCTGGCTTGTGCGGCTGTAAACTGCTATTTATGCTTATTAATCTTGACCTAACCTTAGAGCAAATTAAGGTCCTCTGAATAAGCTTTCCAACAAGGAATCATATGCCTTAATTGGGCTTAAGATGAGAAAGTTAGGCGAATTTAAGTGAAGTAACATCATGGACTGCGCACTGATCCGCGCCAGAGAACTCGGGACCCATTTTAGCCTTGATTTTGGTCTAATTTAACAATTCTTGTGAAACCTTAAATTGTAGTTTACTTCCTTATCTTTCTAGGGACATGAAGATCACCAAAATCCGATATCTGTAGCTCTAGTTATGCTCTGCGCAAGGCAACAAGGTCAGGATGAGTGAAAAATCCAAAAATTGACAATGTTTAGCAATTGAGCCCAATAGTGTAAAGGCAAAAACAATGATTGTAAAAGTTGTCTAATTTTCGTCTCTCACTGGCTTGTGCGGCTGTAAACTACTATTTATGCTTATTAATTCTGACCTAACCCTAGACCAAATTAAGGGCTTCTGAATAAGCTATCCAACAAGGTATCATATGCCTTAATTGGGCTTAAGATGAGTAAGTTAGGCCCATTTAAGTGAAGGAGCCTCATGGACTGCGCACTGATCCGTGCCAGAGAAAAAGGGACCCAATTTAGCCTTGATTTTGGCCTAATTTGAAAATTCTTGTGAGAGCTGGAATTGTAGGTCTCTTCCTATCTTTCTAGGGACAGCAAGATCACCAGAATCCGATAACTGTAGCTCAAGTTATGCTCTGCGCAAGGCAACAAGGTCAGGATGTGTGAAAAATCCGAAAATTAACAATGTTTAGCAATTAAGCCCAATAATGTAAAAGGAAAAATAATGATTGTAAAAATTGTCTAATTTCTGTCACATCTTGTGACTGTAAACTGCTATTTATGCTTATTAATTCTTACCTAACCCTAGACCAAATTAAGGGCCTCTTAATAAGCTTTCCAGCAAAGTATCATATGCCCTAATTAGGCTTAAGATGAGTACTGAGGCCCATTTAAGTGAAGGAACATCATGGACTGCGCACTGATCCGCGCCAGAGAACTCGGGACCCAATTTTGCCTTGATTAGGGAGTAATTTGACAATTCTTGCGAAACCTAGAATTGTAGGTCTCTTCCTTATCTTTCTAGGGACAGCAAGATCACCAAAATCCGATATATGTTGCCCTAGTTATGCTTTGCACAAGGCAACAAAGTCAGGATGAGTGAAAAATCCCAAAATTAACAATGTTGAGCAATTAAGCCCAATAATGTAAAAGCAAAAACAATGATTGTAAAAGCTTGTCCGACTGTAAACTGCTATTTATGCTTATTAATCCTGACCTAACCCAAAACCAAATCAGGGGCCTCTGAATAACCTTTCTAACAATGTATCATATGTCTAAATTGGGCTTAAGATGAGTAAGTTAGACCCATTTAAGTGAAGGAACATCATGGACTTCGCACTGATCCGCGCTAGAGAACTCGGGACACAATTTAGCCTTGATTTGGGACTAATTTGACAATTCTTGAGAAACCTGAAATTTTAAGTCTCTTCCTTAGCTTTCTTGGGACAGCAAGATAACCAAAATCCGATATTTGTAGCCCTAGTTATGCTCTGAGCAAGGCAACAAGGTCAGGATGAGTGACAAATCCCAAAATTAACAATGTTAAACAATAAAGCCCAATTATGTAAAAGGAAAAACCATGATTGTATAACTTGTCTAATTTCCGTCTCTCTCTGGCTTGAGCGGCTGTAAACTGCTATTTATGCTTATTAATCCTGAGCTAACCATAGACCAAATTAAGGTCCTCTGAATAAGCTTTCCAACAAGGTTTCATTTGCCTTAATTGGGCTTAAGATGAGTATGTTAGGCCCATTTAAGTGAAGGAACATCAAGGACAGCGCACTGATCCGCGCTAGAGAACTCGGGACACAATTTAGCCTTGATTTGGGACTAATTTGACAATTCTTGCGAAACCTGAAATTTTAAGTCTCTTCCTTATCTTTCTTGGGACAGCAAGATAACCAAAATCCGATATTTGTAGCCCTAGTTATGCTCTGAGCAAGGCAACAAGGTCAGGATGAGTGACAAATCCCAAAATTAACAATGTTAAAATATAAAGCCCAATTATGTAAAAGGAAAAACCATGATTGTATAACTTGTCTAATTTCCGTCTCTCTCTGGCTTGAGCGGCTGTAAACTGCTATTTATGCTTATTAATCCTGAGCTAACCATAGACCAAATTAAGGTCCTCTGAATAAGCTTTCCAACAAGGTTTCATTTGCCTTAATTGGGCTTAAGATGAGTATGTTAGGCCCATTTAAGTGAAGGAACATCAAGGACAGCGCACTGATCCGTGCCAGAGAACTCGGGACCCAATGTAACCTTGATTTTGGCCTAATTTGACAATTCTTGTCAATCCTGAAATTGTAGGTCTCTTCCGTATCTTTCTAGGGACAACAAGATCACCAAAATCCAATATCTGTAGCTCAAGTTATGCTCTGCGCAAGGTAACAAGGTCAGGATGAGTGTAAAATCCGAAAATTAACAATGTTTATCAATTAAGCCCAATAATGTAAAACCAAAAACAATGATTGTAAAAGTTGTTTAATTTCCGTCTCTCTCTGGCTTGTGCGGCTGTAAACTGTTGTTTAAGCTTATTAATCCTGACCTAACCCTAGACCAAATTAAGGGCCTCTGAATAAGCTTTCCAACAAGGTATCATATGCCTTATTTGGGCTTAAGATGAGTAAGTTAGGCCCATTTAAGTGAAGGAACATCATGGACTGCGCACTGATCCGTGCTAGAGAACTCGTGACCCAATTTAGCCTTGATTTTGGCCTAATTTGACAATTCTTGTGAAACCTGAAATTGTAGGTCTCTTCCTTATCTTTCTAGGGACAACAAGATCACCAAAACCCGATGTCTGTAGCTCTAGTTATGCTCTGGGCAAGGCAACAAGGTCTGGACTCATTAAAGTTCCGAAAATTAACAATGTTTGGCAATTAAGCCCAATTAAGCCCAATAAAATTAAAGCAAAAACAATGGTTGTAAAAGTTGTCTAATTTCCATCTCTCTCTGGCTTGTGCGGCTGTAAACTGCTATTTATGCTTACTAATCCTGACCTAACCCCAGACCAAATTAAGGGCCTCTGAATAAGATTTCCAACGAGGTATCATATACCTTAATTGGGCATAAGATGAGTAAGTTAGGCCCATTTAAGTGAAGGAACATCATGGACTGCTGATGAGTGTGATTTCACCTCATCTTTGTCTATCATTTTGCATGCATTTTCATGTAGTTTAGGCATATTTAATTTGATTTTTGGTTAATTTTCCTTTGGATCGGGTAAGGCGGTTTTCGTGGTGTTGTTTTGCAGAAATCAAAGGTAAAATGCTCAAGATCAACCATGATGTTGCTCGGATGAAGATGGAGCTTGAAAAGTGAAGAAAATGAGCCAAACAGAGCCCATCACGGCCTAGCCGTGATGCCCATCACGGCCATGATCGAGCAAAACTGAAAAGGAAGAAAGGCTGAAGTCAGAGTCTGTCACGGCCTGGCCGTGATGACCATCACGGCCGTGACCTAAAACCCCCACAAGTCAGAGACCGCCACGGCCTAGCCGTACTTCCCATCACGGCCACGACAATCTGGAAAATTGAAGGCTCGCGCCGCGAAAGATCTGAATTCCATATATGTGCTCGAGGCAGAAGCCGTCACGGCCTGGCCGTGATGGCCATCACGGTCGTGACGCGAATTACTTGGACCTGAAGCAACCGAATTGGATCAGAATTTGAGTTAGATTGGGATTCTAACTTCCCACATCTATAAATAAGGACCAGGCAGAGGCAGAAGAAGACACACACAGACACATAGACTTTTGGCTACTACTTAGGCTACATTTTAGGATCTATCTTCTTCTTCATCCTCTCTTCTCTGATTTGTATTTTCATGATGTTGTCAACCAAGCTTGTCATCTCCATGGCAAGGCTTGAGTAGTAGTTTATTTCTAGGGATTGGGGCCATGCCCGAGATTTGATTTATGATGTTAATTAGATGTAAAACCTTTGTTAATTATGATTTTGTTTTAGATCTGATTTCTAGTGTTTGAATCACTCGTAAATTCATTCGGTGGCCACTTGTTTGCGTGTCACAGACATTCTAAGGAGGAACCTAGAGGTGAACTTAGGTGTCGGATCGATAGAGTCAGACTTGGGACTGAAATCACGAGAGTTAGAAGCCGTCCCTCGAGGATCAACGAGTTGTCACGAAACGCAAAGGGTCCAATCTGAGATCAACTACCACGAGAGTAGGGGTTGGGTCAATTGGGCACGGTTTTTGTAACCCGAGAGGGAGCTTAAACTATTAGAGGATAAACTCACCTTCAAGGCAATTTCGTTAATTAACAAGGGTAAATCAGATTAGTAACATAAACAGCCTCGTAGGTAACCCAAATCCCTAGGAATCCATTTAGATCCAAAAACCCTAAATAAATTGTTACTTTCTGTTTTACTTGATTTTGATTGCATTTTATCTCTTATTTCAAAAATAAAAATCCTTTTTCAAAACCTCTTTTATACAGTCCAGATTTGCCAATTTGGAAATTAGTTGCGATTCGAAATCACAGTCTCTGTGAGATCGATATCTTTTATTACTTGGCGACAGTCCGGTACACTTGACGGAATCACACGCGCGCGCGTCGCGTCGCGCGCCTGTCAAGTTTTTGGCGCCGTTGCCGGGGACTGTGCCTTTTCGAATCTCAATTTAATTTTTAAATTTATTTTTTTGGACCTTTTCTTTTTATTTAATTTTTATATTTGAAAAAAAAATCCAAAATTTCTCTCCTTCCAGTGTATCCATCTCTCTGTGTGTTATATGCAAAGATCCCTAAGTCTTGGGAGCCTTAGTGAGGTTGATCCAGAAATCGAGAAGACCTTTCACAGACGTAGGAGACTACAAAGAGAGGGAGAAAAGTTGATTCCCATTCCACTCATGGCGAATCAACCGGATACAAAACCTTTGAAGGACTACGCAGCCCCAAATGCGAGAGGCTTGCGAACTGGGATTGCCAGGCCAGAGATTGAGGCGGAGAACTACACTATACCGCCTATGCTAATCAACATGATTAGGCAGCACCAATTAGGAGGATTTCCCTCGGAGGACCCGACTAACCACGTAGAAACCTTCTTGGAGTTCACCGATGCAATTAGGATTCATGGTGCCCCAATCGATGCTATACGCTTAAGGTTATTCCCCTCATCTCTGACTGGAAAAGCAAAGGCTTGGCTAAAGCAATTGCCCGCCAACACCTTGACTACTTGGGACCAACTGGAACAGACGTTCTTGGAGAAATTCTTCCCTCCATCCAAGACGGCCTATATACGAACCCAGATCACCGGCTTCTTCCAAAAAGACGGAGAATCCTTATCGGAAGCCTGGGATCGCTACAAGGGACTGCTGGAGTCTTGCCCACACCATGGACTCGAGAGGTGGTTACTAGTGCACACCTTCTACAACGGATTGGACTACTCTTCGAAGGTGTCACTTGATTCTGCTGCTGGTGGAGCATTTATGAATAGGCCTCTGACTGAGGCATTCAACATCATTGAAAACGTGGCCACCAACTACCACCAATGGGGTTCAGAAAGAGGTAATAACCTGAACAAGATTTCGGGGGGTAAGTTTGAAGTTAATAGCACTGATCTTATAATGTCAAAAATAGACTCACTTAATAAACGTTTTGATCGGCTTGAAAGGGCTAATGTGAGTGCAATAGGTGCTACTAACCTAGTTTGTGAGATTTGTGGAATGCAGGGACATGACATTATGGAGTGCCCACGTGGTATTGCTCATGGATCCGGCGCTTCGGGGGAACAAGTGAATGCTTGTCACAACTTCTACGACACAAACCCGAAGTTGCCCAATTATGCTCCCCCAAATCCCTACAACCAAAGGAAGAACAACCCTTACCTCTCCTACGGCAACTACAGCAACACTTTGAACCATGAGTACCAAGAAGACCAAGGTAATAGGAAACCCGCACCGGGGTATCCTCAGGTACAGCAGTCTAAACTCGAGTCTTTATTGGAAAGTTTTGTTGAAACTCAAACAAAACAAAATGAGGAGTTTAGACAGCAAGGCAGGGCAGTAAACGAGGCAATAAAGGAGCTAGCATCTAAGGGAGACAACTTAGCAATCCATAACAAGATGCTAGAAACCCAGATTGCCCAACAAGCCAGTACATACATTAGACCTAAGGGTACGTTCCCGGGTCAACCCGAAGCTAATCCCATTGAGCATTGTAATGCCATACACTTGAGGGATGATAAGCTTGGGGTGGGGGAAATGGACGTGGAACCAGAGGAGGACACGAGCGAAAAGGAAGAGCCAGAACCAAAGTATGTCCCTCCACCACCGTACCAACCCCCGATACCTTTCCCACAAAGGTTGGTCAAGAGAAAGCAAGTGGACATAGAAGATAAAATGCCTCCTAAACTGAAAGACCCAGGTAGCTTCTCTATCACTTGCTCAATTAAATAAGTGCAAATCGACCAAGCCTTATGTGACTTAGGGGCTAGTGCGAGCTTGATGCCGCTCACTATCTTGGAAAGGTTGGGAACGAAAGAGTTGAGACCATTCAAATTCTCCTTACAATTTGCGGATGGCTCAACTAGGACTCCTCTAGGCATACTAGAGAACGTTCCTGTAATGGTAGGGAAACTCTTCATCCCTACCGATTTCCTGGTATTGGATATGAAAGGGAATTCTGAATTCCCCATCATTTTAGGAAGGCCATTCTTGGCCACCGCTTGAGCAGTCATAGACGTAAGGAATGGAAAACTCTCTCTAAATGTAGAGGAAGGTAGGGTAGATTTTCAGTTGACTAACTCTCATGACAACCCTCCTGTTGAGAGCCATGTGTGCAGGATCGATTTAACGTCTCCAGTGGTAAAGAAAGAGCTCAGCATGGAAGCAACTCCGAAGATATGCATGGTTGATGATGCACCTAGTAGTGATGAATTTGGAGTTGCTGATTGTGCGGAAACAAAACTTCCGTCGGGAGAGAGGAAGTCAGGAAGCTCCGAGAGAAAAGAGCGAAGCGGAAGCGTCATTGGTCGTATGAGCAGAATCGGCTTTTCGAAGGAGTTCCATGGAAGAGAAGTGTTCCTGCACATCTACGCCCAGTCGACCCCGGTTGATTGAAGGAAGTATGGTCAAACTTAAGACCATAAATAAGCGCTTCTTGGGAGGCAACCCATGTTTTCTTTCCCTTTTCCTTTTGTTTTTGAATAAAGCTCTTGTATAATTTGAGAAGATCAAGAGGCAAAAAATCATAAATTAATAGATTTGTCTAGTGTTTTCAGGTTAAAGAGGAAGGAAGAACAAAAAGAGCAAGGACTAGTAAAGTCAGAAGCCATCACGGCCTGCCCGTGATAGTGGCCACGGCCGTGATGCTATTTCCACCAAAGTTTTGATTGGAATGTGAGCCAACACCCGCTACCAACTCGGTAAGTTGTTCCAATTTTTCTCCTCTCTCCGACTTGATTATTTACATTGGAGACAATGTAAGTGTTAAGCTTGGGGTAGGGGTATTTTTTTTTTTTTTTGCATTGTTGCATTCATATTACATTCACATAGGCATAGTTGGGTGTGATCACATTCTCTAGATTGCCCCTCACTTACAATATGCATCCAATTGTGAGAACTTGGTGCCAATTGAATTGAGATAGTGAATTTTTGAACCCATTTTTTTTTTATTATTAGCATGTGGTTCCTTAGATTTGTGTTTCTCACTGATTTTTGAACTACTAAATGTAAGATTTTGAGCCAAAAAGGGGTACTCACTAAATCTACCCCATTCTTTGTGATAGAGTGTTTTAATTCCTCTCGGACTGCATTTTCTAGAACTTGACTGGAAACCGTTTCGAAACTTAAAAATTTTTGAAAACATTTTTGAAAATGATTGAGGCACTAGGAATTTTTCCGGCCTTCTGAGCTTTGATTGATTAAATGCTACCCCATAGTTGCCCAATTTTGAGCCTAAAAGAATACAATACTTTTCTTGGTACCTTGAATTACTTTGATGAATAATGCTTGGTATGGCACCTTTTAAAGTATTACAAAAGGGTAAAAAAGGTAGTTTGAAAAAGTATGGGATGAGAAAGTTAGAAAATATTTCTCCTGAGCTAGAAAAATCTCCCCTCCTCCAAATAAATGAAATGAAATAAACACAAAAAAAAAATGGAGAAGGGGATGACAAAAGAAAGTGAGAAATAAAAAAAGAAAAGAAAAGAAAAAGGTGGAAAAGTAAATCAAAGCCCCTAAAAGGTATTTTAGAAGGTGTCATGCTTTGCAATGTTTGATAATTTGTCTAGCCTTCTTGAATTTCCCTTTTCTTGATTTTCCCACCTAACAATAAATCCCATGGCCACATTACAACCAAAGTAAAAGACCTCTTGATTCTTATGTGTTTTCATTAATAAAGTAGAGATTTGGTTAATAGTCAATCCTATGGTAGAATACCTTCCTTGAGGAAATTGAGCGAAATATCATATATATCCTTAAACACTTGAGTGAGGTGAGTTGAGTGCCTGAATCAGTGAGAATATGAACTTGAAGAACCTAAGATCCTAATTGGACTTGAAATCGATTATCTCTTGAGTGCTTATTGAATATGCCTGTCACTTGGATTAGCTTCTCGGGTTCTTGGTTCACTATCCATGCTTAGATTGATTTATCTTATGACCTGAGTAATTGCTTAAGGACAAGCAAAATCTTAAGCTTGGGGTGATTTGATGAGTGTGATTTCACCTCATCGTTGTCTATCATTTTGCATGCATTTTCATGTAGTTTAGGCATACTTAATTTGATTTTTGGTTAATTTTCCTTTGGAACGGGTAAGGCGGTTTTCGTGGTGTTGTTTTGCAGAAATCAAAGGTAAAATGCTCAAGATCAACCATGATGGAGCTCGGATGAAGATGGAGCTTGAAAAGTGAAGAAAATGAGCCAAACAGAGCCCATCACGGCCATGATCGAGCAAAACTGAAAAGGAAGAAAGGCTGAAGTCAGAGTCTGTCACGGCCTGGCCGTGATGACCATCACGGTCGTGACATAAAACCCCCACAAGTCAGAGACCACCACGGCTTAGCCGTAATTCCCATCACGGCCGTGACAATCTGGAAAATTGAAGGCTCGCGTCGCGAAAGATCTGAATTCCATATAAGTGCTTGAGGCAGAAGCCGTCACGGCCTGGCCATGATGGCCATCACGGCCGTGACGCGTATTACTTGGACCTGAAGCAACCGAATTGGATCAAAATTTGAGTTAGATTGGGATACTAACTTCCCACATCTATAAATAAGGACCAGGCAGAGGCAGAAGAAGACACACACACACACATAGACTTTTGGATACTACTTAGGCTACATTTAAGGATCTATATTCTTCTTCTTCCGCTCTTCTCTGATTTGCATTTTCATGATGTTGTCAACCAAGCTTGTCATCTCCATTGCAAGGCTTGAGTAGTAGTTTATTTCTAGGGATTGGGGCCATGCCTGAGATTTGATTTATGATGTTAAATTGATGTAAAACCTTTGTTTGATTTTGTTTTAGATCTGATTTCTAGTGTTTGAATCACTCGTAAATTCGGTGGCCACTTGTTTGCGTGTCATAGACATTCTAAGGAGGAACCTAGTGGTGAACTTAGGTGTCGGATATATAGAGTCAGACTTGGGACTGAAATCACGAGAGTTAGAAGCCGTCCCTCGAGGATCAACGAGTTGTCACGAAACGTAAAGGGTCCAATCTGAGATCAACTACCACGAGAGTAGGGGTTGGGTCAATTGGGCATGGTTTTTGTAACCCGAGAGGGAGCTTAAACTATTAGAGGAAAAACTCGCCTTCAAGGCAATTTCGTTAATTAACAAGGTTAAATCAGATTAGTAACATAAACAGCCTCGTAGGTAACCCAAATCCCTAGCAATCCATTTAGATCCAAAAACCCTAAATAAATTGTTACTTTCTGTTTTACTTGATTTTGATTGCATTTTATCTCTTATTTCAAAAATAAAAATCCTTTTTCAAAACCTCTTTTATACAGTCCAGATTTGCCAATTTGGAAATTAGTTGCGATTCGAAATCACAGTCTCCGTGGGATCGATATCTTTTATTACTTGGCGACAGTCCGGTACACTTGCCAGAATCGCACGCGCGCGCGTCGCGTCGCGCGCTGTCAACTGCACATTGATCCGCGTCAGAGAACTCGGGACCCAATTTGGCCTTTATTTTGGCCTAATTTGACAATTCTTGTGAAACCTGAAATTGTAGGTCTCTTCCTTATCTTTCTAGGGACAACAAGATCACCAAAATCCGATATTTGTTGCATTAGTTATGCTCTGCGCAAGGTAACAAGGTCAGGATGAGTGAAACATCCGAAAATTAACAATGTTTAACAATTAAGCCTAATAATGTCAAAGCAAAAACAATGATTGTAAAAGTTGTCTAATTTACATCTCTCTCAGGCTTGTGCGGCTGTAAACTGCTATTTATGATTATTAATCCTGACCTAACCCTAAACCAAATTAAGGGCCTCTGAATAAGCTTTCCAACAAGGTATCATATGCCTTAGTTGGGCTTAAGATGAGTAAGTTAGACCCATTTTAGTGAAGGAACATCCTGGACTGTGCACTGATCCGCGCCAGATAACTCACGACCCAATTTAGCCCTGATTTGGGAATAATTTGACAATTCTAGCGACACCTAGAATTGTAGGTCTCTTCCTTATCTTTCTAGGGACAGCAAGATCACCAAAATCCGATATATGTAGCCCTAGTTATGCTCTGTGCAAGGCAATAGGTCAGGATGAGTGAAAAATCCCAAAATTAACAATGTTTAGCAATTAAGCCCAATAATGTAAAAGCAAAAACAAAGATTGTTAAAGTTGTCTAATTTCCGTCTCCCTCTGGCATGTGCGACAGTAAACTGCTATTTATGTTTATAAATCCTGAGCTAACCCTAGACCAAATTCAGGGACTCTGAATAAGCTTTCCAACAAGGTATCATATGCCTTAATTGGGCTTAAGATGAGTAAGTGAGGCCCATTTGAGTGAAGGAACATCATGGAACGCGCACTGATCCGCGCCAGAGAAATCGGGACCCAATTTAGCCTTGATTTTGGCCTAATTTGATAATTCTTGTGATACCTGAAATTGTAAGTCTCTTCCTTATCTTTCTAGGGACAACAAGATCACAAAAATCCGATATCTATAACACTAGTTATGGTCTGCGCAAGGCAACAAGGTCAGGATGCGTGAAAATCCAAAAATTAACAATGTTTAGCAATTTAGCCCAATAATTTAAAAGAAAAAACAATGATTGTAAAAGTTGTCTAATTTCCGTGTCTCTCTGGCTTGTGTGGCTGTAAACTGCAATTTATGCTTATTAATCATGACCTAACCCTAAACAAATTAGGGGCCTCTGAATAAGCTTTCTAACAAGGTATCATATGTCTTAATTGGGCTTAAGATAAGTAAGTCAGGCCCATTTAAGTGAAGGAACATCATGGACTTCGCACTGATCCGCGCTAGAGAACTCGGGACACAATTTAGCCTTGATTTGGGACTAATTTGACAATTCTTGCGAAACCTGAAATTTTAAGTCTCTTCCTTATCTTTCTTGGGACAGCAAGATAACCAAAATCCGATATCTGTAGCCCTACTTATGCTCTGCGCAAGGCAACAAGGTCAGGATGAGTGACAAATCCCAAAATTAACAATGTTTAACAATTAAGCCCAATAATGTAAAAGGAAAAACAATGATTGTAAAAGTTGTCTAATTTTCGTATATCTCTGGTTTGTGCGTCTGTAAACTGCTAATTATGCTTATTAATCTTGACCTAACCCAAGACCAAATTAAGGGCTTCTGAATAAGCTATCCAACAAGGTATCATATACCTTAATTGGGCCTAAGATGAGTAAGTTAGGCCCATTTAAGTGAAGGAGCCTCATGGACTGCGCACTGATCCGCGCCAGAGAAAAAGGGACCCAATTTAGCCTTCATTTTGGCCTATTTTTACAATTCTTGCGAAACCTGAAATTTTAAGTCTCTTCCTTATCTTTCTTGGGATAGCAAGATAACCAAAATCCGATATCTGTAGCCCTAGTTATGCTCTGCGTAAGGAAACAAGGTCAGGATGAATGACAAATCCCAAAATTAACAATGTTTAACAATTAAGCCCAATAATGTAAAAGGAAAAACAATGGTTGTAAAAGTTGTCTAATTTCCGTCTCTCTCTGGTTTGTGCGGCTGTAAACTGCTATTTATGCTTATTAATCTTTATCTAACCCAAGACCAAATTAAGGGCATCTGAATAAGCTATCCAACAAGGTATCATATGCCTTAATTGGGCTTAAGATGAGTATGTTAGGCCCATTTAAGTGAAGGACATCATGGACAGCGCACTGATCCGTGCCAGAGAACTCGGGACCCAATTTAGCCTTCATTTTGGCCTATTTTGACAATTCTTGTCACACCTGAAATTGTAGGTCTCTTCTTTATCTTTCTAGGGACAGCAAGATCACCAAAATCCGATATCTGTAGCTCAAGTTATGCTCTACGCAAGGCAACAAGGTCAGGATGAGTGAAAAATCCGAAAATTAACAATGTTTAGCAATTAATCCCAATAATGTCAAAGCAAAAACAATGATTGTAAAAGTTGTCTAATTTCCATCTCTCTCTGGCTTGTGCGTCTGTAAACTGCTATTTATGCCTATTAATTCAGACCTAACCGTAGACCAAATTAAGGGCCTATGAATAAGCTTTTCAACAAGGTATCATATGCCTTAATAGGGCTTAAGATGGGTAAGTTAGGTCCATGTAAGTGAAGGAACATCATGGACTGCGCACTGGTCCGCGCCAGAGAACTCGGGATCCAATTTTGCCTTGATTTGGGAGTAATTTGACAATTCTTGCGAAACCTAGAATTGTAGGTCTCTTCCTTATCTTTCTAGGGACAGCAAGATCACCAAAATCCAATATATGTAGCCCTAGTTATGCTCTGCGCAAGGCAACAAGGTCAAGATGAGTTAAAAATCCTAAAATTAACAATGTATAGCAATTAAGCACAATAATGTAAAAGTAAAAACAATGATTGTAAAAGTTGTCTAATTTCCGTCTCTCTCTGGCTTGTGGAGGCCGTCAACTGCTATTTATGGTTATTAATCCTGACCTAACCATAGACGAAATTAAGGTCCTCTGAATAAGCTTTCCAACAAGGTATCATTTGCCTTAATTGGGCTTAAGATGAGTATGTTAGGCCCATTTAACTGAAGGAACATCATGGACAACGCACTGATCCGTTCCAGAGAACTCGGGACCCAATGTAGCCTTGATTTTGGCCTAATTTGACAATTCTTGTCAATCCTGAAATTGTAGGTCTCTTCCTTATCTTTCTAGGGACAGCAAGATCACCAAAATCCGATATTTGTAGCTCAAGTTATGCTCTGTGCACGGTAACAAGGTCAGGAAGAGTGTAAAATCCGAAAATTAACAATGTTTAGCAATTAAGCCCAATAATGTAAAACCAAAAACAATGATTGTAAAAGTTTTTTTAATTTTCGTCTCTCTCTGGCTTGTGCGGCTGTAAACTGCTGTTTATGCTTATTAATCCTGACCTAACCCTAGACCAAATTAAGGGCCTCTGAATAAGCTTTCCAACAAGATATCATATGCCTTATTTGAGCTTAAGATGAGTAAGTTAGGCCCATTTAAGTGAAGGAACATCATGGATTGCGCATTGATCCGCGCTAGAGAACTCGTGACCCAATTTAGCGTTGATTTTCGCCTAATTTGACAATTCTTGTGAAACCTGAAATTGTAGGTCTCTTCCTTATTTTTCTAGGGACAACAAGATGACCAAAATCCGATATTTGTAGCTCTAGTTATTCTCTTGGCAATGCAACAAGGTCAGGATGAGTTAAAGATCCGAAAATTAACAATGTTTGGCAATTAAGCCCAACTAAGACCAATAATGTAAAAGCAAAAACAATGATTGTAAAAGTTGTCTAATTTCCAATTCTCTCTGTCTTGTGCGGCTGTAAACTGCTATTTATGTTTATTAATCCTGACCTAACACTAGACCAAATTAAGGGCCTCTGAATAAGATTTCCAACAAGGTATCATATGCCTTAATTGGGCTTAAGACGAGTAAGTTAGGCCCACTTAAGAGAAGGAACATCATGGACTGCACACTGATCCGTGCCAGAGAACTCGGGATCCAATTTAGCCTTGATTTTGGCCTAATTTGACAATTCTTGTCAAACCTGAAATTGTAGGTCTCTTCCTTATATTTCTGGGGACAACAAGATCACCAAAATCCGATATATGTAGCTCTAGTTATGCTCTGTGCAAGGCAACAAGGCCAGGATGAGTGAAAAATCCGAAAATTAACAATGTTTAGCAATTAAGCCTAATAATGTAAAAGCAGGAACAATGATTGTAAAAGTTGTCTAATTTCCGTCTCTCTCTGGCTTGTGCGGCTGTACACTGCTATTTATGCTTATTAATCTTGACCTAACCCTAGACAAAATTAAGGGCATTTGAATAAGCTTTCCAACAAGGTATCATATGCCTTAATTGGGCTTAAGATGAGTAAGTTAGGTCCATTTAAGTGAAGGAACATCATGGACAGTGTATTGATCCGTGCCAGAGAACTCGGGACCCAATGTAACCTTGATTTTGGCCTAATTTGACAATTCTTGTCAATCCTGAAATTGTAGGTCTCTTCCGTATCTTTCTAGGGACAACAAGATCACCAAAATCCGATATCTGTAGCTCAAGTTATGCTCTGCGCAAGGTAACAAGGTCAGGATGAGTGTAAAATCCGAAAATTAACAATGTTTATCAATTAAGCCCAATAATGCAAAACCAAAAACAATGATTGTAAAAGTTGTTTAATTTCTGTCTCTCTCTGGCTTGTGCGGCTGTAAACTGTTGTTTAAGCTTATTAATCCTGACCTAACCCTAGACCAAATTAAGGGCCTCTGAATAAGTTTTCCAAAGATTTCATATGCCTTATTTGGGCTTAAGATGTGTAAGTTAGTCCCATTTAAGTGAAGGAACATCATGGACTGCGCACTGATCCATGCTAGAGAACTCGTGACCCAATTTAGCCTTGATTTTGGCCTAATTTGACAATTCTTGTGAAACCTGAAATTGTAGGTCTCTTCCTTATCTTTCCTGTGACAGCAAGATCACCAAAACCGATATCTGTAGCTCTAGTTATGCTCTGGGCAAGGCAACAAGGTTTGGACTCATTAAAGATCCGAAAATTAACAATGTTTGTCAATTAAGCCCAATTAAGCCCAATAAAATTAAAGCAAAAACAATGATTGTAAAAGTTGTCTAATTTCCATCTCTCTCTGGCTTGTGCGGCTGTAAACTGCTATTTATGCTTACTAATCCTGACCTAACCCCAGACCAAATTAAGGGCCTCTGAATAAGATTTCCAACGAGGTATCATATACCTTAATTGGGCATAAGATGAGTAAGTTAGGCCCATTTAAGTGAAGGAACATCATGGACTGCTGATGAGTGTGATTTCACCTCATCTTTGTCTATCATTTTGCATGCATTTTCATGTAGTTTAGGCATATTTAATTTGATTTTTGGTTAATTTTCCTTTGGATCGGGTAAGGCGGTTTTCGTGGTGTTGTTTTGCAGAAATCAAAGGTAAAATGCTCAAGATCAACCATGATGTTGCTCGGATGAAGATGGAGCTTGAAAAGTGAAGAAAATGAGCCAAACAGAGCCCATCACGGCCTAGCCGTGATGCCCATCACGGCCTAGCCGTGATGCCCATCACGGCCATGATCGAGCAAAACTGAAAAGGAAGAAAGGCTGAAGTCAGAGTCTGTCACGGCCTGGCCGTGATGACCATCACGGCCGTGACCTAAAACCCCCACAAGTCAGAGACCGCCACGGCCTAGCCGTACTTCCCATCACGGCCACGACAATCTGGAAAATTGAAGGCTCGCGCCGCGAAAGATCTGAATTCCATATATGTGCTCGAGGCAGAAGCCGTCACGGCCTGGCCGTGATGGCCATCACGGTCGTGACGCGAATTACTTGGACCTGAAGCAACCGAATTGGATCAGAATTTGAGTTAGATTGGGATTCTAACTTCCCACATCTATAAATAAGGACCAGGCAGAGGCAGAAGAAGACACACACAGACACATAGACTTTTGGCTACTACTTAGGCTACATTTTAGGATCTATCTTCTTCTTCATCCTCTCTTCTCTGATTTGTATTTTCATGATGTTGTCAACCAAGCTTGTCATCTCCATGGCAAGGCTTGAGTAGTAGTTTATTTCTAGGGATTGGGGCCATGCCTGAGATTTGATTTATGATGTTAATTTGATGTAAAACCTTTGTTAATTATGATTTTGTTTTAGATCTGATTTCTAGTGTTTGAATCACTCGTAAATTCATTCGGTGGCCACTTGTTTGCGTGTCACAGACATTCTAAGGAGGAACCTAGCGGTGAACTTAGGTGTCGGATCTATAGAGTCAGACTTGGGACTGAAATCACGAGAGTTAGAAGCCGTCCCTCGAGGATCAACGAGTTGTCACGAAATGCAAAGGGTCCAATCTGAGATCAACTACCACGAGAGTATGGGTTGGGTCAATTGGGCACGGTTTTTGTAACCCGAGAGGGAGCTTAAACTATTAGAGGATAAACTCACCTTCAAGGCAATTTCGTTAATTAACAAGGGTAAATCAGATTAGTAACATAAACAGCCTCGTAGGTAACCCAAATCCCTAGGAATCCATTTAGATCCAAAAACCCTAAATAAATTGTTACTTTCTGTTTTACTTGATTTTGATTGCATTTTATCTCTTATTTCAAAAATAAAAATCCTTTTTCAAAACCTCTTTTATACAGTCCAGATTTGTCAACTTGGAAATTAGTTGCGATTCGAAATCACAGTCTCTGTGAGATCGAATCTTTTATTACTTGGCGACAGTCCGGTACACTTGACGGAATCACACGCACGCGCGTCGCGTCGCGCGCCTGTCAAGTTTTTGGCGCCGTTGCCGGGGACTGTGCCTTTTCGAATCTCAATTTAATTTTTAAATTGATTTTTTTGGACCTTTTCTTTTTATTTAATTTTTATATTTGAAAAAAAAATCCATAATTTCTCTCCTTCCAGTGTATCCATCTCTCTGTGTGTTATATGCAAAGATCCCTAAGTCTTGGGAGCCTTAGTGAGGTTGATCCAGAAATCGAGAAGACCTTTCACAAACGTAGGAGACTACAAAGAGAGGGAGAAAAGTTGATTCCCATTCCACAAATGGCGAATCAACCGGATACAAAACCTTTGAAGGACTACGCAGCCCCAAATGCGAGAGGCGTGCGAACTGGGATTGCCAGGCCAGAGATTGAGGCGGAGAACTACACTATACCGCCTATGCTAATCAACATGATTAGGCAGCACCAATTCGGAGGATTTCCCTCGGAGGACCCGACTAACCACGTAGAAACCTTCTTGGAGTTCACCGATGCAATTAGGATTCATGGTGCCCCAGTCGATGCTATACGCTTAAGGTTATTCCCCTCATCTCTGACTGGAAAAGCAAAGGCTTGGCTAAAGCAATTGCCCGCCAACACCTTGACTACTTGGGACCAACTGGAACAGGCGTTCTTGGAGAAATTCTTCCCTCCATCCAAGACGGCCTATATACGAACCCAGATCACCGGCTTCTTCCAAAAAGACGGAGAATCCTTATCGGAAGCCTGGGATCGCTACAAGGGACTCTTTGGAGTCTTGCCCACACCATGGACTCGAGAGGTGGTTACTAGTGCACACCTTCTACAACGGATTGGACTACTCTTCGAAGGTGTCACTTGATTCTGCTGCTGGTGGAGCATTTATGAATAGGCCTCTGACTGAGGCATTCAACATCATTGAAAACGTGGCCACCAACTACCACCAATGGGGTTCAGAAAGAGGTAATAACCTGAACAAGATTTCGGGGGGTAAGTTTGAAGTTAATAGCACTGATCTTATAATATCAAAAATAGACTCACTTAATAAACGTTTTGATCGGCTTGAAAGGGCTAATGTGAGTGCAATAGGTGCTACTAACCTTGTTTGTGAGATTTGTGGAATGCAGGGACATGACATTATGGAGTGCCCACGTGGTATTGCTCATGGATCCGGCGCTTCGGGGGAACAAGTGAATGCTTGTCACAACTTCTACGACACAAACCCGAAGTTGCCCAATTATGCTCCCCCAAATCCCTACAACCAAAGGAAGAACAACCCTTACCTCTCCTACGGCAACTACAGCAACACTTTGAACCATGAGTACCAAGAAGACCAAGGTAATAGGAAACCCGCACCGGGGTATCCTCAGGTACAGCAGTCTAAACTCGAGTCTTTATTGGAAAGTTTTGTTGAAACTCAAACAAAACAAAATGAGGAGTTTAGACAAAGAAGGCGAGGAAGCGAAAACGAGGCAATAAAGGAGCTAGCATCTAAGGGAGACAACTTAGCAATCCATAACAAGATGCTAGAAACCCAGATTGCCCAACAAGCCAGTACATACATTAGACCTAAGGGTACGTTCCTGGGTCAACCCGAAGCTAATCCCATTGAGCATTGTAATGCCATACACTTGAGGGATGATAAGCTTGGGGTGGGGGAAATGGACGTGGAACCAGAGGAGGACACGAACGAAAAGGAAGAGCCAGAACCAAAGTATGTCCCTCCACCACCGTACCAACCCCCGATACCTTTCCCACAAAGGTTGGTCAAGAGAAAGCAAGTGGACATAGAAGATAAAATGCCTCCTAAACTGAAAGACCCAGGTAGCTTCTCTATCACTTGCTCAATTAAATAAGTGCAAATCGACCAAGCCTTATGTGACTTAGGGGCTAGTGCGAGCTTGATGCCGCTCACTATCTTGGAAAGGTTGGGAACGAAAGAGTTGAGACCATTCAAATTCTCCTTACAATTTGCGGATGGCTCAACTAGGACTCCTCTAGGCATACTAGAGAACGTTCCTGTAATGGTAGGGAAACTCTTCATCCCTACCGATTTCCTGGTATTGGATATGAAAGGGAATTCTGAATTCCCCATCATTTTAGGAAGGCCATTCTTGGCCACCGCTTGAGCAGTCATAGACGTAAGGAATGGAAAACTCTCTCTAAATGTAGAGGAAGGTAGGGTAGATTTTCAGTTGACTAACTCTCATGACAACCATCCTATTGAGAGCCATGTGTGCAGGATCGATTTAACGTCTCCAGTGGTAAAGAAAGAGCTCAGCATGGAAGCAACTCCGAAGATATGCATGGTTGATGATGCACCTAGTAGTGATGAATTTGGAGTTGCTGATTGTGCGGAAACAAAACTTCCGTCGGGAGAGAGGAAGTCAGGAAGCTCCGAGAGAAAAGAGCGAAGCGGAAGCATCATTGGTCGTATGAGCAGAATCGGCTTTTCGAAGGAGTTCCATGGAAGAGAAGTGTTCCTGCACATCTACGCCCAGTCGACCCCGGTTGATTGAAGGAAGTATGGTCAAACTTAAGACCATAAATAAGCGCTTCTTGGGAGGCAACCCATGTTTTCTTTCCCTTTTCCTTTTGTTTTTGAATAAAGCTCTTGTATAATTTGAGAAGATCAAGAGGCAAAAAATCATAAATTAATAGATTTGTCTAGTGTTTTCAGGTTAAAGAGGAAGGAAGAACAAAAAGAGCAAGGACTAGTAAAGTCAGAAGCCATCACGGCCTGCCCGTGATAGTGGCCACGGCCGTGATGCTATTTCCACCAAAGTTTTGATTGGAATGTGAGCCAACACCCGCTACCAACTCGGTAAGTTGTTCCAATTTTTCTCCTCTCTCCGACTTGATTATTTACATTGGAGACAATGTAAGTGTTAAGCTTGGGGTAGGGGTATTTTTTTTTTTTTTTGCATTGTTGCATTCATATTACATTCACATAGGCATAGTTGGGTGTGATCACATTCTCTAGATTGCCCCTCACTTACAATATGCATCCAATTGTGAGAACTTGGTGCCAATTGAATTGAGATAGTGAATTTTTGAACCCATTTTTTTTTTATTATTAGCATGTGGTTCCTTAGATTTGTGTTTCTCACTGATTTTTGAACTACTAAATGTAAGATTTTGAGCCAAAAAGGGGTACTCACTAAATCTACCCCATTCTTTGTGATAGAGTGTTTTAATTCCTCTCGGACTGCATTTTCTAGAACTTGACTGGAAACCGTTTCGAAACTTAAAAATTTTTGAAAACATTTTTGAAAATGATTGAGGCACTAGGAATTTTTCCGGCCTTCTGAGCTTTGATTGATTAAATGCTACCCCATAGTTGCCCAATTTTGAGCCTAAAAGAATACAATACTTTTCTTGGTACCTTGAATTACTTTGATGAATAATGCTTGGTATGGCACCTTTTAAAGTATTACAAAAGGGTAAAAAAGGTAGTTTGAAAAAGTATGGGATGAGAAAGTTAGAAAATATTTCTCCTGAGCTAGAAAAATCTCCCCTCCTCCAAATAAATGAAATGAAATAAACACAAAAAAAAAAATGGAGAAGGGGATGACAAAAGAAAGTGAGAAATAAAAAAAGAAAAGAAAAGAAAAAGGTGGAAAAGTAAATCAAAGCCCCTAAAAGGTATTTTAGAAGGTGTCATGCTTTGCAATGTTTGATAATTTGTCTAGCCTTCTTGAATTTCCCTTTTCTTGATTTTCCCACCTAACAATAAATCCCATGGCCACATTACAACCAAAGTAAAAGACCTCTTGATTCTTATGTGTTTTCATTAATAAAGTAGAGATTTGGTTAATAGTCAATCCTATGGTAGAATACCTTCCTTGAGGAAATTGAGCGAAATATCATATATATCCTTAAACACTTGAGTGAGGTGAGTTGAGTGCCTGAATCAGTGAGAATATGAACTTGAAGAACCTAAGATCCTAATTGGACTTGAAATCGATTATCTCTTGAGTGCTTATTGAATATGCCTGTCACTTGGATTAGCTTCTCGGGTTCTTGGTTCACTATCCATGCTTAGATTGATTTATCTTATGACCTGAGTAATTGCTTGAGGACAAGCAAAATCTTAAGCTTGGGGTGATTTGATGAGTGTGATTTCACCTCATCGTTGTCTATCATTTTGCATGCATTTTCATGTAGTTTAGCCATATTTAATTTGATTTTTGGTTAATTTTCCTTTGGAACGGGTAAGGCGGTTTTCGTGGTGTTGTTTTGCAGAAATCAAAGGTAAAATGCTCAAGATCAACCATGATGGAGCTCGGATGAAGATGGAGCTTGAAAAGTGAAGAAAATGAGCCAAACAGAGCCCATCACGGCCATGATCGAGCAAAACTGAAAAGGAAGAAAGGCTGAAGTCAGAGTCTGTCACGGCCTGGCCGTGATGACCATCACGGTCGTGACATAAAACCCCCACAAGTCAGAGACCACCACGGCCTAGCCGTAATTCCCATCACGGTCGTGACAATCTGGAAAATTGAAGGCTCGCGTCGCGAAAGATCTGAATTCCATATAAGTGCTTGAGGCAGAAGCCGTCACGGCCTGGCCATGATGGCCATCACGGCCGTGACGCGTATTACTTGGACCTGAAGCAACCGAATTGGATCAAAATTTGAGTTAGATTGGGATTCTAACTTCCCACATCTATAAATAAGGACCAGGCAGAGGCAGAAGAAGACACACACACACACATAGACTTTTGGATACTACTTAGGCTACATTTTAGGATCTATATTCTTCTTCTTCCGCTTTTCTCTGATTTGCATTTTCATGATGTTGTCAACCAAGCTTGTCATCTCCATTGCAAGGCTTGAGTAGTAGTTTATTTCTAGGGATTGGGGCCATGCCTGAGATTTGATTTATGATGTTAAATTGATGTAAAACCTTTGTTAATTATGATTTTGTTTTAGATCTGATTTCTAGTGTTTGAATCACTCGTAAATTCGGTGGCCACTTGTTTGCGTGTCATAGACATTCTAAGGAGGAACCTAGCGGTGAACTTAGGTGTCGGATATATAGAGTCAGACTTGGGACTGAAATCACGAGAGTTAGAAGCCGTCCCTCGAGGATCAACGAGTTGTCACGAAACGTAAAGGGTCCAATATGAGATCAACTACCACGAGAGTAGGGGTTGGGTCAATTGGGCAAGGTTTTTGTAACCCGAGAGGGAGCTTAAACTATTAGAGGATAAACTCGCCTTCAAGGCAATTTCGTTAATTAACAAGGTTAAATCAGATTAGTAACATAAACAGCCTCGTAGGTAACCCAAATCCCTAGCAATCCATTTAGATCCAAAAACCCTAAATAAATTGTTACTTTCTGTTTTACTTGATTTTGATTGCATTTTATCTCTTATTTCAAAAATAAAAATCCTTTTTCAAAACCTCTTTTATACAGTCCAGATTTGCCAATTTGGAAATTAGTTGCGATTCGAAATCACAGTCTCTGTGGGATCGATATCTTTTATTACTTGGCGACAGTCCGGTACACTTACCAGAATCGCACGCGCGCGCGTCGCGTCGCGCGCTGTCAACTGCACACTGATCCGCATCAGAGAACTCGGGACCCAATTTGGCCTTTATTTTGGCCTAATTTGACAATTCTTGTGAAACCTGAAATTGTAGGTCTCTTCCTTATCTTTCTAGGGACAACAAGATCACCAAAATCCGATATTTGTTACATTAGTTATGCTCTGCGCAAGGTAACAAGGTCAGGATGAGTGAAACATCCGAAAATTAACAATGTTTAACAATTAAGCCTAATAATGTCAAAGCAAAAACAATGATTGTAAAAGTTGTCTAATTTACGTCTCTCTTTGGCTTGTGCGGCTGTAAATTGCTATTAATGATTATTAATCCTGACCTAACCCTAAACAAAATTAAGGACCTCTGAATAAGCTTTCCACCAAGGTATCATATGCCTTAATTGGGCTTAAGATGAGTAAGTTAGGCCCATTTAAGTGAAGGAGCCTCATGGACTGCGCACTGATCCACGCCAGAGAACAAGGGTCCCAATTTAGCCTTGATTTGCGAGTAATTTGACAATTCTTGCAAAACCTGAAATTTTAGGTCTCTTCCTTAACTTTCCAGGGACAGCAAGATAACCAAAATCCGATATTTGTATCCCTAGTTATGCTCTGCGCAAGGCAACAAGGTCAGGATGAGTGACAAATCCCAAAATTAACAATGTTAAACAATTAAGACAAATAATGTAAAAGGAAAAATAATGATTGTAAAAGTTGTCTAATTTCAGTCTCTATCTGGCTTGTGCGGCTGTAAACTGCTATTTATGCTTATTAATCTTGACCTAACTCTAGACCAAATTAAGGGCATCTGAATAAGCTTTCCAACAAGGTATCATATGCCTTAATTGGACTTAAGATGAGTAACTTAGGCCCATTTAAGTGAAGGAACATCATGGACAGCGCACTGATCCGTGCCAGAGAACTCGGGACCCATTTTAGATTTGATTTTGGCCTAATTTGATAATTCTTGTGACACCTGAAATTGTGGATCTCTTCCTTATCTTTCTAGGGACAGCAAGATCACCAAAATCCGATATCTGTAGCTCTAGTTATGCTTTGCGCAAGGCAACAAGGTCAGGATGAGTGAAAAATCCGAAAATTAACAATGTTTAGCAATTAAGCCCAATAATGTCAAAGCAAAAACAATGATTTTAAAAGTTGTCTAATTTCCGTATCTCTCTGGCTTGTGCGGCTGTAAACTACAATTTATGCTTATTAATCCTCACCTAACCCTAAACCAAATTAGGGGCCTTTGAATAAGCTTTCCAACAAGGTATCATATGTCTTAATTGGGCTTAAGATGAGTAAGTCAGGCCAATTTAAGTGAAGGAACATCATGGACTGCGCACTGATCCACGCCAGAGGACTCGGGACCCAATTTAGCCTTGATTTGGGACTAATTTGACAATTCTGGTGAAACCTGAAATTTTAAGTCTCTTCCTTTTCTTTCTTGGGACAGCAAGATAACCAAAATCTGATATATGTAGCCCTAGTAGGCAACAAGGTCAGGATGAGTGACAAATCCCAAAATTAACAATGTTTAACAATTAATCCCAATAATGTAAAAGGAAAAACAATGATTGTAAAAGTTGTCTAATTTCCGTCTCTCTCTGGTTTGTACGGCTATAAACTGCTATTTATGCTTATTAATCTTGACCTAACCCAAAACCAAATTAAGGGCATCTGAATAAGCTATCCAACAAGGTATCATATGCCTTAATTGGGCTTAAGATGAGTATGTTAGGCCCATTTAAGTGAAGGAACATCATGGACAGCGCACTGATTCATGGCAAAAGAACTCAGCACCCAATTTAGCCTTCATTTTGGCCTATTTTGACAATTCTTGTCAAACCTGAAATTGTAGGTCTCTTCCTTATCTTTCTAGGGACAGCAAGATCACCAAAATCCGATATCTGTAGCTCTAGTTATGCTTTGCGCAAGGCAACAAGGTCAGGATGAGTGAAAAATCCGAAAATTAACAATGTTTAGCAATTAATCCCAATAATGTCAAAGCAAAAACAATGATTGTAAAAGTTGTCTAATTTCCATCTCTCTATGGCTTGTGCGTCTGTAAACTGTTATTTATGCCTATTAATTCAGACCTAACCCTAGACCAAATTAAGGGCCTATGAATAAGCTTTCCAACAAGGTATAATATGCCTTAATTGGGCTTATGATGAGTCATTTAGTGAAGGATGCCGCATGGACACCGATCCGTGCCAGAGAACTCGGGTCCCAATTTAGCCTTGATTTTGGCCTAATTTGAAAATTCTTGTGAAACCTGAAATTGTAGGTCTCTTCCTTATCTTTCTAGGGACAGCAAGATCACCAGAATCCGATATCTGTAGCTCAAGTTATGCTCTGCGCAAGGCAACAAGGTCAGGATGTGTGAAAAATCCGAAAATTAACAATGTTTAGCAATTAAGCCCAATAATGTAAAAGGAAAAACAATGATTGTAAAAATTGTCTAATTTCTGTCTCATCTTGTACTGTAAACTGTTATTTATGCTTATTAATTCTTACCTAACCCTAGACCAAATTAAGGGCCTCTGAATAAGCTTTCCAACAAAGCATCATATTCCTTAATTAGGCTTAAGATGAGTAACTGAGGCCCATTTAAGTGAAGGAACATCATGGATTGCGCACTGATGCGCGCCAGAGAACTCGGGACCCAATTTTGCCTTGATTTGGGAGTAATTTGACAAGTCTTGCGAAACTTAGAATTGTTGGTCTCTTCCTTATCTTTCTAGGGACAGCAAGATGACCAAAATCCGATATATGTTGCCCTAGTTATGCTCTGCACAAGGCAACAAAGTCAAAATGAGTGAAAAATCCCAAAATTAACAATGTTTAGCAATTAAGCCTAACAATGTAAAAGAAAAAACAATGATTGTAAAAGTTGTCTAATTTTCGTCTCTCTTTGGCTTGTACGGCTGTAAACCGCTATTTATGCTTATTAATCCTGACCTAACCCAAAACCAAATTAGGGGCCTCTGGATAACCTTTCCAACAATGTATCATATGTCTAAATTGGGCTTAAGATGAGTAAGTTAGGCCCATTTAAGTGAAGGAACATCATGGACTGGGCACTGATCCGTGCCAGAGAACTCGGGACCCAATTTAGCCTTGATTTTGGAGTAATTTGACAATTCTTGAGATACCGGAAATTTTAGGTCTCTTCCTTATCTTTCTAGGGACAGCAAGATAACCAAAATCCTCTATCTGTAGCCCTAGTTATGCTCTGCGCAAGGCAACAAGGTCTGGATGAGTGACAAATCCCAAAATTAACAATGTTAAACAAAGTTAGGCCCAATTATGTAAAAGGAATAACGATGATTGTAAAAGTTGTCTAATTTCCATCTCTCTCGGGCTTTTGCGGCTGTAAACTGCTATTTATGCTTATTAATCCTGACCTAACCCTAGACCAAATTAAGGGCCTCTGAATAAGATTTCCAACAAGGTATCATATGACTTAATTGGGCTTAAGATAAGATAAGTAAGGCCCATTTAAGTGAAGGAACATCATGGACTGCACACTGATCCGTGCAAGACAACTCGGGACCCAATTTAGCCTTGATTTTGGCCTAATTTGACAATTCTTGTCACACCTGAAATTGTAGGTCTCTTCCTTATCTTTCTAAGGACAGCAAGATCACCAAAATCCGATATCTGTAGCTCTAGTTATGCTCTGCGCAAGGCAACAAGGTCAGGATGAGTGAAAAATCCGAAAATTAACAATGTTTAGCAATTAAGCCTAATAATGGAAAAGCAAAAACAATGATTGTAAAAGTTGTCTAATTTACGTCTCTCTCTAGCTTGTGCGACTGTAAAATGCTATTTATGATTATTAATAATGACCTAACAGTAGACCAAATTAAGGGCCTCTGAATAAGCTATCCAACAAGGTATCATATGCCTCAATTGGGCTTAAGATGAGTAAGTTAGGCCCATTTAAGTTAAGGAACATCATGGACTGCACACTGATCCGCGACAAAGAACTCGGGACCCAATCTAGCTTTGATTTGGGAGTAATTGGACAATTCTTGCGACACCTGAAATTGTAGGTCTCTTCCTTGTCTTTCTAGGGACAGCAAGAAAACCAAAATCTGATATATATAGCCCTAGTTATGCTCTGCGCAAGGCAACAAGGTCAGGATGAGTGAAAAATTCCAAAATTAATAATGTTTAGCAATTAAGCCCAATAATGTAAAAGCAAAAACAATGATTGTAAAAGTTTTCAAATTTTCGTCTCTCTCTGGCTCGTGCGGTTGTAAACTACTATTTTTGCTTATTAATCAGGACCTAACCCTAGACCAAATTAAGGGCCTCTGAATAAGCTTTCCAACAAGGTATCATATGCCTTAATTCGGCTTAAGATGAGTAAGTTGGCTCCATTTAAGAGAAGGAACTTCATGGACTGCGCAGTGATCCTTGGCCGAGAACTCGGTACCCAATTTAGCCTTGACTTTGGCCTAATTTGACAATTCTTGTGAAACCTAAAATTGTAGGTCTCTTCCTTATCTTTCTAGGGACATCAAGGTCACCAAAATCCGATATCTGTAGCTCTAGTTATGCTCTGGGCAAGGCAACAAGGTCAGGATGAGTTAAAGATCCGAAAATTAACAATGTTTGGCAATGAATAATGTAAAAGCAAAAACTATGATTGTAAAAGTTGTCTAATTTACATCTCTCTCTGGCTTGTGCGGCTGTAAACTGCTATTTATGATTATTAATCCTAACCTAACCCTTGACCAAATTAAGGGACTCTGAATAAGCTTTTCAACAAGGTATCATATGCCTTAATTGGGCTTAAGATGAGTAAGTTAGGCCCATTTAAGTGAAGGAACATCATGGACTGCGCACTGATCCGCGCCAGAGAACTCGGGACCCAATTTTGCCTTTATTTGGGAGTAATTTAACAATTCTAGCGAAACCTAGAATTGTAGGTCTCTTCCTTATCTTTCTAGGGACAGCAAGATCACCAAAATCCGATATTTGTAGCCCTAGCAATGCGCTGCGCAAGGCAACAAGGTCAGGATAAGTGAAAAATCTCAAAATTAACAATGTTTAGCAATTAAGCCGAATAATGTAAAAGCAAAAACATTGATTGTAAAAGTTGCCTAATTTTCGTCTCTCTCTGGCTTGTGCGGTTGTCTATTGCTATGTATGATTATTAATCCTGACCTAACCCTTGACCAAATTAAGGGACTCTGAATAAGCTTTCCAACAAGGTATCATATGCCTTAATTGGGCTTAAGATGAGTAACTTAGGGCCATTTAAGTGTAGGAACATCATGGATTGCGCACTGATCTGCGCCTGAGAACTCGGGACCTAATTTAGCCTTGATTTGGGAGTAATTTGACAATTCTAGTGAAACATAGAATTAAAGGTCTATTCCTTATCTTTCTAGGGACAGCAAGATCACCAAAATCCGATATTTGTAGCCCTAGTTATGCTCTGCGCAAGGCAACAAGGTCAGGATGAGTGAAAAATCCCAAAATTAACAATGTTTAGCAATTAAGCCCAATAATGTAAAAGTAAAAACAATGATTGTAAAAGTTGTCTAATTTTTGTCTCTCTCTCGCTTGTGCGGCTTTAAGCTGCTGTTTATGTTTATAAATCCTGACCTAACCCTTGACCAAATTAAGGGACTCTGATGCTTTCCAACAAGGTATCATATGCCTTAATTGGGCTTAAGATAAGCAAGTGAGGCCCATTTAAGTGAAGGAACATCATGGACTGCGCACTCATCCGCGCCAGAGAACTCGGGACCCAATTTAGCCATGATTTTGGCCTAATTTGAGAATTCTTGTGATACCTGAAATTGTAGGTCTCTTCCTTATCTTTCTAGGGACAGCAAGAGCCCAAAAAAATACGATATCTGTTGCTCTAGTTATGCTCTGCGCATGGCGACAAGGTCCGGATGACTGAAAATCCGAAAATTAACAATGTTTAGCAATTAAGCCCAATAATTTAAAAGAAAAAAAATGATTGTAAAAGTTGTCTAATTTCCGTCTCTCTCTGGCTTGTGTGGCTGTAAACTGCTATTTATGCTTATTAATCCTGACCTAACCCTAAACCAAATTATGGGCCTCTGAATAAGCTTTCCAACAAGGTATCATATGCCTTAATTGGGCTTAAGATGAGTAAGTTAGGCCCATTTAAGTGGGGAAACATCATGGATTGCGCACTGATCCGCGCTAGAGAACTCGGGACCCAATTTAGCATTGATTTGGGAGTAATTTGACAATTCTTACGAAACATGAAATTTTACGTCACTTCCTTATCTTTCTAGGGACAGCAAGATAACCAAAATTCGATACATGTAGCCCTAGTTATGCTATGCGCAAGGCAACAAGGTCAGGATGAGTGAAAAATCCCAAAATTAACAATGTTTAGCAATTAAGCCCAATAATGTAAAAGCAAAAACAATGATTGTAAAGGTTTTCAAATTTTCGTCTCTCTCTGTCTTCTGCGGCTGTAAAATGCTATTTATGCTTATTATTCCTAACATAACCCTAGACCAAATTACGGGCCTCCGAATAAGCTTTCCAACAAGGTATCATATGCCCGAAATCGGCTTAAGATGAGTAAGTTAGGTCCATTTAAGTGAAGGAACCTCATGGACTTCGCACTGATCCGTGGACGGGAACTCGGTACCCAATTTAGCCTTGATTTTGGCCTAATTTGAAAATTCTTGTGAGACATGAAATTGTATGTCTCTTCCTTATCTTTCTAGGGACAGCAAGATCACCAAAATCCGATATCTGTAGCCCTAGTTATGCTCTGGGCTATGCAACAAGATCAGGATGAGTTAAATATCCGAAAATTAACAATGTTTAGCAATTAAGCCCAATAATGTAAAAGCAAAAACAATGATTATAAAAGTTGTCTAGTTTCCGTCTCTCTCTGGCTTGTGCGGGTGTAAACTGCTATTTATGCTTATTAATCCTGACCTAACCTCTTACCAAATTAAGGGCCTCTGAATAAGCTTTCTAACAAGTTATCATATGCCTTAATTGGGCTTAAGATGAGTAAGTTAGACCCATTTAAGTGAAGGAACACGGTGGACTGCGCACTGATCCGCGTCAGAGAACTCGTGACCCAATTTAGCCTTGATTTTAGCCTAATTTAACAATTCTTGTGAAACCTGCAATTGTAGATCTCTTCCTTATCTTTCTAGGGACAACAAGATCACCAAAATCCGATATTTGTTGCATTAGGTATGCTCTGCGCAAGGTAACAAGGTCAGGATGAGTGAAACATCGGAAAATTAACAATGTTTAACAATTAAGCCTAATAACGTCAAAGCAAAAACAATGATTGTAAAAGTTGTCTAATTTACATCTCTCTCAGGCTTGTGCGGCTGTAAACTGCTATTTATGATTATTAATCCTGACCTAACCCTAAACCAAATTAAGGGCCTCTGAATAAGCTTTCCAACAAGGTATCATATGCCTTAGTTGGGCTTAAGATGAGTAAGTTAGACCCATTTTAGTGAAGGAACATCCTGGACTGTGCACTGATCCGCACCAGATAACTCACGACCCAATTTAGCCCTGATTTGGGAATAATTTGACAATTCTAGCGACACCTAGAATTGTAGGTCTCTTCCTTATCTTTCTAGGGACAGCAAGATCACCAAAATCCGATATATGTGGCCCTAGTTATGCTCTGTGCAAGGCAATAGGTCAGGATGAGTGAAAAATCTCAAAATTAACAATGTTTAGCAATTAAGCCCAATAATGTAAAAGCAAAAACAAAGATTGTTAAAGTTGTCTAATTTCCGTCTCCCTCTGGCATGTGCGACTGTAAACTGCTATTTATGTTTATAAATCCTGAGCTAACCCTAGTCCAAATTCAGGGACTCTGAATAAGCTTTCCAACAAGGTATCATATGCCTTAATTGGGCTTAAGATGAGTAAGTGAGGCCCATTTGAGTGAAGGAACATCATGGAACGCGCACTGATCCGCGCCAGAGAAATCGGGACCCAATTTAGCCTTGATTTTGGCCTAATTTGATAATTCTTGTGATACCTGAAATTGTAAGTCTCTTCCTTATCTTTCTAGGGACAACAAGATCACAAAAATCCGATATCTATAACACTAGTTATGGTCTGCGCAAGGCAACAAGGTCAGGATGCGTGAAAATCCAAAAATTAACAATGTTTATCAATTTAGCCCAATAATTTAAAAGAAAAAACAATGATTGTAAAAGTTGTCTAATTTCCGTGTCTCTCTGGCTTGTGTGGCTGTAAACTGCTATTTATGCTTATTAATCATGACCTAACCCTAAACCAAATTAAGGGCCTCTGAATAAGCTTTCCAACAAGGTATCATATGCCTTAATTGGGATTAAGATGAGTAAGTTAGGCCCATTTAAGTGAAGGAACATCATGGACTGCGCATTGATCCGCGCCAGAGAACTCGGGACCCAATTTAGCCTTGATTCTGGCCTAATTTGACAATTCTAGTGAAACATGAAATTGTAGGTCTCTTCCTTATCATTCTAAGGACAACAAGATCCCCAAAATCCGAAATATGTGGCTCTAGTTATGCTCTGGGCTAGGCAACAAGATCAGGATGAGTTAAAGATCCGAAAATTAACAATGTTTAGCAATTAAGCCCAATAATGTAAATGCAAAAACAACGATTGTAAAAGTTGTCTAGTTTCCGTCTCTCTCTGACTTGTGCGGCTTTAAACTGCTATTTATGTTTATAAATCCTGACCTAACCCTAGACCAAATTAAGGGACTCTGAATATACTTTCCAACAAGGTATCATATGCCTTAATTGGGCTTAAGATGAGTAAGTGGGGCCCATTTAAGTGAAGGAACATCATGGACTGCGCACTGATCCTCTCCAGAGAACTTCGCACCCAATTTAGCCATGATTTTGGCCTAATTTGACAATTCTTGTGATACCTGAAATTGTAGGCCTCTTCCTTATCTTTCTAGGGACAGGAAGATCACAAAAATCCGATATCTGTAGCTCTAGTTATGCTCTGCGCATGGCGACAAGGTCAGGATGAGTGAAAATCCGAAAATTAACAATGTTTAGCAATTAAGCCCAATAATTTAAAAGAAAAAACAATGATTGTAAAAGTTGTCTAATTTCCGTCTCTCTCTGGCTGCCGTGGCTGTAAACTACTATTTATGCTTATTAATCCTAACCTAACCCTAAACCAAATTAAGGGCCTCTGAATAAGCTTTCCAACAATGTATCATATGCCTTAATTGGGCTTAAGATGAGTAAGTTAGGCCCATTTAAGTGAGGAAACATCATGGACTGCGCACTGATCCGTTCTAGAGAACTCGGGACCCAATTTCTCCTTGATTTGGGAGTAATTTGACAATTCCTACGAAACCTGAAATTGTAGGTCACTTCCTTATCTTTCTAGGGACAACAAGATAACCAAAATCCGATATAGGTAGCCCTACTTATGCTTTGCGCAAGGCAACAATGTCAGGATGAGTGAAAAATCCCAAAATTTACAATGTTTAGCAATTAAGCCCAATAATGTAAAAGCAAAAACGATGATTGTAAAGGTTTTCAAATTTTTGTCTCTCTATGGCTTGTGCGGCTGTAAACTACTATTTTTGCTTATTAATCCTGACCTAACCCTAGACCAAATTAAGGGCCTCTGAATAAGCTTTCCAACAAGGTATCATATGCCCTAATTCGGCTTAAGATAAGTAAGTTAGGCCCATTTAAGTGAAGGAACATCATGGACTCCGCACTGATCCATGACCGAGAACTCGGTACCCAATTTAGCCTTGATTTTGGTCTAATTTTACAATTCTTGTGAAACATGAAATTGTAGGTCTCTTCCTTATCTTCCTAGGGACAGCAAGATCACCGAAATCCGATATTTGTAGCTCTAGTTATGCTCTGGGCTAGGCAACTAGATCAGGAAGAGTTAAAGATCCGAAAATTAACAATGTTTAGCAATTAAGCCCAATAATGTAAAAGCAAAAACAATGATTATAAAAGTTGTCTAGTTTATGTCTCTCTCTGGCTTGTGCGGGTGTAAACTGCTATTTATGCTTATTAATCCTGACCTAACCTTAGATCAAATTAAGGGCCTCTGAATAAGCTTTCTAACAAGGTATCATATGCCTTACTTGGGCTTAAGATGAGTAAGTGAGACCCATTTAAGTGAAGGAACACCATGGACTGCGCACTGATCCGCGTCAGGGAACTCATGACCCAATTTAGCCTTGATTTTTGCCTAATTTGACAATTCTAGTGACACCTGACATTGTAGATATCTTCCTTATCTTTCTAGGGACAACAAGATCACCAAAATCCGATATCTGTAGCATTAGTTATGCTCTGCGCAAGGCAACAAGGTCAGAATGAGTGAAACATCCGAAAATTAACAATGTTTAACAATTAAGCCTAATAATATCAAAGCAAAAACAATGATTGTAAAAGTTGTCTAATTTACGTCTCTCTCTGGCTTGTGCGGCTGTAAACTGCTTTGTAGGCATATTAATCCTGACCTAACCCTAAACCAAATTAAGGGCCTCTGAATAAGATTTCCAACAAGGTATCATATGCCTTAATTGGGCTTAAGATGAGTAAGTTAGGCCCATTTAAGTGAAGGAACATCCTGGACTGTGCACTGATCCGCGCCAGATAACTCGCGACCCAATCTAGTCCTGATTTTGGAATAATTTGACAATTCTAGCGAAACCTAGAATTGTAGGTCTCTTCCTTATCTGTCTAGGGACAGCAAGATCACCAAAATCCAATATTTGTAGCCCTAGTTATGCTCTGCGCAAGGCAATAGGTCAAGATGAGTGAAAAATCCCAAAATTAACAATGTTTAGCAATTAAGCCCAATAATGTAAACGCAAAAACAAAGATTGTAAAAGTTGTTTAATTTTCGTCTCCCTCTGGCTTGTGCGGCTGTAAACTGCTATTTATGTTTATAAATCCTGACCTAACCCTAGACCAAATTAAGGGACTCTGAATAAGCTTTCCAACAAGGTATCATATGCCTTAATTGGGCTTAAGATGAGTAAGTGAGGCCCATTTGAGTGAAGGAAAATCATGGAACGCGCACTGATCCGCGCCAGAGAACTCGGGACCCAATTTAGCTTTGATTTTGGCCTAATTTGTCAATTCTTGTGATACCTGAAATTGTAAGTCTCTTCCTTATATTTCTAGGGACAGCAAGATCACAAAAATCCGATATTTGTAGCTCTAGTTATGGTTTGCGCAAGGCAACAAGGTCAGGATGAGTGAAAATCCAAAAATTAACAATGTTTAGCAATTAATCCCAACAATGTAAAAGAAAGAACAATGATTGTAAAAGTTGTCTAATTTCTGTCTCTCTCTGGCTTGTGCTGTTGTAAACCGCTATTTATGCTTATTAATCCTGACCTAACCCTAAACCAAAATAAGGGCTTCTGAATAAGCTTTCCAACAAGGTATCATATGCCTTAATTATGCTTAAGATGAGTAAGTTTGGCCCATTTAAGTGAAGGAACTATGTGGACTGCGCACTGATCTATGCCAGATAACTCAGGACCCAATTTAGCCTTGATTTTGGCCTAATTCGACAATTCTTGTGAAACCTGAAATTGTAGGTCTCTTCCTTATATTTCTATGGACAGCAAGATCACCAAAATCCGATATCAGTAGCTCTAGTTATTCTCTGCACCAGGAAACAAGGTCAGGATGAGTGAAAAATCCGAAAATTAAAAATGTTTAGCAATTAAGCCCAATAATGTAAAAGAAAAACAATGATTGTAAAAGTTGTCTAATTTCCGTCTTTCTTTGGCTTGTGCGGCTGTAAACTGCTATTTATGCTTATTAATCCTGACCTAACCCCAAACCAAATTAAGGGCCTCTTAATAGGCTTTCCAACAAGGTATCATATTCCTTAATTAGGCTTAAGATGAGTAAGTTAGGCCCATTTAAGTGAAGGAACATCATGGACTGCGCACTAATCCGCGCCAGAGAACTTGGGACCCAATTTAGCCTTGATTTGGGAGTAATTGGACAATTCTTGCGATACCTGATATTGTAGGTCTATTCCTTATCTTTCTAGGGACATCAAGATAACCAAAATGCCATATTTATAGCCCTAGTTATGCTATGCGCAAGGCAACAAGGTCAGGATGAGTGAAAAATCCCAAAATTTACCATGTCTAGCAATTAAGCTCAATAATGTAAAAGCAAAAACAATGATTGTAAAAGTTGTCTAATTTCCGTCTCTCTCCGTCTTGTGCAACTGTAAACTACTATTAATGCTTATTAATCCTGACCTAACCCTAGACCAAATTAAGGGGCTCTGAATAAGCTTTCCAACGAGGTATCATATGCCGTAATTGGGCTTAAGATGAGTATGTTAGGCCCATTTAAGTGAAGGAACATCATGGACTGCGCACTTATTCGTGCCAGATAACTCCGGACCCAATTTAGCCTTGATTTTTTCCTAATTTGACAATTCTTGTGAAACCTGAAATTGTAGGTTTTTTCCTTATATTTCTAGGGACAGCAAGATCACCAAAATCCGATATCAGTAACTCTAGTTATTCTCTGCGCCAGGAAAGAAGGTCAGGATGAGCGAAAAATTCGAAAATTAAAAATGTTTAGCAATTAAGCTCAATAATATAAAAGAAAAACAATGATTCTAAAAGTTGTCTAATTTCCGTCTTTCTTTGGCTTGTGCGGCTGTAAACTGCTATTTATGCTTATTAATCCTGACCTAACCCTAAACCAAATTAAGGGCCTCTGAATAGGCTTTCCAACAAGGTATCATATGCCTTAATTAGGCTTAAATGAGTAAGTTAGGCCCATTTAAGTGAAGGAACATCATGGACTGCGCATTGATCCGCGCCAGAGAACTCGGGACCCAATTTAGCTTTGATTTTGGCCTAATTTGTCAATTCTTGTGATACCTGAAATTGTAAGTCTCTTCCTTATATTTCTAGGGACAGTAAGATCACAAAAATCCGATATTTGTAGCTCTAGTTATGGTCTGCGCAAGGCAACAAGGTCAGGATGAGTGAAAATCCAAAAATTAACAATGTTTAACAATTAATCCCAATAATGTAAACGAAAGAACAATGATTTTAAAAGTTGTCTAATTTCCGTCTCTCTGGCTTGTGCTGTTGTAAACCGCTATTTATGCTTATTAATCCTGACCTAACCCTAAACCAAAATAAGGGCTTCTGAATAAGCTTTCCAACAAGGTATCATATGCCTTAATTATGCTTAAGATGAGTAAGTTTGGCCCATTTAAGTGAAGGAACATCATGGACTGCGCACTTATTCGTGCCAGATAACTCCGGACCCAATTTAGCCTTCATTTTTTCCTAATTTGACAATTCTTGTGAAACCTGAAATTGTAGGTTTTTTCCTTATATTTCTAGGGACAGCAAGATCACCAAAATCCGATATCAGTAACTCTAGTTATTCTCTGCGCCAGGAAAAAAGGTCAGGATGAGCGAAAAATCCGAAAATTAAAAATGTTTAGCAATTAAGCTCAATAATATAAAAGAAAAAAAATGATTGTAAAAGTTGTCTAATTTCCGTCTTTCTTTGGCTTGTGCGGCTGTAAACTGCTATTTATGCTTATTAATCATGACCTAACCCTAAACCAAATTAAGGGCCTCTGAATAGGCTTTCCAACAAGGTATCATATGCCTTAATTAGGCTTAAATGAGTAAGTTAGGCCCATTTAAGTGAAGGAACATCTTGGACTGCGCACTGATCCGCGCCAGAGAACTTGGGACCCAATTTAGCCTTGATTTGGGAGAAATTTGACAATTCTTGTGATACCTGATGTTGTAGGTTTCTTCCTTATCTTTCTAGGGACAGCAAGATAACCAAAATCCGATATTTGTAGCCCAAGTTATGCTCTGCGCAAGGTAACAAGGTCAGGATGAGTGAAAAATCCCAAAATTTACTATGTTTAGCAATTAAGCCCAATAATGTAAAAGGAAAAACAATGATTGTAAAAGTTGTCTAATTTTCGTCTCTCTCCGTCTTGTGCAACTGTAAACTGCTATTAATGCTTATTAATCCTGACCTAACCCTAGACCAAATTAAGGGCCTCTGAATAAGCTTTCTTACAAGGTATCATATACCGTAATTGGGCTTAAGATGAGTAAGTTAGGCCCATTTAAGTGAAGGAACATCATGGACCGCGCACTGATTTTTGCCTTGATTTTTACCTAATTTGACAATTCTTGTGAAACCTGAAATTGTAGGTCTCTTCCTTATCTTTCTCGGAACAGCAAGATCACCAAAATCCGTTATCTGTAGCTCTAGTTATGTTCTGCGCATGGTAACAAGGTCAAGATGAGTGAGAAATCTGAAAATTAACAATATTTAGCAATTAAGCCTAATAATGTAAAGCCAATTTAGCCTTCATTTTGGCCTAATTTTACAATTATTGTGACATCTGAAATTGTAGGTCTCTTCCTTATCTTTCTAGGGATAGCAAGATCACCAAAATTCGATATTTGTAGCTCTAGTTATGCTCTGCGCAAGGCAACAAGGTCAGGATGAGTGAAAAATCCGAAAATTAACAATGTTTAGCAATTAAGCCCAATAATGTAAAACCAAAAACAATGATTGTAAAAGTTCTCTAATTTCCGTCTCTCTCTGGCTTATGCGGCTGTAAACTCCTATTTATGCCTATTAATTATGACCTAAACGTATACCAAATTAAGAGCCTCTTAATAAGCTTTCCAACAAGGTATCATATGCCTTAATTGGGCTTAAGATTAAGTAAGGCCCATTTAAGTGAAGGAACATGATGGACAGCGCACTATTCCGCGCCAGAGAACTCGTGACCCAATTTAGCCTTGATTTTGGCCTAACTTGACAATTCTTGTGAAACCTGAAATTTTAGGTCTCTTCCTTATCTTTCTAGGCACAGCAAGATCACAAAAATCCGATATCTGTAGCTCTAGTTAGGCTCTACGCAAGGCTACAAGGTCAGGATTAGTGAAAAATCCGAAAATTAACAACGTTTAACAATTAAGCCCAATAATGTAAAGGCAAAAACAATGATTGAAAAAGTTGTCTAATTTCTGTCTCTATGACTTGTGCGGATGTATATTACTTCTTATCCTTATTAATTCTGACCTAACCCTAAACAAAATTAAGGGCCTCTGAATAAGCTTTCTAACAAGGTATCATATGCCTTAATTGGGCTTAAGATGAGTAAGTTAGTCCCATTTAAGTGAAGGAACATCATGTACTGCGCACTGATCCGCGCCAGAGAACTCGGGACCCAATTTAGTCTTGATTTGCCAGTAATTTGACAATTCTTGCGAAACCTGAAATTGTAGGTCTCTTCCTTATCTTTCTAGGGACATCAAGATAACCAAAATCCGATATCTGTAGCCCTAGTTATGCTCTGCGCAAGGCAACAAGGTCAGGATGATTGAAAAATCCCAAAATTAACAATGTTTAGCAATTAAGCCCAATAATGTAAAAGCAAAATCAATGATTGTAAAAGTTTTCAAATTTTTGTCTCTCTCTATCTTGTGCGGCTCTAAACTACTATTTATGCTTATTAATCCTGACCTAACAGTAGACCAAATTAAGGGCCTCTGAATATGCTTTCCAACAAGGTATCATATGCCTTAATTCGTCTTAAGATGAGTAAGTTAGGCCCATTTAAGTGAAGGAACATCATGGACTGCACACTGATCCGTGGCCGAGAACTCGAGACCCAATTTAGTCTTGATTTTGGACTAATTAGACAATTCTTGTGACATCTGAAATTGTAGGTCTCTTCCTTATCTTTCTAGGGATAACAAGATCACCAAAATCCGATATCTGTAGCCCTAGTTATGCTCTGTGCAAGGCAACAAGGTCAGGATGAGTTAAAGATCCGAAAATTAACAATATTTAGCAATTAAGCCCAATAATGTACAAGCAAAAACAATGATTGTAAAATTTGTTCTAATTTTCGTCTCTCTCGGGCTTGTGCGGCTGTAAACTGCTATTTTTGCTTATTAATCCTGACCTAACCCTAGACCAAATTAGGGGCCTCTGAATATGCTTTCCAACATGGTATCATATGCCTTAATTGGGCTTAAGATGAGTAAGTTTGGCCCATTTAAGTGAAAGAATATCATGGACTGCGTACTGATCCGTGCCAGAGAACTCGGGACCCAATTTAGCCTTGATTTTGGCCTAATTTGACAATTCTTGTGAAACCTGAATTTGTAGGTCTCTTCCTTATATTTCTAGGGACAACAAGATCACCAAAATCCGATATCTGTAGCTCCAGTTATGCTCTGGGCAAGGCAACAAGGTCAGGATGAGTTAAAGATCTGAAAATTAACAATGTTTAGCAATTAATCCCAATTAGGCCCAATAATGTAAAACCAAAAACAATGATTGTAAAAGTTGTTAAATTTTCGTCTCTCTCGGGCTTCTGCGGCTGTAAACCGTTGTTTATGCTTATTAATTCTGACCTAACCCTAGACCAAATTAAGGGCCTCTGAAAAGTTTTCCAACAAGGTATCATACGCCTTAATTGGGCTTCAGATGAGTAAGTTAGGCCCATTTAAGTGAAGGAACATCATGGACTGCGCACTAATCCGTGCCAGAGAACTCGGGACCCAATTTAGCTGTGATTTTGGCCTAATTTGACAATTCTTATGACACCTGAAATTGTAGGTCTCTTCCTTATCTTTCTAGGGACAGCAAGATCACCAAAATCCGATATTTGTAGCTCTAGTTATGCTCTGCGCAAGGCAACAAGGTCAGGATGAGTGAAAAATCCGAAAATTATCAATGTTTAGCAATTAAGCCTAATAATGTAAAAGCAAAAACAATGATTGTAAAAGTTGTCTAATTTTCGTCTCATTCTGGCTTGTGCGGCTGTAAACTGCTATTTATGCTTAATAATCCTGACCTAACCCTACACCAAATTAAGGGCCTCTGAATAAGCTTTCCAACAAGGTATTATAAGCTTTAATTGGGCTTAAGGTGAGTAAGTTAGGCCCATTTAAGTGAAGGAACATCATGTACTGCGCACTGATCCGCGCCAGAGAACTCGAGACCCAATTTAGTCTTGATTTGGGAGTAATTTGACAATTCTTACGAACCTGAAATTGTATGTCTCTTCCTTATCTTTCTAGGGACAACAAGATAACCAAATCCGATATCTGTAGCCCTAGTTATGCTATGTGCAAGGCAACAAGGACAGGATGAGTGAAAAATCCGAAAATTAACAATGTTTAGCAATTAAGCCTAATAATGTAATAACAAAAGTAATGATTGTAAAAGTTGTCTAATTTACATCTCTCTCTGGCTTGTGCGGCTGTAAACTGCTATTTATGCTTATTAAGCCTGACCTAACCCTAAACCAAATCATGGGCCTCTGAATAACCTTTCCAACAAGGTATCATATGCCTTAATTGGGCATAAGATGAGTAAGTTAGACCCATTCAGGTGAAGGAATATCATGGACTACGCACTGATCCCCGCCAGAGAAATCTGGACCCAATTTAACCATGATTTGGTAGTAATTTGACAATTCTTGCGAAACCTAAAATTGTAGGTCTCTTCCTTATCTTTCTAGGGACAACAAGATAATCAAAATCCGATATCTGTAGCTCTAGTTATGCTATGTGCAAGGCAACAAGGACAGGATGAGTGAAAAATCCGAAAATTAACAATGTTTAGCAATTAAGCCTTATAATGTAACAACAAAAACAATGATTGTAAAAGTTGTCTAATTTACATCTCTCTCTGGCTTGTGTGGCTGTAAACTGCTATTTATGCTTAATAAGCCTGACCTAACCCTAAAACAAATTAAGGGCCTTTGAATAACCTTTCCAACAAGGTATCATATGCCTTAATTGGGCTTAAGATGAGTTAGTTAGGCCCATTTTAGTGAAGGAATATCATGGACTGTGCACTGATTCCCGCCAGATAACTCGGGACCCAATTTAGACTTGATTTGGGAGTAATTTGACAATTCTTGTGAAACCTAAAATTGTAGGCCTCTTCCTTATATTTCTAGGGACAACAAGATCACCAAAATATGATATCTGTAGCCCTAGTTATGCTTTGTGCAAGGCAACATGGTCAGGATGAGTGAAAAATCCCAAAATTAAAAATGTTTAGCATTTAATCCCAATAATTTAAAAGCAAAAACAAGGATTGTAAAAATTGTCTAATTGCCATCTCTCTCTGGATTGTGCGGCTGTAAACTGCTATTTATGATAATTAATCCTGTCCTAACCCTTGACCAAATTAAGGGCCTCTGAATAATCTTTCCAACAAGGTATCATATGCCTTAATTGGGCTTAAGATGAGTAAGTTAGGCCCATTTAAGTGAAGGAACATCATGGACTGCGCACTGATCCGCGCCAGAGAACTCGGGACCCAATTTAGCCTTGATTTTGGCCTCATTTGACAATTCTTGGGAAACCTGAAATTGTAGGCCTCTTCCTTATCTTTCTATGGACAGCAAAATCACCAAAATCCGATATCTGTAGCTCTAGTTATGCTCTACGCAAGGCGACAAGGTCAGGATGAGCAAAAAATCCGAAAATTAACAATGTTTAGCAATTAAGCCCAATAATGTAAAAGCAAAAACAATGATTATAAAAGTTGTCTAATTTCCGTCTCTCTCTTGCTTGTGAGGCTGTAAACTGCTATTTATACTTATTAATTCTGACCTAACCCTAGACCAAATTAAGGGCATCTGAATAAGCTTTCCAACAAGATATCATATGCCTTAATTGGGCTTGAGATGAGTAAGTTTGGCCCATTTAAGTGAAGGAACGTCAATGACTGTGCAATGATCCGCGCCAGAGAACTCGGGACCCAATTTAGCCTTGATTTTGGCCTCATTTGACAATTCTTGGAAAACCTGAAATTGTAGGCCTCTTCCTTATCTTTCTATGGACAGCAAGATCACCAAAATCCGATATCCGTAGCTCTAGTTATGCTATGCGCAAGGCGACAAGGTCAGGATGAGTTAAAGATCCGAAAATTAACAATGTTTAGCAATTAAGCCTAATAATGTAAAAGCAAAAACAACTATTGTAAAAGTTGTCTAATTTCCGTCTCTCTCTAGCTTGTGCGGCTGTTAGCTGCTATTTATGCTTATTAATCCTGACCTAACCCTAGACCAAATTAAGGACCTCTGAATATGCTTTCCAACAAGGTATCATATGCCTTAATTGGCCTTAAGATGAGTAAGTTAGGCACATTCAAGTGAAGGAATATCATGGACTACGCACTGATCCCCGTCAGAGAACTCGGGACCTAATTTAGCCTTGATTTGGGAGTAAATTGACAATTCTTGCGAAAGCAGAAATTGTAGGTCACTTCCTTATCTTTCTAGGGACAGCAAGATCACCAAAATCCGATATTTGTAGCCCTAGTTATGCTCTGTGCAAGGCAACAAGGTCAAGATGAGTGAAAAATCACAAAATTAACAATGTTTAGCAATTAAGCCCAATAATGTAAAATCAAAAACAATGATTGTAAAAGTTGTCTAATTTCCGTCTTTCTCTGGCTTGTGCGGCTGTAAACTGCTATTTATGCTTATTGATCCTGACCTAACCCTTGAACAAATTAAGGGCCTTGTAATAAGCATTCCAACAAGGTATCATATGCCTTAATTGGGCTTAAGATGAGTAAGTTAGGCCCATTTAAGTGAAGGAACGTCATGGACTGCGCACTGATCGGCGCCAGAGAACTAGAGACCCTATTTAGCCTTGATTTTGGCCTAATTTAAGAATTCTTGTGAAATCAGAAATTGTAGGTCTCTTCCTTATCATTCTAGGGACAGGAAGATCACCAAGATCAACAATGATTGTAAAAGTTGTCTAATTTTCGTCTCTCTCTGGCTTGTGTTCCTGTAAACTGCTGTTTATCCTTATTATTGCTGACCTATCCCTACACCAAATTAAGGGCCTCTGAATAAGCTTTCCAACAACATATCATACGCCTTAATTGGGCTTAAGATGAGTAAGTTAGGCCCATTTAAGTGAAGGAACGTCATGGACTGCGCACTGATCCGCGTCAGAGAACTCGGGACTCAATTTAGCCATGATTTTGGTCTAATTTGAGAATTCTTGTGAAACCTGAAATTGTAGGTCTCTTCCTTATAATTCTAGGGACAGCAAGATCACCAAGATCAACAATGATTGTAAAAGTTGCCTAATTTCCATCTCTCTTTGGCTTGTTGGGCTATAAACTGCTATTTATGCTTATTAATCCTGACTTATCCCTAGACCAAATTAAGGATATCTGAATTAGCTTTCGAACAAGGTATCATATGCCTTAATTGGGCTTAAGATGAGTAAGTTAGGCGCATTTAAGTGAAGGAACATCATGGACTGCGCACTAATCCGCGCCAGAGAACTCGGGATCCAATTTAGCCTTGATTTTTGCCTAATTAGAAAATTCTTGTGAAACCTGAAATTGTTGGTCTCTTTCTTATCTTTCTAGGGGCAGCAAGATCACCAAAATCCGATATTTGTAGCTCTACTTAAGCACTGCACAAGGCAACAAGGTCTGGATGAGTGAAAAATCCGAAAATTAACAATGTGTAGCAATAAAGCCCAATTAAGCCCAATAATGTAAAAGCAAAAACAATGATTGTAAAAGTTGTCTATTTTCCGTCTCTCTCTGTCTTGTGCGGCTGTAAACAGCTATTTATGCTTATTAATCCTGACCTAACCCAAGACCAAATTAAGAGCCTCTGAATAAGCTTTCAACAAAGTATCATATGCCTTAATTGGGCTTAGGATGAGTAAGTTAGGCCTATTTCAGTGAAGGAACATCATGGACTTTCGCACTGATCCGCGCCAGAGAATTTGAGACCCTATTTAGCCTTGATTTTGGCCTAATTTGACAATTCTTGTGAAACCTGAAATTGTAGTTCTCTTCCTTATCTTTCTAGGGACAGCAAGATCACCAAAATCCGATATATGTAGCTCTAGTTATGCTCTGCAGAAGGAAACATGGTTAGGATGAGTGAAAAATCCAAAAATTAACAATGTTTAACAATTAAGCCCAATAATGTAAAAGCAAAAACAACGATTGTAAAAGTTGTCTTATTTCCGTCTCTCTTTGGCTTGTGCGGCTGTAAACTGCTATTTATGCTTATTAATGACCTAACCCTGGACCAAATTAAGGGCCTCTGAATAAGCTTTCCAACAAGGTATCATATGCCTTAATTGGGCTTAAGATGAGTAAGTTAGGCCCATTTAAGTGCAGGAACATCACGGACTGCACACTGATCCGCGCCAGAGAACTCGGGACCCAATTTAGCTTTGATTTTGGCCTAATTTGTCAATTCTTGTGAAACATGAAATTGTAGGTCTCTTCCTAATCTTTCAAGGGACAACAAGATCACAAAAATCCGATATCTGTAACTCTAGTTATGGTCTGCGGAAGGCAACAAGGTCAAGATGAGTGAAAAACCCGAAAATTAACAATGTTTAGCAATTGAGCCCAATAATGTAAAAGCAAAAACAATGATTGTAAAAGTTGTCTAATTTCCTTCTCTCTCTGGATTGTGCGGCTGTAAACTGCTATTTATGCTTATTAATCCTTGCCTACCCCTTGAAAAATTAAGGGCCTCTGAATAAGCTTTCCACAGAGTTATCATTTGCCTTAATTGGGCTTAAGATGAGTAATTTAGGCCCATTTAAGTGAAGGAACATCACGGACTGCGCACTGATTCGCGCCAGAGGACTCGGGACCCAATTTAACCATGATTTTGGCCTAATTTTACAATTCTTGTGAAACCTAAAATTGTAGGTCTCTTCCTTATCTTTCTAGGGACAACAAGATCACCAAAATCTGATATCTGTAGCTCTAGTTATGCTTTGCGCAAGGCAACAAGGTCAGGATGAGTGAAAAATCCGAAAATTAACAATGTTTAGCAAGTAAGCCCAATAATGAAAGCAAAAACAATGATTGTAAAAGTTGTCTAATTTTCGTCTCTCTCTGGATTGAGCGGCTATAAACTTCTATTTATGCTTATTAATCCTGACCTAACCCTTGACCAAATTAAGGGCCTCTGAATAAGCTTTCCAAGAAGTTATCATATGCCTTAATTGGGCTTAAGATGAGTAAGTTAGGTCCATTTAAGTGAAGGAACATCATGGATTGTGCATTGATCCGTGCTAGAGAACTCGGAACCCAATTGAACAACGATTTTGGCCTAATTTGACAATTCTGGTGAAACCTGAAATTGTAGGTCTCTTCCTTATCTTTCTAGGGACAGCAAGATCACCAAAATCCGATATCTGTAGCTCTAGTTATGCTCTGCGCAAGGCAACTCGGTCAAAATGAGCGAAAAATCCAAAAATTAACAATGTTTAGCAATTAAGCCCAATAATGTAAAATAAAAAACAATGATTGTAAAAGTTGTCTAATTTCTGTCTCTCTCTGGATAGTGCGGCAGTAATCTACTATTTATGCTTATTAATCCTGACCTAACCCTTGACCAAATTAAGGGCCTCTGAATAAGCTTTCCAACAAGGTATCATATGCCTTAATTGGGCTTAAGATGAGTAAGTTAGGCCCATTTAACTGAAGGAACATTACGGACTGCACACTGATCCTTGCCAGAGAACTCGGGACCCAATTTAAACATGATTTTGGCCTAATTTGACAATTCTGGAGAAACCTGAAATTGTAGGTATCTACCTTATCATTCTAGGGTCAGTAAGATCACAAAAATCCGATATCTGTATTCTAGTTATGCTCTGCGCAAGGCAACAAGGTCAGGATGAGTGAAAAATCCGAAAATTAACAATGCTTATCAATTAAGCCCACAAATGTAAAAGCAAAAACAATGATTGTAAAAGTTGTCTAATTTTCGTCTCTCTCTAGATTGTGCGGCTGTAAACTGCTATTTATGCTTATTAATCCTGACCTAAACCTTGACCATATTAAGGGCCTCTGAATAAGCTTTCCAACAAGGTATCATAGGCCTTAATTGGGCTTAAGATGAGTAAGTTAGGCCCATTTAAGTGATGGTACATCACGGACTGCACACTGATCCGTGCCAGAGAACTCGGGACCCAATTTAACCATGATTTTGGCCTAATTTGACAATTCTGGAGAAACCTGAAATTGTAGGTCTCTTCCTTATCTTCCTAGGGACAGCAAGATCACCAAAATCCGATATCTGTAGCTCTAGTTATGCTCTGCGCAAGGCAACACGGTCAGGATGAGTGAAAAATCCGAAAATTAACAATGTTTATCAATTGAGCCCAATAATGTAAAAGCAAAAACAACGATTGTAAAAGTTGTCTAATTTCCGTCTCTCTCTGGATTGTGCGGCTGTAATCTATTATTTATGCTTATTAATCCTGACCTAACCCTTGACCAAATTAAGGGTGTCTGAATAAGCTTTCCAACAAGGTATCATATGCCTTAATTGGGCTTAAGATGAGTAAGTTAGGCCCATTTAAGAGAAGGAACTTCAGGGACTTCACACTGATCCACGCCATAGAAATCGGGACCCAATTAAGCCTTGATTGTGGCCAAATTTGACAATTCTTGTGACACCTGAAATTGTAGGTCTCTTCCTTATCTTTCTAGGGACAGCAAGATCACCAAAATCCGATATCTGTAGCTCTAGTTATGCTCTGCGCAAGGCAACAAGGTCAGGATGAGTGAAAAATCCAAAAATGAACAATGTTTAGCAATTAAGCCCAATAATGAAAGTAAAAACAATGATAGTAAAAGTTGTCTAATTTCCGTCTCTCTCTGGATTGTACGGCCGTAAACTGCTATTTATGCTTATTAATCCTGACTTAACCCTCGACCTTATTAAGGGCCTCTGAATAAGCTTTCCAACAAGGTATCATATGCCTTAATTGGGCTTAAGATGAGTAAGTTAGGCTCATTTAAGTGAAGGTACATCATGGATTGTGCACCAATCTGCGCCAGAAAACACGGGACCCAATTTATCCTTGATTTTGGCCTAATTTGACAATTCTTGTGAAACCTGAAATTGTAGGTCTCTTCCTTATCTTTCTAGGGACAACAAGATCACTAAAATCCGATATTTGTATCTATAGTTAAGCTCTGCGCAAGGAAACAAGGTCAGTATAAGTGAAAATTCCGAAAATTAACAATGTTTAGCAATTAAGCCCAATAATGTAAAAGCAAAAACAATTATTGTAAAAGTTGTCTAATTTCAATCTATCTCTGGCTTGTGCGGCTGTAACCTGCTATTTATGCTTATTAATCCTGACCTAACCCTTGACCAAATTAAGGGCCTCTGAATAAGAATTCCAAGAAGGTATCATATGCCTTAATCGGGCTTAAGATGAGTAAGTTAGGCCCATTTAAGTGAAGGAACATCATGGACTGCGCACTGATGTGCGTCAGAGAACTCGGGACCCAATTTAAAAATTATTTTGGCCAAATTTGACAATTCTTGTGAAACCTAAAATTGTAGGTCTCTTCCTTATCTTTCTAGGGACCGCAAGATCACCAAAATCCGATATCTGTAGATCTAGTTATGCTCTGCGTAAGGCAACAAGGTCTGGATAAGTGAAAAATCCGAAAATTAACAATGTGTAGCAATTAAGCCCAATAATGTAAAAACAAAAACAATGATTGTAAAAGTTGTCTAATTTCCATCTATCTCTGGCTTGTGCGGCTGTAAACTGCTATTTATGCTTATTAATCCTGACCTAACCCTTGACCAAATTAAGGGCCTCTGAATAAGAATTCCAACAAGGTATCATACTCCTTAATTGGGCTTAAGATGAGTAAGTTAGTCCCGTTTAAGTGAAGGAACATCATGGACTGCGCACTGATCCGCGCCAGAGAACTCGGGACCCAATTTAAAAATTATTTTGGCCTAATTTGACAATTCTTGTGAAACCTAAAATTTCAGGTCTCTTCCTTATCTTTCTAGGGACAGCAAGATCACCAAAATCCGATATCTGTAGCTCTAGTTATGCTCTGCGTAAGGCAACAAGGTCTGGATAAGTGAAAAATCCGAAAATTAACAATGTTTAGCAATTAAGCCCAATAATGTAAAAACAAAAACAGTGATTGTAAAAGTTGTCTAATTTCCGTCTCTCTCTGGCTTGTACGACTGTAAACTGCTATTTATGCTTATTAATCCTGACCTAACCCTAGACCAAATTAAGGGGCTCTGAATAAGCTTCCCAACAAGGTATCATATCTCTTAACTGGGCTTAAGATGATTAAGTTAGGCCCATTTAAGTGAAGGAACATCATGGACTTTGCACGGATCTGCACATGGGAAATCGGGACCCAATTTAGCCTTGATTCTGGCCTAATTTGACTATTCTTTTGAAACCTGAAATTGTAGTTCTCTTCCTTATCATTCTAGGGACAGCAAGATCACCAAAAATCCGATATCTGTAACTCTAGTTATGCTTTGCGCAAGGCAACAAGGTCATGATGAGGGAAAAATCCTAAAATTAACAATGTTTTGCAATTAAGCCCAATAATGTAAAAGCAAAAACAATGATTATAAAAGTTGTCTAATTTCTGTCTCTCTCTGGATTGTGCGGCTTTAATCTGCTATTCATGCTTACTAATCCTGACCTAACCCTTGAAAAACTTAAGGACCACTTAATAAGCTTTCCAACAAGGTATCATATGCCTTAATTGGGCTTAAGATGAGTAAGTTAGGCCCATTTAAGTGAAGGAACATCCCGGAATGCACACTGATCCACACCAGAGAATTCGGGACCCAATTTAACCATGATTTTGGCCTAATTTGACAATTCTTGTGACACCTGAAATTGTAGGTTCTTCCTTATCTTTCTAGGGACAGCAAGATCACCAAAATCAGATATGTGTAGCTTTAGTTATGCTCTGCGCAAGGCAATAAGGTCAGGATGAGTGAAAAATCTGAAAATTAACAATGCTTAGCAATTAAGCCCAATAATGCAAAAGCAAAATCAATGATTGTAAAAGTTGTCTATTTTCCGTCTCTCTTTGGCTTGTGCGGCTGTAAACTGTTATTTATTCTTATTAATATTGCCTAACCATAGACCAAATTAAGGGCCTCTGAATAAGCTTTCAACAATGTATCATATGCTTTAATTGGCCTTGAGATGAGTAAGTTAGGCCAATTTAACTGAAGGAACGTCTTGGACTGCACACTTATCCGCGCAAGAGAACTCGGGACCCAATTTAGCCTTGAATTTTGCCTAATTTGACAATTCTTCTGACACCCGAAATTGTAGATCTCTTCCTTTTCTTTATAGGGACAGCAAGATCACCAAAATCCGATATTTGTAGCTCTAGTTATGCTCTGTGCATGGCAACAAGGTCAGGATGAGTAAAAAATCCGAAAATTAACAATGTTTACCAATCAAGCCAATTAAGCCCAATAATGTAAAAGGAAAAACAACGATTGTTAAAGTTGTATAATTTCCGTCTCTCTCTGGCATGTACGGCTGTAAACTGCTATTTATGCTTATTAATCCTGACCTAACCCTAGACCAAATTAAGGGCCTCTGAATGAGCTTCCCAACAAGGTATCATATCTCTTAACTAGGCTTAAGATAAGTAAGTTAGGCCCATTTAAGTGAAGGAACATCATGGACTGCGTACTGATCCGCGCCAGAGAATTGGGGATCAAATTTAACCATGATTCTGGCCTAATTTGACAATTCTTGTGACACCTGAAATTGTAGGTCTCTTCCTTATCTTTATAGGGATAGCAAGATCACCAAAATCCGATATGTGTAGCTCTAGTTATGCTCTGCGCAAGGCATCAAGGTCAGGATGAGTGACAAATCCGAAAATTAACAATGTTTAGCAATTAATCCCAAATAAGACCAACAATTTAAAAGCAAAATCAATGATTGTAAAAGTGGTCTAATTTCCGTCTCTCTCTGGCTTGTGGGTCTGTAAACTGCTATTTATTCTTATTAATTATGACCTAACCCTAGACCAAGTTCAGGGCATCTGAATTAACTTTGCAACAAGGTATCATATGCCTTAATTGGGCTTAAGATGAGTAAGTTAGGCGCACTTAAGTAGGAACATCATGGACTGCGCACTGATCCACGCCAGAGCACTCGAAACCCAATTTAGCCTTATTTTAGCCTAATTTGAAAATACTTGTGACACCTAAAATTGTAGGTCTCTTCATTATCTTTCTGGGGACAACAAGATCACCAAAATCCGATATCTTTAGCTCTAGTTTTGCTCTGCGCAAGGCAACAAGGTCAGTATGAGTGAAAAATTTGAAAATTAACAATCTTTAGCAATTAAGCCCAATAATGTAAATTCAAAACAAATGATTGTAAAAGTTGTCAATTTTCAGTCTCTCTCTGGCTTGTGCGGCTGTAAACTGCTATTTATGCTTATTAATCCTGACCTAACCCTAAACCAAATTAAGGGCCTCTGAATAAGCTTTGCAACAAGAAGGTATCATATGCCTTAATTTGGCTTAAGATGAGTAAGTTAGGACCATTTAAGTGAAGGAACATCATGGACTGCGCACTGATTCGCGCCAGAGAACTCGGCACCCAATTTAGCCTTGAATTTGTCCTAATTTGACAATTCTTTTAAAACACGAAATTGTAGGCCTTTTCCTTATCTTTCTAGGGATAGCAAGATCACCAAAATCCGATATCTGTAGCTCTAGTTATGCTCTGCGCAAGGTAACAAGGTCAGGATGAGTGAAAAATCCGAAAATTAACAATGTTTAGTAATAAAGCCAAATTAAGCCCAATAATGTAAAAGCAAAAACAATGATTGTAAAAGTTGTCTATTTTCCGTCTCTCTCTGGCTTGTACGGCAGTAAACTGTTATTTATGCTTATTAATCATGCCTAACCCTATACCAAATTAAAGGCCAATGAATAAGCTTTCAACAATGTATCATATGCCTTAATTGGCCTTAAGATGAGTAAGTTAGGCCTATTTAAGTAAAGGAACATCATGGACTGCACACTGATCCGCACAAGAGAACTCGGGACCCAATTTAGCTTTGAATTTGGCCTAATTTGACAATTCTTGTGAAACACGAAATTGTAGCTCTCTTCCTCATCTTTCTAGGGACAGCAAGATCACCAAAATCCGATATCTGTAGCTCTAGTTATGCTCTGCGCAAGGCAACAAGGTCAGGATGAGTAAAAATCCGAAAATTAACAATGTTTACCAATCAAACCCAATTAAGCCCAATAATGTAAAAGGAAAAACAATGATTGTAAAAGTTGTCTAATTTCCGTCTCTCTCTGGTTTGTACGTCTGCAATTTTTGCTTATTAATCCTGACCTAACCCTAGACCAAATTAAGGGCCTCTAAATAAGCTTACCAACACGGTATCATATGCCTTAATTGGGCTTAAGATGAGTAAGTTTGGCCCATTTAAGTGAAAGAACATCATGGACTGCGCACGAATCCGCGCAAGGGAACTCGGGACCCAATTTACCATGATTTTGTCCTAATTTGACTATTCTTTTGAAACCTGAAATTGTAGGTCTCTTCCTTATCTTTCTAGGGACAGCAAGATCACCAAAAATCCGATTCTGTAACTCTAGTTATGCTCTGCGCAAGGCAACAAGGTCATGATGAGGGAAAAATCCTAAAATTAACAATTTTTGCAATTAAGCCCAATAATGTAAAAGCAAAAACCATGATTGTAAAAGTTGTCTAATTTTTGTCTCTCTCTGGATTGTGCGGCTGTAATCTACTATTCATGCTTATTAATCCTGACCTAACCCTAGACCAAATTAAGGGCCTCTGAATGAGCTTCCCAACAAGGTATCATATCTCTTAACTAGGCTTAAGATAAGTAAGTTAGGCCCATTTAAGTGAAGGAACATCATGGACTGCGTACTGATCCGCGCCAGAGAATTGGGGATCAAATTTAACCATGATTCTGGCCTAATTTGACAATTCTTGTGAAACCTGAAATTGTAGGTCTCTTCCTTATGTTTCTAGGGACAGCAAGATCACCAAAATCCGATATCTGTAGCTCTAGTTATGCTCTGCGCAAGGCAACAAGGTCAGGATGAGTGAAAAATCCGAAAATTAACAATGTTTAGCAATTAAGCCCAATAATGTAAAAGCAAAAACAATGATTGTAAAAGTTGTCTAATTTTCGTCTCTCTCTGGCTTGTGCGGCTGTAAACTGCTATTTATGCTTATTAATCATGACCTAACCCTAGACCAAATTAAGGGCCTTTGAATAAGCTTTCTAACAACGTATCATATGCCTTAATTGGGCTTAAGATGAGTAAGTTAAGCCCATTTAAGTGAAGGAACATCATGGACTGCGCTCTATTCCGTGCTAGAGAACTCTGGATCCAATTTAGCCTAGATTTTGGCCTAATTTGACAATTCTTTTGAAACCTGAAATTGTAGGTCTCTTCCTTATCTTTCTAGGGACAGCAATATCACCAAAATCTGATATCTGTAGTTCAGGTTATGCTCTGCGCAAGGTAACAAGAAAGGATGGGAAAAAATCCGAAAATTGACAATGTTTAGCAATTAAGCCCAACTCAGCCTAATAATGTAAAAGCAAAAACAATGATTGTAAAAGTTGTCTAATTTTCGTCTCTCTCTGGCTTGTGCGGTTGTAAACTGCTATTTATGCTTATTAATCCTGACCTAACATTGGACCCAAATGAATGGCCTCTGAATAAGCTTTCCAACCAGGTATCATATGCCTTAATTGGGCTCAAGATGAGTAAGTTAGGCGCATTTAAGTGAAGGAACATCATTGACTGCGCACTGATCCGCACCAAAGAACTCGGGACCCAATTTAGCCTTGATTTTGGCCTAATTTGACAGTTCTTGTGAATCCTGAAATTGTAGGTCTCTTCCTGATCTTTCTAGGGACATCGAGATCACCGAAATACAATATCTTTAGCTCTAGTTATGCTCTGCGCAAGGCAACAAGGTCAGGATGAGTGAAAAATCGGAAAATTAACAATGTTTAGTAATTAAGCCCAATAATTGAAAAGCAAAATCAATGATTGTAAAAGTTGTCTAATTTCCGTCTCTCTGGCTTGTGCCGCTGTAAACTGCTATTTATGCTTATTAATCCTGATCTAACCCTAGACCAAATTAAGGGCCTCTGAATAAGCTTTCCAACAAGATATCATTTGCCTTAATTGGCTTAAGATGAGTAAGTTAGGCCCATTTAAGTGAAGGAACATCATGGACTGCACACTGATCCGTTCCAGGGTACTCGAGACCCATATTATCCTTGATTTTGGCCTAATTTGACTATTCTTTTGAAACCGGATATTGTAGGTCTCTTCATTATCTTTCTAGGGACAGCAAGATCTCCAAAATATGATATCTGTAGCTCTAGTTATGCTCTGCGCAAGGCAAGAAGGTCTGGATGAGTGAAAAATCCGAAAATTAACAATGTTTAGCAATTAATCCCAATTTAGCCGAATAATTTAAAAGCAAAAAAAAAATGATTGTAAAAGTTGTGTAATTTCCGTCTCTCTCTGGGTTGTCCGGCTGTAAACTGCTATTTATGCTTATTAATCCTGACCTAACCCTATACTAAATTAAGGGCCTCTGAAAAAGCTATCCAACAAGGTATCATATGCGTTAATAAGGCTTAAGATGAGTAAGTTAGGCCCATTTAAGTGAAGGAACATCATGCACTGCACACTGATTCACGTCAGAGAACTCGGGCCCCAATTTAGCCTTGATTTTTTCCTAATTTGACAATTCTTGTGAAACCTGAAATTGTAGGTCTCTTCCTTATCTTTCTTGGGACAGCAAGATCACCAAAATCCGATATCTGTAGAAGCAAAAACAATGATTGTAAAAGTTGTCTTATTTCCATCTCTCTGGCTTGTGCGGCTATAAACTGATATTTATGCTTATTAATCGTGACATAACCTAAGACCAAATAGAGGGCCTCTGAATAAGCTTTCCAACAAGGTATCATATGCCTTAATTGGGCTTAAGATGAGTAAGTTAGGCCCATTTAAGTGAAGGAACATCATGGACTGCGCATTGATCCGTGCCAAAGAACTCGGGACCCAATTTAGCCTTAATTTTTGCCTAATTTGACAATTCTTATGAAACCATAAATTGTAGGTCTCTTCCTTATCTTTCTAGGGACAGCAAGATCACCAAAATCCGATATTTGTAGCTCTAGTTATACTCTGCATAGGGCAACAAGGCAGGATGGGAAAAAAATCCGAAAATTAACAATGTTTACCAATTAAGCCCAATTGAGCGAAATAATGTAAAAGGAAAAACAATGATTGTAAAAGTTGTCTAATTTCCGTCTCTCTCTTGATTGTGCGGCTGTAAACTGCTATTTATGCTTATTAATCATGACCTAACTCTTGAACAAATTAAGGGCCTTTGAATAAGCTTTCCAACAAGGTATCATATGCCTTAATTGGGATTAAGATGAGTAAGTTAGGCCCATTTAAGTGAAGGAACATCACGGACTACACACTGATCCGCGCCACAGAAATCGGGACCCAATTTAGCCTTGATTTTGGCCTAATTGGACAATTCTTGTGCAACTTGTAATTGTAGGTCTCTTCCTTATCTTTCTAGGGACAGCAAGATCTCCAAAATCCCATATCTGTAGATCTAGTTTTGTTCTGCGCAAGGCAACAAGGTCAGGATGAGTGAAAAATCCTAAAATTAACAATGTTTAGCAATTAAGCCCAATAATGAAAAAGCAAAAACAATGATTTTAAAAGTTGTCTAATTTCCGTCTCTCTCTGGATTGTGCGGCTGTAAATGACTATTTATGCTTATTAATCCTGACCTAACCCTTGAACAAATTAAGGGCCTTGTAATAAGCATTCCAACAAGGTATCATATGCCTTAATTGGGCTTAAGATGAGTAAGTTAGGCCCATTTAAGTGAAGGAACATCATGGACTGCGCACTGATCCGTGCCAGAGAACTCGGGACCCAATTTAGCCTTAATTTTGGCCTAATTTGACAATTCTTATGAAACCATAAATTGTAGGTCTCTTCCTTATCTTTCTAGGGACAACAAGATCACAAAAATCCGATATTTGTAGCTCTAGTTATACTCTGCACAGGGCAACAAGGCAGGATGGGAAAAAAATCCGAAAATTAACTGTTTAGCAATTAAGCCCAATTGAGCGAAATAATGTAAAAGGAAAAACATTGATTGTAAAAGTTGTCTAATTTCCGTCACTCTCTGGATTGTGCGGCTGTAAACTGCTATTTATGCTTATTAATCATGACCTAACTCTTGAACAAATTAAGGGCCTTTGAATAAGCTTTCCAACAAGGTATCATAAGCCTTAATTGGGCTTAAGATGAGTAGGTTAGGCCCATTTAAATGAAGGAACATCACGAACTACACACTGATCCGCGCCACAGAAATCGGGACCCAATTTAGCCTTGATTTTGGCCTAATTTGACAATTCTTGTGCAACTTGTATTTGTAGGTCTCTTCCTTATCTTTCTAGGGACAGCAAGATCTCCAAAATCCCATATATGTAGATCTAGTTTTGCTCTGCGCAAGGCAACAAGGTCAGGATGAGTGAAAAATCCGAAAATTAACAATGTTTAGAAATTAAGCCCAATAATGTAAAAGCAAAAACAATGATTTTAAAAAGTTGTCTAATTTCCGTCTCTCTCTGGATTGTGCGGCTGTAAACGACTATTTAAGCTTATTAATCCTGACCTAACCCTTGAACAAATTAAGGGCCTTGTAATAAGCATTCCAACAAGGTATCATATGCCTTAATTGGGCTTAAGATGAGTAAGTTAGGCCCATTTAAGTGAAGGAACATCAAGGACTGCACACTGATCCACGCCAAAGAAATCGGGACCCAATTTAGCCTTCATTTTGGCCTAATTTGACAATTCTCTTGAAACTTGAAATTGTAGGTCTCTTCCTTATCTTTCTAGGGACAGCAAGATCTCCAAAATCCGATATATGTAGCTCAAGCTATGCTCTGCGCAAGGCAACAAGGTCAGGATGAGTGAAAAATCCGAAAATTAACAATGTTTGGCAATTAAGCCTAATAATGTAAAAGTAAAAACAATGTTGTAAAAGTTGTCTAATTTTCTTCTCTCTCTGGCTTGTACTGCTGTAAACTGCTATTTATGCTTATTAATCCTGACCTAACCCGATACCAAATTAAGGGCCTCTAAATAAGTTTCCAACAAGATATCATATGTCTTAATTGGGCTTAAGATGAGTAAGTTAGGCCCATTTAAGTGAAGGAACATGATGGACTGCGCACTGATCCGTGCCAGGGAACTCGTGACCCAATTTATCCTTGATTTTGGCCTAATTTGACTATTCTTTTGAAACCCGAAATTGTAGGTATGTTCCTTATCTTTCTAGGTACAGCAAGATTACCAAAATCCGATATCTGTAGTTCTAGTTATGCTCTGCGCATGGCAACAAGGTCAGGTTGAGTGAAAAATCCGAAAATTAACAATGTTTAGCAATTAAGCCCAATAATTTAAGAACAAAAACAATGATTGTAAAAGTTGTGTAATTTCCATCTCTCTCTGGTTTGTGCGCCTGTAAACTGCTATTTATGCTTATTAATCCTGACCTAACGCTAGACCAAATTAAGGGCCTCTGAATAAGCTTTCCAACAAGGTATCATATACCTTAATTGGGCTTAAGATGAGTAAGTGAGACCCATTTAAGTGAAGGGACATCATCGGCTACGCACTGATCCGCGCCAGAGAACTTGGGAACCAATTTAGCCTTGATTTTGGCCTAATTTGACAATTCTTATGAAACCTTATATTGTAGGTCTCTTCCCAATCTTTCTAGGGAAGCAAGATCACCAAAATCCGATATCTGCAACTCTAGTTATGCTCTGCGCAAGGCAACAAGGTCAGGATAAGTGTAAAATCCGAAAATAAACAATGTTTAGCAATTAATCCCAATAATGTTAAAGCAAAAACAATGATTGTAAAAGTTGTCTTATTTCGATCTCTCTCTGGCTTGTGCTGCTGTAAACTGATATTTATGCTTATTAATCGTGACATATCCCAAGACCAAATAGAGGGCCTCCGAATAAGCTTTCAAACAAGGTATCATATGCCTTAATTGGGCTTAAGATGAGTAAGTTAGGCCCATTTAAGTGAAGGAACATCATGGACTGCGCACTGATCCGCGCCAGAGAACTCGAGACCCAATTTAGCCTTAATTTTGGCCTAATTCGACAATTCTTGTGAAACTGAAATTGTAGGTCTCTTCCTTATCTTTCTAGGGACATCAAGATCACCAAAATCCGATATCTGTAGCTCTATTTATACTCTGCGCAAGGCAACAAGGCAGGATGGGAAAAAAATCCGAAAATTAACAATGTTTAGCAATTAAGCCCAATTAAGCCCAATAATGTAAAATAAAAAACAATGATTGTAAAGGCTGTCTAATTTTCGTCTCTCTCTGGCTTGTGGGGCTGTAAACTACTATTTATGCTTATTAATCCTGACTTAACCCTAGACCAAATTAAGGGCCTTTGAATAAGCTTTCCAACAAGGTATCATATGCCTTAATTGGGATTAAGATGAGTAAGTTAGGCCCATTTAAGTGAAGGAACCTCATGGATTGTGCACTGATCCACGCCAGTGAACTCGGGACCCAATTTATCCTTCATTTTGGCCTAATTTGACAATTCTTGTGAAACGTGAAATTGAGGTCTCTTCCTTATCTTTCTAGGGACAGCAAGATCACCAAAATCCGATATCTGTAGCTCTAGTTCTACTCTGCGCAAGGCAACAAGGTCAGGATGAGTGAAAAATCCAAAAATTAACAATGTTTAGCAATTAAGCCCAATAATGTAAAAGCAAAAACAATGACTGCAAAAGTTGTCTAATTTCCGTCTCTCTCTGGATTGTGCTGCTGTAAAGTGCTATTTATGCTTATTAATCCTAACCTAACCCTTGAACAAATTAAGGGCCTCTGAATAAGCTTTCCAACAAGGTATCACATGCCTTAATTGGGCTTAACATGAGTAAGTTAGGCCCATTTAAGTGAAGGAACATCACGGACTGCACATTGATCCGCGCCAAAGAAATCGGGACCCAATTTAGCCTTTATTTTGGTCTATTTTGACAATTCTTGTGCAACTTGTAATTGTAGGTCTCTTCCTTATCTTTCTAGGGACAACAAGATCTCCAAAATCCCATATATGTAGATCTAGTTTTGCTCTGCGCAAGGCAACAAGGTCAGGATGAGTGAAAAATCCGAAAATTAACAATGTTTAGCAATTAAGCCCAATAATGAAAAAGCAAAAACAATGATTTTAAAAGTTGTCTAATTTTCATCTCTCTCTGGATTGTACGGCTGTAAACGACTATTTATGCTTATTTATCCTGACCTAACCCTTGAACAAATTAAGGACCTTGTAATAAGCATTCCAACAAGGTATCATATGCCTTAATTGGGCTTAAGATGAGTAAGTTAGGCCCATTTAAGTGAAGGAACATCATGGACTGCGCACTGATCCGTGCCAGAGAACTCGGTACCCAATTTAGCCTTCATGTTGGCCTAATTTGACAATTCTCTTGAAACTTGAAATTGTAGGTCTCTTCCTTATCTTTCTAGGGACAACAAGATCTCCAAAATCCGATATCTGTAGCTCAAGCTATGCTTTGCCCAAGGCAACAAGGTCAGGATGAGTGAAAAATCCGAAAATTAACAATGTTTGGCAATTAAGCCCAATAATGTAAAAGTAAAAACAATGTTGTAAAAGTTGTCTAATTTTCGTCTCTCTCTGGCTTGTGCTGCTGTAAACTGCTATTTATGCTTATCAATCCTGACCTAACCCGATACCAAATTAAGGGCCTCTAAATAAGCTTTCCAACAAGGTATCATATGTCTTAATTGGGCTTAAGATGAGTAAGTTAGGCCCATTTTAGTGAAGGAACATGATGGACTGCGCACTGATCCGTGCCAGGGAACTCGTGACCCAATTTATCCTTGATTTTGGCCTAATTTGACTATTCTTTTGAAACCCGAAATTGTAGGTATGTTCCTTATCTTTCTAGGTACAGCAAGATCACCAAAATCCGATATCTTTGTTCTAGTTATGCTCTGCGCAAGGCAACAAGGTCAGGATGAGTGAAAAAACCGAAAACTAACAATGTTTAGCAATTAAGCCCAATAATTTAAGAACAAAAACAATGATTGTAAAAGTTGTGTAATTTCCACCTCTCTCTGGCTTGTGCGCCTGTAAACTGGTATTTATGCTTATTAATCCTGACCTAACCCTACACCAAATTAAGGGCCTCTGAATAAGCTTTCCAACAAGGTATCATATACCTTAATTGGGCTTAAGATGAGTAAGTGAGACCCATTTAAGTGAAGGGACATCATCGGCTACGCACTGATCCGCGCCAGAGAACTTGGGAACCAATTTAGCCTTGATTTTGGCCTAATTTGACAATTCTTGTGAAACCTTATATTGTAGGTCTCTTCCCAATCTTTCTAGGGACATCAAGATCACCAAAATCCGATATCTGCAACTCTAGTTATGCTCTGCCCAAGGCAACAAGGTCAGGATAAGTGTAAAATCCGAAAATAAACAATGTTTAGAAATTAATCCCAATAATATAAAAGCAAAAACAATGATTGTAAAAGTTGTCTTATTTCGATCTCTCTCTGGCTTGTGCGGCCGTAAACTGATATTTATGCTTATTAATCGTGACATATCCCAAGACCAAATAGAGGGCCTCCGAATAAGCTTTCAAACAAGGTATCATATGCCTTAATTGGGCTTAAGATGAGTAAGTTAGGCCCATTTAAGTGAAGGAACATCATGGACTGCGCACTGATCCGCGCCAGAGAACTCAGGACCCAATATAGCCTTAATTTTGGCCTAATTCGACAATTCTTGTGAAACTGAAATTGTAGGTCTCTTCCTTATCTTTCTAGGGACAGCAAGATCACCAAAATCCGATATCTGTAGCTCTATTTATACTCTGCGCAAGGCAACAAGGCAGGATGGGAAAAAAATCCGAAAATTAACAATGTTTAGCAATTAAGCCCAATTAAGCCCAATAATGTAAAATAAAAAACAATGATTGTAAAAGTTGTCTAATTTCCGTCTCTCTCTGGCTTGTGCGGCTGTAAACTGCTATTTATGCTTATTAATCCTGACTTAACCCTAGACCAAATTAAGGGCCTTTGAATAAGCTTTCCAACAAGGTATCATATGCCTTAATTGGGATTAAGATGAGTAAGTTAGGCCCATTTAAGTGAAGGAACATCATGGATTGTGCACTGATTTGCGCCAGTGAACTCGGGACCCAATTTATCCTTCATTTTGGCCTAATTTGACAATTCTTGTGAAACGTGAAATTGAGGTCTCTTCCTTATCTTCCTAGGGACAGCAAGATCACCAAAATCCGATATCTGTAGCTCTAGTTCTACTCTGCGCAAGGCAACAAGGTCAGGATGAGTGAAAAATCCGAAAATTAACAATGTTTAGCAATTAAGCCCAATAATTTAAGAACAAAAACAATGACTGTAAAAGTTGTCTAATTTCCGTCTCTCTCTGGATTGTGCGGCTGTAAAGTGCTATTTATGCTTATTAATCCTAACCTAACCCTTGAACAAATTAAGGGCCTCTGAATAAGCTTTCCAACAAGGTATCACATGCCTTAATTGGGCTTAACATGAGTAAGCTAGGCCCATTTAAGTGAAGGAACATCACGGACTGCACACTGATCCGCGCCAAAGAAATCGGGACCCAATTTAGCCTTGATTTTTGTCTATTTTGACAAATCTTGTGAAACCTGAAATTGTAGGTCTCTTCCTTATCTTTCTAGGGATAGCAAGATCTCCAAAATCCGATATCTGTAGCTCCAGTTATGCTCTGCGCAAGGCAACAAGGTCAGGATGAGTGAAAATCCGAAAATTAACAATGTTTAGCAATTAAGCCCAATAATGTAAAAGCAAAAACAATGAATGTAAAAGTTGTCTAATTTCCGTCTCTCTCTGGATTGTGAGGCTGTAAACTGCTATTTATGCTTATTAATCCTGACATAACCCTTGAACAATTTTAGGGCCTCTGAATAAGCTTGCCAACACGGTATCATATGCCTTAATAGGGCTTAAGATGAGTAAGTTAGGCCCATTTAAGTGAAGGAACATCACGGACTGCAAACTGATCCGCGCCAAAGAAATCGGGACCCAATTTAGCCTTGAATTTGGCCTAACTTGACAATTCTTGTGAAACCTGAAATTGTAGGTCTCTTCCTTATCTTTCTAGGGACAGCAAGATCTCCAAAATCCTATAACTGTAGCACTAGCTAAGCTCTGCGCAAGGCAACAAGGTCAGGATGAGTGAAAAATCTGAAAATTAACAATATTTAGCAATTAAGCCCAATAGTGTAAATGCAAAAACAATGATTGTAAAAGTTGTCTAATTTCCGTCTCTTTCTGGATTGTGCGGCAGTAAACTGCTATTTATGCTTTTTAATCCTATCCTAACCCTTGAACAAATTAAGGGCCTCCGAATAAGCTTTCCAACAAGGTTTCATATGCCTTAATTGGGCTTAAGATGAGTAAGTTAGGCGAACATCAGGGACTGCTCACTGATCAGCGCCAAAGAAATCCGGACTCAATTTAGCCTTGATTTCGGCTTAATTTGACAATTCTTGTGAAACATGAAATTGTAGGTCTCTTCCTTATCTTTTTAGGGACGGCAAGATCACCAAAATCCGATATATGTAGCTCTAGTTATGCTCTGCGCAAGGCAACAAGGTCAGGATGAGTGAAAAATCCGAAAATTAACACTGTTTAGCAATTAAGCCCAATAATGTAAAAGCAAAAACAATGTTGTAAAAGTTGTCTAATTTTCGCTCTTTCTGGTTTGTGCGCCTGTAAACTTTTACTTATGCTTATTAATCCTGACCTAACCCTAGACCAAATTAAGGGCCTCTGAATAAGCTTTCCAACAAGGTATCATATGCCTTTATTGGGCTTAAGATGAGTAAGTTAGGCCCATTGAAGTGGAGGAACATCATGGACTGCGCATTGATCCGCGCCAGAGAACTCGGGACCCAATTTAGCCTTGATTTTGGGCTTGTTTGACAAATCTTGTGAAACATGAAATTGTAGTTCTCTTCCTTATCTTTCTAGGGACAGTAAGATCACCAAAATCCGATATCTGTAGCTGTAGTTAAGCTCTGCGCAAGGCAACAAGGGCAGGATGAGTGAAAAATCCGAAAATTAACAATGTTTTGTAATTAAGCCCAATAATGTAAAAGCAAAAACAATGATTGTAAAAGTTGTCTAATTTCCAACTCTCTCTGAATTGTGCGGCTGTAAACTGCTATTTATGCTTATTAATCCTGACCAAACCCTAGACCAAATTTAGGGACTCTGAATAAGCTTTCCAACAAGGTATCATATGCCTTAATTAGGATTAAGATGAATAAGTTAGGCCCATTTATGTGAAGGAACCTGATGGACTACGCACCGATACGCACCCGAGAACATGGGACCCAAGTTAGCCTTGATTTTGGCCTAATTTGACAATTCTTAGAAACTATGAATTGTAGGTCTCTTCCTTATCTTTCTAGGGACAGCAAGATCACCAAAATCCGATATCTATAGCTCTAGTTATGCTCTGCCCAAGGTAACAAGGTCAGGATGAGTGAAAAATACTAAAATTAACAATGTTTAGCAATTAAGCCCAATAATGTAAAAGGAAAAACAATGGTTGTAAAAGTTGTCTAATTTCAATCTCTCTCTGGCTTGTACGGCTGTAAACTGCTATTTTTCCTTATTAATCCCGACCTAACCCTAGACCAAATTAAGGGCGTCTGAATAAGCTTTCCAACAATTATCATATGCCTTAATTGGTCTTAAGATGAGTAAGTTAGGCCCATTTAAGTGAAGGACCATCATGGACTGCGCACTGATCAGCGCCAGAGAACTCGAGACCCAATTTATCCTTGATTTTGGCCTAATTTGACAATTCTTGTGCAACCTGAAATTGTAGGTCTCTTCCTTATCTTTCTAGGGACAGTAAGATTATCAAAATCCGATATTTGTAGCTCAAGTTATGCTCTGCGCAAGGCAACAGTGTCAGGATGAGTAAAAAATACGAAAATAAACAATGTTTAGCAATTAAGCCCTATTTAGCCCAATAATGTAAAAGCAAAAAAAATGATTGTAAAAGTTATCTAATTTCCGTCTCTCTCTGGCTTGTGCGACTGTAAACTACTACTTATGCTTGTTAATCCTAACCTAACCCAAGACCAAATTAAGGGCCTCTGAATAAGCTTTCCCACAAGGTATCATATGACTTAATTGGGCTTAAGATGAGTAAGTCTGGCCCATTTAAGTGAAGGACCATCATGGACTGCACACTGATTTGCGCCAGAGAACTCGAGACCCAATTTATCCTTGATTTTGGGCTAATTTGACAATTCTTGTGAAACCTGAAATTGTAGGTCTCTTCCTTACCTTTCTGGGTACAACAAGATCACCAAAATTCGAAATTTGTAGCTCTAGTTATGCTCTGCGCAAGGCAACAATGTCAGCAAGAGTAAAAAATCCGAAAATTTACAATGTTTAGCAATTAAGCCCAATAATGTAAAAGCAAAAACAATGATTGTAAAAGTTGTCGAATTTCCGTCTCTCTCTGGCTTGTGAGGCTTTAAACTGCTACTTATGCTTAATAATCCTGACCTAACCCTAGACCAAATTAAGGGCTTCTGAATAAGCTTTCCAACAAGGTATCATATGCCTAAATTTGGCTTAAGATGAGTAAGTCTGGCCCATTTAAGTGAAGGACCATCATGGACTGCACACTGATCCGTGCAAGAGAACTTGAGACCCAATTTATCCTTGATTTTGGCCTAATTTGGCAATTCTTGTGAAACCTGAAATTGTAAGTCTCTTCCTTATCTTTCTAGGGACAGTAAGATCTCCAAAATCCGGTATTTGTAGCTCAAGTTATGCTCTGCGCAAGGCAACAATGTCAGGATGAGTGAAAAATCCGAAAATAAACAATGTTTAGCAATTAAGCCCAATAATGTAAAAGCAAAAACAATGGATGTAAAAGTTGTCTAATTTCCTTCTCTCTCTGGCTTGTGCAGCTGTAAACTGCTATGTATGCTTATTAATCCAGACCTAACCCTATACGAAATTAAGGGCTTCTGAATAAGCTTTCCAACAAGGTATCATATTTATTAATTGGGCTTATGATGAGTAAGTTAGGCCCATTTAAGTGAAAACAGGTCATGGACAGCGCATTGATACGCGCCAGAAAACTCGAGACCCAATTTATCCTCGATTTTGGCCTAATTCGACAATTCTTGTGAAACCTGAAATTGTAGGTCTCTTCCTTATCTTTCTAGGGACAGCAAGATCACCAAAATCCGATATCTGTAGCTCTAGTTAAGCTCTGCGCAAGGCAACAAGGTCAGGATGAGTGAAAAATCCGAAAATTAACAATGTTTAGCAATTAAGCCCAATAATGTAAGAGCAAAAACAATGATTGTAAAAGTTGTCTAATTTTCGTCTCTCTCTGGCTTGTGCGGCTGTAAACAGCTATTTATGCTTATTAACACTGATCTAACCCTAGACCAAATTAAGGGCATCTGAATAAGCTTTCCAACAAGGTTTCATATGCCTTAATTGGGCTTGAGATGAGTAAGTTAGGGCCATTTAAGTGAAGGAACATCATGGACTGCATACTCATCCGCGCCAGAGAACTCGGGACCCAATTTACCCTTGATTTTGGCCTAGTTTGACAAATCTTGTGAAATCTGAAATTGTAGGTGTCTTCCTTATCTTTTTAGGGTCAGCTAGGTCACTAAAATCCGATATCCGTAGCTCTAGTTATGCTCGCGAAGGCAACAAGGTCGGATGAGTGAAAAATCCGAAAATTAACAATGTTTAGCAATTAAGCCCAATAATATAAGAGCAAAAACAATGATTGTAAAAGCTGTCTAATTTCCGTCTCTCTCAGGCTTGTGCGCCTGTTAACTGCTACTTATGCTTATTAATCATGACCTAACCCTAGACCAAATTAAGGGCCTCTGAATAAGCATTCCAACAAGGTATCATATGCCTTAATTGGGCTTAAGATGAGTAAGTTGGGCCCATTTAAGTGGAGGAACATAATGGAATGCGCATTGATCCGCGTCAGAGAACTCGGGACCCAATTTAGCCTTGATTTTGGGATAGTTTGACAGATCTTGTGTAACCTGAAATTGTAGGTCTCTTCCTTATCTTTCTAGGGACAGCAAGATCACCAAAATCCGATATCCGTAGCTCTAGTTATGCTCGCGCAAGGCAACAAGGTCGATGAGTGAAAATCCGAAAATTAACAATGTTTAGCAATTAAGCCCAATAATGTAAGAGCAAAAACAATGATTGTAAAAGTTGTCTAATTTCCATCTCTCTCATGCTTGTGCGCCAGTTAACTGCTATTTAAGCTTATTAATCCTGACCTAACCCTAGACCAAATTAAGGGCCTCAGAATAAGCTTTCCAATAAGGTATTATATGCCTTAATTGGTCTTAAGATGAGTAAGTTAGGCCCATTTAAGTGAAGGAACATCATGGAATGCGCACCGATCCACGCCAAAGAACTATGGACCCAATTTAGCCTTCATTTTGGCCTAATTTGACAATTCTTATGAAATCTGAAATTGTAGGTCTCTTCCTTATCTTTCTAGGGACAGCAAGATCACCAAAATCCGATATCCGTAGCTCAAGTTATGCTCGCGCAAGGCAACAAGGTCGGATGAGTGAAAATCCGAAAATTAACAATGTTTAGCAATTAAGCCCAATAATGTAAAAGCAAAAACAATGATTGTAAAAGTTGTCTAATTTCCGCCCTCTCTGGCTTGTGCGGCTGTAAACTGCTATTTATGCTTATTAATCCCGACCCAACCCTAGACCAAATTAAGGGCCTCTAATAAGCTTTCCAACAAGGTATCATATGCCTTAATAGGGCTTAAGATGAGTAAGTTAGGCCCATTTAAGTGAAGGAACATCATGAATTGCGTACTGATCCGCGCCAGGGAACTCGGGACCCAATTTAGCCTTGATTTTGGCCTAATTTGACAATTATTGTGAAACCTGATATTGTAGGTCTCTTCCTTATCTTTCTAGCGACAGCAAGATCACAAAAATTCGATATCTGTAGCTCTAGTTATGCTCTCTGCAAGATAACAAGGTTAGGATGAGTGAAAAATCCGAAAATTAACAATGTTTAGCAATTAAGCCCAATAAAATAAATGCAAAAACAATGATTGTAAAAGTTGTCTAATTTCCTTTTCTCTGTGGCTTGTGCGGCTGTAAACTGCTATTTATGTTTATTAATCCCGACCTAACCCTAGACCAAATTAAGCGCCTCTTAATAAGCTTTCCAACAAGGTATCATATGCCTTAATTGGGCTTAAGATGAGTAAGTTGGGTCCATTTAAGTGAAGGAACATCATGGATCGCAACACGATCCACGCCAGAGAACTCGGGACACAATTTATGCTTGATTTTGGCCTAATTTGACAATTCTTGGGAAACCTGAAAGTGTAGGACTCTTCCTTATCTTTCCAGGGACAACAAGATCACCAGAATCCGATATCTGTAGCTCTAGTTATACTCTGCGTATGGCAACAAGGTCGGGATGAGTGAAAAATCCGAAAATTAACAATGTTTAGCAATTAAGCCCAATTAAGCCCAATAATGTAAAACCAAAAACAATGATTGTAAAAGTTGTCTAATTTCCGCCTCTCTGGTTTGTGGGGATGTAAACTGATATTTCTGCTTTTTAATCCCGACCTAACCCTAAACCAAATTAAGGGCCTCTGAATAAGCTTTCCAACAAGGTATAATATGCCTTGTTTGGGCTTAAGATGAGTAAGTTAGGCCCATTTAAGTGAAGGAACATCATGGACTGCGCACTGATCCGTGCCAGAGAACTCGGGACCCAATTTAGCCTTGATTTTGGTCTAATTTGACAATTCTTGTGAAACCTGACATTGTAGGTCTCTTCCTTATCATTCTAGGGACAGCAAGATCACCAAAATCCGATATCTGTAGCTCTAGTTATGCTCTGAGCAAGGCAACAAGGTCAGGATGAGTGAAAATCCGAAAATTAACAATGTTTAGCAATTAAGCCCAATAATGTAAAAGCAAAAACAATGATTGTAAAAGTTGTCTAATTTCCGTCTCTCTCTGGCTTGTGCGGCTGTAAACTGCTATTTATGCTTATTAATCCTGACCTAACCCTAGACCAAATTAAGGGCCTCTGAATAAGCTTTCCAACAAGGTATCATATGCCTTAATTGGGCTTAAGATGAGTAAGTTAGGTCCCTTTAAGTGAAGGAACATCATGGATCGCACATCGATCCGCCCGAGAACTCTGGGACCCAATTTAGCCTTGATTTTGGCCTAATTTGACAATTCTTGTGAAACCTGAAATTGTAGGTCTCTTCCTTATCTTTCTAGGGACAGCAAGATCACCAAAATCCGATATCTGTAGCTCTAGTTATGCTCGGCAAGGCAACAAAGTAAGGATGAGTGAAAAATCCGAAAATTAACAATGTTTAGCAATTAAGCCCAATAATGTAAAAGCAAAAACAATGATTGTAAAAGTTGTCTAATTTCCTCTCTCTCTGGCTTGTGCGACTGTAAACTGCTATTTATACTTATTAATCCTGACATAACCGTAGACCAAATTAAGGGCCTCTGAATAAGCTTTCCAACAGTGTATCATATGTCTTAATTGGTCTTAAGATGAGTAAGTTAGGCCCATTTAAGTGAAGGAACATCATGGACTGCAAACTGATCCGCGCCAGAGAACTCGGGACCCAATTTAGCCTTGATTTTGGCCTAACTTGACAATTCTTGTAAAACCTGAAATTGTAGGTCTCTTCCTTATCTTTCTAGGGACAACAAGATCACCAAAATCCGATATTTGTAGCTTTAGTTATGCTCGCGCAAGGCAACAAGGTCGATGAGTGAAAAATCCGAAAATTAACAATGTTTAGCAATTAACCATGCCCAATAATGTAAAAGCAAAAACAATGATTGTAAAAGTTGTCTAATTTCCCTCTCTCTGGCTTGTGCGGCTGTAAACTGCTATTTATGCTTATTAATCCCGACCTAACCCTAGACCAAATTAAGGGCCTCCGAATAAGCTTTCCAACAAGGTATCATATGCCTTAATTGGGCTTAAGATGAGTAAGTTAGGCCCATTTAAGTGAAGGAACATCATGGACGCACATCGATCCGCGCCGTAGAACTCGGGACCCAATTTAGCCTTGATTTTGGCCTAATTTGACAATTCTTGTGAAACCTGAAATTGTAGGTCTCTTCCTTATCTTTCTAGGGACAGCAAGATCACCAAAATCCGATATCCGTAGCTCTAGTTATGCTCGCGCAAGGCAACAAGGTCGATGAGTGAAAAATCCGAAAATTAACAATGTTTAGCAATTAAGCCCAATAATGTAAAATCAAAAACAATGATTGTAAAAGTTGTCTAATTTCCGTCTCTCTCTCGCTTGTGCGGCAGTAAACTGCTATTTATGCTTATTAATCCTGACCTAACCCTAGACCAAATTAAGGGCCTCAATAAGCTTTCCAACAAGGTATCATATGCCTTAATTGGGCTTAGACGGTGTAAGTTAGGCCCATTTAAGTGAAGGAACATCATGGACTATGCACCGATCCGCGCCAGAACTCGGGACCCAATTTAGCCTTGATTTTGGCCTAATTTGACAATTCTTGTTGAACCCGAAATCAGTAGGTCTCTTCCTTATCTTTCTAGGGACAAGCAAGATCACCAAAATCCGATATCTCGTAGCTCTAGTTATTCCAGACAAGGCAACAAGGTCGGGATGAGTGAAAAATCCGAAAATTAACAATGTTTAGCAATTAAGCCCAATAATGTAAAAGCAAAAACAATGTTTGCAAAAGATGTCCAATTTCCGACTCTCAGCCTAGTCCGGCTGTAAACTGCTATTTATGCTTATTAATCCTGACCTAACCCTAGACCAAATTAAGGGCCTCCAAATAAGCTTTCCAACAAGTTATCATATGCCTTAATTGGGTTTAAGATGAGTAAGTTAGGCCCATTTAAGTGAAGGAACTTCATGGAATGCGCACTTTATCCGCGCAAGAGAACTTGGGACCCAATTTAGCCTTGATTTTAGCCTAATTTGACAATTCTTGTGACACCTAAAATTGTAGGTCTCTTCCTTATCTTTCTAGGGACAACAAGATCACCAAAATCCGATATATGTAGCTCTAGTTATGCTCACAGAAGGCAACAAGGTCTGGATGAGTGAAAAATCCAAAATTAACAATGTTTAGCAATTAAGCCCAATAATGTAAAAAGCAAAAACAATGATTGTAAAAGTTGTCTAATTTTCGCTCTCTCTTGTGCGGCTGTAAACTGCTATTTATGCTTATTAATCCCGACCTAACCCTAGACCAAAATTAAGGGCCTCTCAAATAAGCTTTCCAACAAGGTATCATATGCCTTAATTGGGCTTAAGATGAGTGAGTTAGGCCCATTTAAGTGAAGGAACATCATGGATCGCACGACCGATCCGCGCCGAGAACTCGGGACCCAATTTAGCCTTGATTTTGGCCTAATATGACAATTCTTGTGAAACCTGAAATCGGAGGTCTCTTCCTTATCTTTCTAGGGACAGCAAGATCACCAAAATCCGATATCTCTAGCTCTAGTTATGCTTCAGGCAAGGCAACAAGGTCGATGAGTGAAAAATCCGAAAATTAACAATGTTTAGCAATTAAGCCCAATAATGTAAAAGCAAAAACAATGATTGTAAAAGTTGTCTAATTTCTCGTCTCTCTCTGGCTTGTGCGGCTGTAAACTGCTATTTATGCTTATTAATCCTGACCTAACCCTAGACCAAATTAAGGGCCTCCGAATAAGCTTTCCAACAAGGTATCATATGCCTTAATTGGGCTTAAAATGAGTTAGTTAGGCCTGTTTAAGTGAAGGAACATCATGGACAACGCAATGATCCGTGCCAGAGATCTCGGAACCCAATTTAGCCTTTATTTTGGCCTAATTGGACAATTCTTGTGAAACCTGAAATTGTAGGTATCCTCCTTATCTTTCTAGGGACAACAAGATCACAAAAATCCGATATCTGTAGCTCCAGTTATGCTCGCGCAAAGGCAACAAGGTCGGATGAGTGAAAAATCCAAAATTAACAATGTTTAGCAATTAAGCCCAATAATGTAAAAGCAAAAACAATGATTGTTAAAGTTGTCTAATTTCCGTCTCTCTCTGGCTCAGGCTGTAAACTGCTATTTATGCTTATTAATCCCGACCTAACCCTAGACCAAATTAAGGGCCTCCGAATAAGCTTTCCAACAAGGTATCATATGCCTTAATTGGGCTTAAGATGAGTAAGTTAGGCCCATTTAAGTGAAGGAACATCATGGATCGCGCACGATCCGCGCCGAGAACTCTGGGACCCAATTTAGCCTTGATTTTGGACTAATTTGACAATTCTTGTGAAACCTGAAATTGTAGGTCTCTTCCTTATCTTTCTAGGGACAACAAGATCACCAAAATCCGATATCTGTAGCTCTAGTTATGTTCAACGAAAGGAAACAAGGTCGGGATGAGTGAAAATCCAAAATTAACAATGTTTAGCAATTAAGCCATACCCAATAATGTAAAAGCAAAAACAATGATTGTAAAAGTTGTCTAATTTCCGCCTCTCTCTGGCTTGTGCGGCTGTAAACTGCTATTTATGCTTATTAATCCCGACCTAACCCTTAGACCAAATTAAGGGCCTCTCAAATAAGCTTTCCAACAAGGTATCATATGCCTTAATTGGGCTTAAGATGAATAAGTTAGGCCCATTTAAGTGAAGGAACATCATGGATGCGCACCGATCCGCGCCGAGAACTCGGGACCCAATTTAGCCTTGATTTTGGCCTAATTTGACAATTCTTGTGAAACCTGAAATTGTAGGTCTCTTCCTTATCTTTCTAGTGGACAAGAAGATCACCAAAATCCGATATATGTAGCTCTAGTTATGCTTCGCAAAGGCAACAAGGTCAGGATGAGTGAAAAATCCGACAATTAACAATGTTTAGCAATTAAGCCCAATAATGTAAAAGCAAAAACAATGATTGTAAAAGTTGTCTATTTTTCGTCTCTCTCTGGCTTGTGCGGCTGTAAACTGCTATTTTTGCTTATTAATCCTGACCTAACCCTAGGCCAAATCAAGGGCTTCGAAATAAGCTTTCCAACAAGGTATCATATGCCTTAATTGGGCTTAAGATGAGTAAGTTAGGCCCATTTATGTTAAGGAACATCATGGACTGCGTACTGATCCGCGCCAGAGAACTTGGGACCCAATTTAGCCTTGATTTTGGCCTAATTTGACAATTCTTGTGAAACATGAAATTGTAGGTCTCTTCCTTATCTTTCTAGGGACAGCAAGATCACCAGAATCCGATATCTGTAGCTCTAGTTATGCTCCGCGCAAGGGAACAAGGTCGGGATGAGTGAAAAATTCGAAAATTAACAATTTTTTGCAATTAAGCCCAATAATGTAAAAGCAAAAACAATGATTGTAAAAGTTGTCTAATTTCCGCCTTCTCTTGCTTGTGCGGTCAGAAACTGCTATTTATGCTTATTAATCCCGACCTAACCCTAGACCAAATTAAGGGCCTCTGAATAAGCTTTCCAACAAGGTATCATATGCCTTAATTGGGCTTAAGATGAGTGTAGGCCCATTTAAGTGAAGGAACATCATGGATCGCAGACCGATCCGCGCCTGAGAACTCGGGACCCAATTTAGCCTTGATTTTGGCCTAATTTGACAATTCTTGGAAACTTGAAATTGTAGGTCTCTTCGTTATCTTTCTAGGGACAGCAAGATCACCAAAATCCGATATATGTAGCTCAAGTTATGCTCTGCGCAAGGCAACCAGGTCAGGATGAGTGGAAAATCCGAAAATTAACAATGTTTAGCAATTAAGCCCGATAATGTAAAAGCAAAAAACAAAGATAGTAAAAGTTGTCTAATTTCCATCTCTCTCTGGCTTGTGCCGCTGTAAACTGCTATTTATGCTTATTAATCCTGACCTAACCCAAGACCAAATTAAGGGCCTCTGAATAAGCTTTCCAACAAGGTATCATATGCCTTAATTGGGCTTAAGATGAGTAAGTTAGGCCCATTTTAGTGAAGGAACGTCATGGATCGCAGACCGATCCGCGCCAGAGAACTCGGGACCCAATTTAGCCTTGATTTTGGCCTAATTTGACAATTCTTGTGAAACCTGAAATTGTAGGTCTCTTCCTTATCTTTCTAGGGACAGCAAGATCACCAAAATCCGATATCTGTAGCTCTAGTTATGCTCTCAGCAAGGCAACAAGGTCGATGAGTGAAAAAATCCGAAAATTAACAATGTTTAGCAATTAAGCCCAATAATGTAAAAAGCAAAAACAATGATTGTAAAAGTTGTCTAATTTCTCCTCTCTCTGGCTTGTGCGGCTGTAAACTGCTATTTATGCTTATTAATCCCGACCTAACCCTAGACCAAATTAAGGGCCTCGAATAAGCTTTCCAACAAGGTATCATATGCCTTAATTGGGCTTAAGATGAGTAAGTTAGGCCCATTTAAGTGAAGGAACATCATGGATCGCGCACCGATCCGCGCCGGAGAACTCGGGACCCAATTTAGCCTTGATTTTGGCCTAATTTGACAATTCTTGTGAAACCTGAAATTGTAGGTCTCTTCCTTATCTTTCTAGGGACAACAAGATCACCAAAATCCGATATCCGTAGCTCTAGTTATGCTCTGCGCAAGGCAACAAGGTCGGATGAGTGAAAAATCCGAAAATTAACAATGTTTAGCAATTAAGCCCAATAATGTAAAAAGCAAAAACAATGATTGTAAAAGTTGTCTAATTTCCGCCTCTCTCTCGGCTTGTGTAATAAACTGCTATTTATGCTTATTAATCCCGACCTAACCTAAGACCAAATTAAGGGCCTCTCAATAAGCTTTCCAACAAGGTATCATATGCCTTAATTGGGCTTAAGATGAGTAAGTTAGGCCCATTTAAGTGAAGGAACATCATGGATCACGCACCGATCCGCGCCAGAGAACTCGGACCCAATTTAGCCTTGATTTTGGCCTAATTTGACAATTCTTGTGAAACCTGAAATTGTAGGTCTCTTCCTTATCTTTCTAGGGACAACGAAGATCACCAAAATCCGATATCCGTAGCTCTAGTTATGCTCACGCAAGGCAACAAGGTCAGGATGAGTGAAAAATCCGAAAATTAACAATGTTTAGCAATTAAGCCCAATAATGTAAAAGCAAAAATATTGATTGTAAAAGTTGTCTAATTTTCGTCTCTTTCTGGCTTGGGCAGCTGTAAAGTGCTATTTATGCTTATTAATCCTGACCTAACCCTAGACCAAATTAAGGGCCTCTCAATAAGCTTTCCAACAAGGTATCATATGCCTTAATTAGGCTTAAGATGAGTAAGTTAAGCCCATTTAAGTGAAGGAACATCATGGATCGCGCACCGATCCGCGCCAGAGAACCTGGGACCCAATTTAGCCTTGATTTTGGCCTAATTTGACAATTCTTGTGAAACTTGAAATTGTAGGTCTCTTCCTTATCTTTCTAGGGACAGGAAGATCACCAAAATCCGATATCTCGTAGCTCTAGTTATGCTTCGCGCAAGGCAACAAGGTCGATGAGTGAAAAATCCGAAAATTAACAATGTTTAGCAATTAAGCCCAATAATGTAAAAGCAAAAACAATGACTGTACAAGTTGTCTAATTTCCGTCTCTCTCCGGCTTTTGGCGCTGTAAACTGCTATTTATGCTTATTAATCCTGACCTAACCCTAGACCAAATTAAGGGCCTCTGAATAAGCTTTCGAACAAGGTATCATATGCCTTAATTGGGCTTAAGATGAGTAAGTTAGGCCCATTTAAGTGAAGGAACATCATGGATCACGACCGATCCGTGCAAGAGAACTCGTGGACCCAATTTAGCCTTGATTTTGGCCTAATTTGACAATTCTTGTGAAACCTGAAATTGTAGGTCTCTTCCTTATCTTTCTAGGGACAAGCAAGATCACCAAAATCCGATATCCTGTAGCTCTAGTTATGCTCGCACAAGGCAACAAGGTCAGATGAGTGAAAAATCCGAAAATTAACAATGTTTAGCAATTAAGCCCAATAATGTAAAAGCAAAAACAATGATTGTAAAAGTTGTCCAATTTCCGCCTCTCTTGGCATGTGGCTGTAAACTGCTATTTATGCTTATTAATCCCGACCTAACCCTAGACCAAATTAAGGGCCTCTGAATAAGCTTTCCAACAAGGTATCATATGCCTTAATTGGGCTTAAGATGAGTAGTTAGGCCCATTTAAGTGAAGGAACATCATGGATCGCGAACGCATCCGCGCCAAAGAACTCTGGACCCAATTTAGCCTTGATTTTGGCCTAATTTGACAATTCTAGTGAAACCTGAAATTGTAGGTCTCTTCCTTATCTTTCTAGGGACAGCAAGAGTCACCAAAATCCGATATCCGTAGCTCTAGTTATGCTCACGAAGGGCAACAAGGTCGGATGAGTGAAAAATCCAAAATTAACAATGTTTAGCAATTAAGCCCAATAATGTAAAAGCAAAAACAATGATTGTAAAAGTTGTCTAATTTCCGTCTCTCTGCTTTGCGGCTGTAAACTGCTATTTATGCTTATTAATCCTGACCTAACCCTAGACCAAATTAAGGCCTCTCAATAAGCTTTCCAACAAGGTATCATATGCCTTAATTGGGCTTAAGATGAGTAAGTTAGGCCCATTTAAGTGAAGGAACATCATGGATCGACACACTCGATCCGCGCCAGAGAACTCTGGGACCCAATTTAGCCTTGATTTTGGCCTAATTTGACAATTCTTGTGAAACCTGAAATTGTAGGTCTCTTCCTTATCTTTCTAGGGACAACAAGATCACCAAAATCCGATATCGATAGCTCTAGTTATGCTCGCACAAGGCAACAAGGTCAGATGAGTGAAAAATCCGAAAATTAACAATGTTTTGCAATTAAGGCCAACATTGTAAAAGCAAAAACAATGATTGTAAAAGTTGTCTAATTTCCGTCTCTCTCTGGCTTGTGCGGCTGTAAACTGCTATTTATGCTTATTAATATGCTTTCCAACAAGGTATCATATGCCTTAATTGGGCTTAAGATGAGTAAGTTAGGCCCATTTAAGTGAAGGAACATCATGGATCGCGCACCGATCCGCGCCGAGAACTCGGGACCCAATTTAGCCTTGATTTTGGCCTAATTTGACAATTCTTGTGAAACCCGAAATTGTAGGTCTCTTCCTTATCTTTCTGGGGGACAGCAAGATCACCAAAATCCGATATCCGTAGCTCTAGTTATGCTCGCGCAAGGCAACAAGGTCAGGATGAGTGAAAAATCCAAAAATTAACAATGTTTAGCAATTAAGCCCAATAATGTAAAAGCAAAAACAATGATTGTAAAAGTGGCCTAATTTCCGCCTCTCTCTGGCTTGTGCGGCTGTAAACTTCTATTTATGCTTATTAATCCCGACTTAAACCCTAGACCAAATTAAGGGCCTCTGAATAAGCTTTCCAACAAGGTATCATATGCCTTAATTAGGCTTAAGATGAGTAAGTTAGGCCTATTTAAGTGAAGGAACATCATGCACTGCGCACTGATCCGCGCCAGAGAACTCCGGACCCAATTTAGCCTTGATTTTGGCCTAATTTGACAATTCTTGTGACACCTGAAATTGTAGGTCTCTTCCTTATCATTCTAGGGACAACAAGGTCACCAAAATCCGATATCTGTAGCTCTAGTTATGCTCGCATAAGGCAACAAGGTCGTGATGAGTGAAAAATCCAAAAATTAACAATGTTTTGCAATTAAGCCCAATAATGTAAAAGCAAAAACAATGATTGTAAAAGTTGTCTAATTTCCGTCTCTCTCTGGCTTGTGCGGCTGTAAACTGCTATTTATGCTTATTAATCCTGACCTAACCCTAGACCAAATTAAGGGCCTCTAAATAAGCTTTCTAACAACGTATCATATGCCTTAACTGGGCTTAATTTGAGTAAGTTAGGCCCATTTAAGTGAAGGAACATCATGTACTGCGCACTGATCCGCGCCAGAGAACTCGGGCCCCAATTTAGCCTTGATTTTGGCCTAATTTGACAATTCTTGTGAAACCTGAAATTGTAGGTCTCTTCCTAATCCTTCTAAGGACAACAAGATCACCAAAATCCGATATCTGTAGCTCTAGTTATGCTCTCGCAAGGCAACAAGGTCAGATGAGTGAAAAATCCGAAAATTAACAATGTTTAGCAATTAAGCCCAATTGCCCAATAATGTAAAAGCAAAAACAATGATTGTAAAAGTTGTCTAATTTCTCGCCTCTCTGGCTTGTGCGGCTGTAAACTCGCTATTTATGCTTATTAATCCTGACCTAACCCTAGACCAAATTAGGGGCCTCAATAAGCTTTCCAACAAGGTATCATATGCCTTAAAAGGGCTTAAGATGAGAGGCCCATTTAAGTGAAGGAACAAATCATGGACACATCGATCCGCGCCAGAGAACCTGGACCCAATTTAGCCTTGATTTTGGCCTAATTTGACAATTCTTGAAACCTGAAATTGTAGGTCTCTTCCTTATCTTTCTAGGGACAGCAAGATCACCAAAATCCGATATCCGTAGCTCTAGTATCCCCGCGCAAGGCAACAAGGTCAGGATGAGTGAAAAATCCAAAAATTAACAATATTTAGCAATTAAGCCCAATAATGTAAAAGCAAAAACAATGATTGTGAAAGTTGTCTGCAGTAAACTGCTATTTATGCTTATTAATCCTGACCTAACCCTAGACCAAATTAAGGGCCTCTTTATAAGCTTTCCAACAAGGTATCATATGCCTTAACTGGGCTTAAGATTAGTAAGTTAGGCCCATTTAAGTGAAGGAGCATCATGGATTGCACTCGATCCGCGCCAGAACCCTGGACCCAATTTAGCCTTGATTTTGGCCTAATTTGACAATTCTTGTGAAACTTGAAATTGTAGGTCTCTTCCTTATCTTTCTAGGGACAGCAAGATCACCAAAATCCGATATCCGTAGCTCTAGTTATGCTCGCACAAGGAAACAAGGTCGATGAGTGAAAAATCCGAAAAATTAACAATGTTTAGCAATTAAGCCCAATAATGTAAAAGCAAAAACAATGATTGTAAAAGTTGTCTAATTTCCGCCTCTCTCGGCTTCAGTGGGTGTAAACTGCTATTTATGCTTATTAATCCTGACCTAACCCAAGACCAAATTAAGGGCCTTTAAATAAGTATTCCAACAAGGTATCATACGCTATAATTGGGCTTAAGATGAGTAAGTTAGGCCCATTTAAGTGAAGGAACATCATGGACGGCGCACTGATCCGCGCCAGAGAACTCTGGACCCAATTTAGCCTTGATTTTGGCCTAATTTGACAATTCTAGTGAAACCTGAAATTGTAGGTCTCTTCCTTATCTTTCTTGGGACATCAAGATCACCAAAATCCGATATTCGTAGCTCTAGTTATGCTCTCCGCAAGGCAACAAGGTCAGGATGAGTGAAAAATCCTAAAATTAACAATGTTTATCAATTAAGCCCAATAATGTAAAAGCAAAAACAATGATTGTAAAAGTTGTCTAATTTCCGTCTCTCTCTGGCTTGTGCGGCTGTAAACTGCTATTTATGCTTATTAATCCTGACCTAACCCTAGGCCAAATTAAGGGCTTCTAAATAAGCTTTCCAACAAGGTATCATAGGCCTTAATTGGGCTTAAGTTAAGTAAGTTCGGCCCATTTAAGTGAAGGAACATCATGGACTATGCACTGATCTGCGCCAGAGAACTCGGGACCAAATTTAGACTTGATTTTGGCCTAATTTGAGAATTCTTGAAACCCGAAATTGTAGGTCTCTTCCTTATTTTTCTAGGGACAATAAGATGACCAAAATCCGATATCTGTAGCTCAAGTTATGCTCGCAAAAGGCAACAAGGTCAGATGAGTGAAAAATCCGAAAATTAACAATGTTTAGCAATTAAGCCCAATAATGTAAAAGCAAAAACAATGATTGTAAAAGTTGTCTAATTTTCTTCTCTCTCTTGACTTGTCGGCTGTAAACTGCAATATATGCTTATTAATCCAGACCTAACCCTATACCAAATTAAGGGCCTCTGAATAAGTTTTCCAACAAGGTATCATATTCCTTAATTGGGCTTAAGATGAGTAAGTTAGGCCAATTTAAGTGAAGGAACATCATGGATCATGACCACTCCGCGCCAGAGAACTCGGGACCCAATTTAGCCTTGATTTTGGCCTAATTTGACAATTCTTGTGAAACCTCGAAATTGTAGGTCTCTTCCTTATCTTTCTAGGGACAGCAAGATCACCAAAATCCGATATCCGTAGCTCTAGTTATGCTGCACAAGGCAACAAGGTCGATGAGTGAAAAATCCGAAAATTAACAATGTTTAGCAATTAAGCCCAATAATGTAAAAGCAAAAACAATGATTGTAAAAGTTGTCTAATTTCCGCCTCTCTCTCTGGCTTGTGCGGCTGTAAAACTGCTATTTATGCTTATTAATCCTGACCTAACCCTAGACCAAATTAAGGGCCTCTCAATAAGCTTTCCAACAAGGTATCATATGCCTTAATTGGGCTTAAGATGAGTGTTAGGCCCATTTAAGTGAAGGAACATCATGGACTCGCACACCGATCCGCGCCGCAGAACTCGGGACCCAATTTAGCCTTGATTTTGGCCTAATTTGACAATTCTTGTGAAACCTGAAATTGTAGGTCTCTTCCTTATCTTTCTAGGGACAACAAGATCACCAAAATCCGATATCCGTAGCTCTAGTTATGCTCAGCGAAGGCAACAAGGTCGATGAGTGAAAAATCCAAAAATTAACAATGTTTAGCAATTAAGCCCAATAACAATAATGTAAAAGCAAAAACAATGATTGTAAAAGTTGTCTAATTTTCCGTCTCTCTGGCTTGTGCGGCTGTAAACTGCTATTTATGCTTATTAATCCTGACCTAACCCTAGACCAAATTAAGGGCCCTCAATAAGCTTTCCAACAAGGTATCATATGCCTTAATTGGGCTTAAGATGAGTAAGTTAGGCCCATTTAAGTGAAGGAACATCATGGATCTGCACACCGATCCGCGCCAGAGAACTCTGGGGACCCAATTTAGCCTTGATTTTGGCCTAATTTGACAATTCTAGTGTTACCTGATATTGTAGGTCTCTTCCTTATCTTTCTAGGGAGAGCAAGATAACCAAAATCCGATATCTGTAGCTCTAGCTATGTTCTACGCAAGGAAACAAGGTCAGGATGAGTGAAAAATCCGAAAATTAACAATGTTTAGCAATTAAGCCCAATAATGTAAAAGCAAAAACAATGATTGTAAAAGTTGTCTAATTTCCGTCTCTCTCTGGCTTGTGCGACTGTAAACTGCTATTTATGCTTATTAATCCCAACCTAACCCTTGACCAAATTTAGGGCATCTGAATAAGCTTTCCAACAAGGTATCATATGCCTTAATTGGGCTTAAGATGAGTAAGTTTGGCCAATTTAAGTTAAGGAACATCATGGACTGGGTACAGATCCGCGCCAGAGAACTCAGGACACAATTTAGCCTTGATTTTGGCCTAATTTGACAATTCTTGTGAAACCAGAAATTGTAGGTCTCTTCCTTATCTTTCTAGGGACAAAGAAGATCACCAAAATCCGTTATCTGTAGCTCTAGTTATACTATGCGCAAGGCAACAAGGTCAGGATGAGTGAAAAATCCGAGAATTAACAATGTTTAGCAATTTAGCACAATAATGTAAAAGCAAAAACAATGATTGTAAAAGTTGTCTAACTTCCGTCTCTCTCTGGCTTGTGCGGCTGTAAACTGTTATTTATGCTTATTGATCCCGACCTAACCCTAGACCAAATTAAGGGCCTCTCGAATAAGCTTTCCAACAAGGTATCATATGCCTTAATTGGGCTTAAGATGAGTAAGTTAGGCCCATTTAAGTGAAGGAACATCATGGATCATGCACCGATCCGCGCCAAGAACTCTTGGACCCAATTTAGCCTTGATTTTGGCCTAATTTGACAATTCTTGTGAAACCTGAAATTGTAGGTCTCTTCCTTATCTTTCTAGGGACAAAAGATCACCAAAATCCGATATCTGTAGCTCTAGTTATGCTCGCAAAGGCAACAAGGTCGATGAGTGAAAATCCGAAAATTAACAATGTTTAGCAATTAAGCCAAATAATGTAAAAGCAAAAACTATGATTGTAAAAGTTGTCTAATTTCCGCCTCTCTCTGGCTTGTGCGGCTGTAAACTGCTATTTATGCTTTTTAATCCCGACCTAACCCTAGACCAAATTAAGGGCCTCCGAATAAGCTTTCCAACAAGGTATCATATGCCTTAATTGGGCTTAAGATGAGTAAGTTAGGCCCATTTAAGTGAAGGAACATCATGGATCGCACACTGATCCGCACCAAAGAACTCGGTACGCAATTTAGCCTTGATTTCGGTCTAATTTGACAATTCTTGTGATACCAGAAATTGTAGGTCTCTTCCCTATCTTTCTAGGGACAAGCAAGATCACCAAAATCCGATATCCGTAGCTCTAGTTATGCTCACAAGGGAAACAAGGTCGGATGAGTGAAAAATCCGAAAATTAACAATGTTTAGCAATTAAGCCCAATAATGTAAAAGCAAAAACAATGATTGTAAAAGTTGTCTAATTTCCGCTCTCTCTCGCTTGTGCGGCTGTAAACTGCTATTTATGCTTATTAATCCCGACCTAACCCTAGACCAAATTAAGGGCCTCTCAATAAGCTTTCCAACAAGGTATCATATGCCTTAATTGGGCTTAAGATGAGTAAGTTAGGCCCATTTAAGTGAAGGAACATCATGGATCTGCACACCGATCCGCGCCGAGAACTCCGGACCCAATTTAGCCTTGATTTTGGCCTAATTTGACAATTCTTGTGAAACCTGAAATTGTAGGTCTCTTCCTTATCTTTCTAGGGACAGCAAGATCACCAAAATCCGATATCCGTAGCTCTAGTTATGCTCTCGCAAGGCAACATGGTCAGAAAGAGTGAAAAATCCAAAAATTAACAATGTTTAGCAATTAAGCCCAATAATGTAAAACCAAAAACAATTATTGTAAAAGTTGTCTAACTTCCTTCTCTCTCTGGCTTGTGCGGCTGTAAACTGCTATTTATGCTTATTAATCCTGACCTAACCCTAGACCAAATTAAGGGCCTATGAATAAGCTTTCCAACAAGGTATCATATGCCTTAATTGGGCTAAAGATGAGTAAGTTAGGCCCATTCAAGTGAAGGAACATCATGGACAGCGCACTGATTCGCGCCAGAGAACTAGGGACCCAATTTAGCCTTGATTTTGGCCTAATTTGACAATTCTTGTGAAACCTGAAATTGTAGGTCTCTTCCTTATCTTTCTAGGGACAAAGAAGATCACCAAAATCCGATATCTGTAGCCATAGTTATGCCGCAAGGCAACAAGGTCAGGATGAGTGAAAATCCGAAAATTAACAATGTTTAGCAATTAAGCCCAATAATGTAAAAGCAAAAACAATGATTGTAAAAGTTGTCTAATTTCCGCTCTCTGGCTCAGGCGGTAAACTGCTATTTATGCTTATTAATCCCGACCTAACCCTAGACCAAATTAAGGGCCTCTCAATAAGCTTTCCAACAAGGTATCATATGCCTTAATTGGGCTTAAGATGAGTAAGTTAGGCCCATTTAAGTGAAGGAACATCATGGATCGCAGACTCGATCCGCGCCAGAGAACTCTGGACCCAATTTAGCCTTGATTTTGGCCTAATTTGACAATTCTTGTGAAACCTGAAATTGTAGGTCTCTTCCTTATCTTTCTAGGGACAACAAGATCACCAAAATCCGATATCTAGCTCTAGTTATGCTCTCACAAGGCAACAAGGTCGATGAGTGAAAAATCCGAAAATTAACAATGTTTAGCAATTAAGCCCAATAATGTAAAAGCAAAAACAATGATTGTAAAAGTTGTCTAATTTCCGCTTCTCTCTCTGGCTTGTGCGCTGTAAACTGCTATTTATGCTTATTAATCCTGACCTAACCCTAGACCAAATTAAGGGCCTCTCGAATAAGCTTTCCAACAAGGTATCATATGCCTTAATTGGGCTTAAGATGAGTAAGTTAGGCCCATTTAAGTGAAGGAACATCATGGATCGCGCACCGATCCGCGCCGCAGAACCTCGGGACCCAATTTAGCCTTGATTTTGGCCTAATTTTACAATTATCGTGACACCTGAAATTGTAGGTCTCTTCCTTATCTTTCTAGGGACAGCAAGATCACCAAAATCCGATATCTGTAGCTCAAGTTATGCTCTGCGCAAGGCAACAAGTTCAGGATTAATGTAAAATCCGAAAACTAACAATGTTTAGCAATTAAGCCCAATAATGTAAAAGCAAAAACAATGATTGTAAAAGTTTTCTAATTTCGTCTCTCTCTGGATTGTGCGGATGTAGACTTCTATTTATGCTTATTAATCCAGAACTAACCCTAGACCAAATTAAGGGCCTCTGAATAAGCTTTCCATCAAGGTATCATATGCCTTAATTGGGCTTAAGATGAGTAAGTTAGGCCCATTTAAGTGAAAGAACATCATGGACTGGGCACTTATCCGCGCCAGAGAACTCGGGACCCAATTTAGACTTGATTTGGCCCAATTTGACAATTCTTGTGAAACCTGAAATTGTAGGTCTCTTCCTTATCTTTCTAGGGAAAGCAAGATCACCAAAATCCGATATTCGTAGCTCTAGTTATGCTCTAGCAAGGCAACAAGGTCAGATGAGTGAAAAATCCGAAAATTAACAATGTTTAGCAATTAAGCCCAATAATGTAAAAGTAAAAACAATGATTGTAAAAGTTGTCTAATTTCCGCCTCTCTCTGGCTTGTGCGGCTGTAAACTGCTATTTATGCTTATTAATCCAACCCTAGAACAAATTAAGGGCCTCTGAATAAGCTTTCCAACAAGGTATCATATTCCTTAATTGGGCTTAAGATGAGTAAGTTAGGCCCATTTAAGTGAAGGAACATCATGGATCGCACACCGATCCGCGCCAGAGAACTCGGACCCAATTTAGCCTTGATTTTGGCCTAATTTGACAATTCTTGTGAAACCCGAAATTGTAGGTCTCTTCCTTATCTTTCTAGGGACAGGATCCAAAATCGATATCAAGATCACCAACATCCGTGAGTATCCGTAGCTCTAGTTTGCAAGTAACAAGGTCGAGAAGTGAAAAATCCGAAAATTAACAATGTTTAGCAATTAAGCCCAATAATGCAAAAACAATGATTGTAAAAGTTGTCTAATTTCCGTCTCTCTCTGGCTTGTGCGGCTGTAAACTGCTATTTATGCTTATTAATCCCGACCTAACCCTAGACCAAATTAAGGGCTCTCAATAAGCTTTCCAACAAGGTATCATATGCCTTAACTGGGCGTAAGATGACAAAGTTAGGCCCAATTAAGTGAATGAACTTCGCTGAATGGACACAGATCCGCGCCAGAGAACTCCGGACCCAATTTAGCCTTGATTTTTGCCTATTTTGACAATTCTAGTGAAACCTGAAATTGTAGGTCTCTTACTGATCTTTCTAGGGAAAGCAAGATCACCAAAATCCGATATCTGTAGCTCTAGTTATGCTCGCGCAAGAGGCAACAAGGTCGGGATGAGTGAAAAATCCGAAAATTAACAATGTTTAGCAATTAAGCCCAATAATGTAAAAGCAAAAACAATGATTGTAAAAGTTGTCTAATTTCCGCCTCTCTCTCGCTTGTGCGGCTGTAAACCGCTATTTATGCTTATTAATCCCTGACCTAACCCTAGACCAAATTAAGGGCCTCTAATAAGCTTTCCAACAAGGTATCATATGCCTTAATCGGGCTTAAGATGAGTAAGTTAGGCCCATTTAAGTGAAGGAACATCATGGACCCACGACCGATCCGCGCTAGAGAACTCGGGACCCAATTTAGCCTTGATTTTGGCCTAATTTGACAATTCTTGTGAAACCTGGAAATTGTAGGTCTCTTCCTTATCTTTCTAGGGACAGCAAGATCACCAAAATCCGATATCTCGTAGCTCTAGTTATGCTCTCGCAAGGCAACAAGGTCGATGAGTGAAAAATCCGAAAATTAACAATGTTTAGCAATTAAGCCCAATAATGTAAAAGCAAAACAATGATTGTAAAAGTTGTCTAATTTCCGCTCTCTCTTGGCTTGTGGGCTGTAAACTGCTATTTATGCTTATTAATCCCGACCTAACCCTAGACCAAATTAAGGGCCTCTCAATAAGCTTTCCAACAAGGTATCATATGCCTTAATTGGGCTTAAGATGAGTAAGTTAGGCCCATTTAAGTGAAGGAACATCATGGATCGCAGACCGATCCGCGCCGAGAACTCGGGGACCCAATTTAGCCTTGATTTTGGCCTAATTTGACAATTCTTGTGAAACTCGAAATTGTAGGTCTCTTCCTTATCTTTCTAGGGACAGCAAGATCACCAAAATCCGATATCTGTAGCTCTAGTTATGCTCACGCAAGGCAACAAGGTCAAGGATGAGTGAAAAATCCGAAAATTAACAATGTTTAGCAATTAAGCCCAATAATGTAAAAGCAAAAAATAATGATTGTAAAAGTTGTCTAATTTCCGCCTTCTCTCTGGCTTGTGCGGCTGTAAACTGCTATTTATGCTTATTAATCCAGACCTAAACCTAGAACAAATTAAGGACCTCTGAATAAGCTTTCCAACAAGGTATCATATGCCTTAATTGAGCTTAAGATGACTAAGTTAGGCCCATTTAAGTGAAGGAACATCAGGGACTGCGCACTGATCCGCGCCAAGAACTCGGGACCCAATTTAGCTTTGATTTTGGCCTAATTTGACAATTCTTGTGAAACCTGACTTTGTAGGTCTCTTCCTAATCTTTCTAGGGACATCAAGATCACCAAAATCCGATATCTGTAGCTCTAGTTATGCTCAGCGCAAGTAAACAAGGTCAGGATGAGTGAAAAATCCGAAAATTAACAATGTTTAGCAATTAAGCCCAATAATGTAAAAGCAAAAACAATGATTGTAAAAGTTATCTAATTTCCGTCTCTCTCTGGCTTGTGCGGCTGTAAATTAGTATTTATGCTTATTAATCCTGACCTAAACCCTAGACCAAATTAAGGGCCTCTGAATAAGCTTTCCAACAAGGTATCATATGCCTTAATTGGGCTTAAGATGAGTAAGTTAGGCCCATTTATGTGAAGGAACATCATGGACTGCGCACTGATCCTTGACAGAGAACTCGGGAACCAATTTAGCCTTGATTTTGGCCTAATTTGACAATTCTTGTTAACCTGAAATTGTAGGTCTCTTCCTTACCTTTTTAGGGACAGCAAGATCACCAAAATCAGATATCTGTAGCTCTAGTTATGCTCAGCGCAAGGAAACAAGGTCAGGATGAGTGAAAAATCTGAAAATTAACAATGTTTAGCAATTAAGCCCAATAATGTAAAAGCAAAAACAATGATTGTAAAAGTTGTCTAATTTCCGTCTCTCTGCCGCTTTGTGCGGCTGTAAACTGCTATTTATGCTTATTAATCCTGACCTAACCCTAGAACAAATTAAGGGCCTCTGAATAAGCTTTCCAACAAGGTATCATATGCCTCAATTGGGCTTAAGATGAGTAAGTTAGGCCCATTTAAGTTAAGGAACATCATGGACTGCACACTGATCCGCGCCAGAGAACTCGACCCAATTTAGCCTTGATTTTGGCCTAATTTGACAATTCTTGTGAAACCTGAAATTGTAGGTCTCTTCCTTATCTTTCTAGGGACAACAAGATCACCAAAATCCGATATCTCGTAGCTCTAGTTATGTCTCATGCAAGGCAACAAGGTCAGATGAGTGAAAAATCCGAAAATTAACAATGTTTAGGCAATTAAGCCCAATAATGTAAAAAGCAAAAACAATGATTGTAAAAGTTGTCTAATTTCCTCTCTCTCTCTGGCTTGTGCGGCTGTAAACTGCTATTTATGCTTATTAATCCTGACCTAACCCTAGACCAAATTAAGGGCCTCTGAATAAGCTTTCCAACAAGGTATCATATGCCTTGATTGGGCTTAAGATGAGTAAGTTAGGCCCATTTAAGTGAAGGAACATCATGGATCGCGCACCGATCCGCGCAGAGAACTCGGGACCCAATTTAGCCTTGATTTTGGCCTAATTTGACAATTCTTGTGAAACCTGAAATTGTAGGTCTCTTCCTTATCTTTCTAGTGGGACAACGAAGATCACCAAAATCCGATATCTGTAGCTCTAGTTATGCTCCACGCAAGGCAACAAGGTCGGATGAGTGAAAAATCCGAAAATTAACAATGTTTAGCAATTAAGCCCAATAATGTAAAAGCAAAAACAATGATTGTAAAAGTTGTCTAATTTCCGCCTCTCTCTGGCTTGTGCGGCTGTAAACTGCTATTTATGCTTATTAATCCCGACCTAACCCTAGACCAAATTAAGGGCTTCAAATAAGCTTTCCAACAAGGTATCATATGCCTTAATCGGGCTTAAGATGAGTAAGTTAGGCCCATTTAAGTGAAGGAACATCATGGAATCGCACCGATCCGCGCTCAGAGAACTCGGACCCAATTTAGCCTTGATTTTGGCCTAATTTGACAATTCTTGTGAAACCTGAAATTGTAGGTCTCTTCCTTATCTTTCTAGGGACAACAAGATCACCAAAATCCGATATCTTAGCTCTAGTTATGCTCGCAAGGCAACAAGGTCAAGATGAGAGTGAAAAATCCGAAAATTAACAATGTTTAGCCACTAAGAAGAATAATGTAAAAGCAAAAACAATGATTGTAAAAGTTGTCTAATTTCCGTCTCTTTCTGGCTCGTGCGGCTTTCAACTGCTATTTATGCTAATTAATCCTGACCAAACCCTAGACCAAATTCAGGGCCTCTCAATAAGCTTTCCAACAAGGTATCATATGCCTTAATAGGGCTTAAGATGAGTAAGTTAGGCCCATTTAAGTGAAGGAACATCATGGACTACGCACTGATCCGCGCCAGGAAACTCGGGACCCAATTTAGCCTTGATTTTGGCCTAATTTGACAATTCTTGTGAAACCTGAAATTGTAGGTCTCTTCCTTATCTTTCTAGGGACAACAATATAACCAAAATTTGATATCTGTAGCTCTGGTTATGTCTCGAGAAGGCAACAAGGTCGATGAGTGAAAAATCCGAAAATTAACAATGCTTAGCAATTAAGCCCAATCAATCCAATGTAAAAGCAAAAACAATGATTGTAAAAGTTGTCTATTTTGCCTCTTTCTCTACGCCATTGCTTGTGGGATCAAATGCCTATTTTATGCTTATTAATCCCGACCTAACCCTAACCAAATTAAGGGCCTCTAATAAGCTTTCCAACAAGGTATCATATGCCTTAATGGGCTTAGTTAGGCCCATTTAAGTAAAGGAACATCATGGACACTAAACCTAGAGCCCAATTTAGCCTTGATTTTGGCCTAATTTGACAATTCTTGTGAAACCCGAAATTGTAGGTCTCTTCAGGGCAAGGATCACCAAAACCGATATCTGTAGGCTCTAGTTATGCTCTCCAAGGCAACAAGGTCGATGAGTGAAAAATCCGAAAATTAACAATGTTTAGCAATTAAGCCCAATAATGTAAAAGCAAAAACAATGATTGTAAAGGTTGTCTAATTTCCGTCTCTCTCTGGGCTTGTGCGGCTGAAACTGCTATTTATGCTTATTAATCCTGACCTAACTCTATACCAAATTAGGGGCCTCTGAATAAGCTTTCCAACAATGTATCATGTGCCTTAATTGGGCTTAAGATGAGTAAGTTAGGCCCATTTAAGTGAAGGAACATCATGGACCGCACACCGATCCGCGCGGAGAACTCGGGACCCAATTTAGCCTTGATTTTGGCCTAATTTGACAATTCTTGTGAAACCTGAAATTGTAGGTCTCTTCCTTATCTTTCTAGGGACAGAAGATCACCAAAATCCGATATCCGTAGCTCTAGTTATGCTCCAAGGCAACAAGGTCAGGATTAGTGAAAAATCCAAAAATTAACAATGTGTAGCAATTAATCCCAATTAATGCCAATAATGTAAAAGCAAAAAAAATGATTGTAAAAGTTGTCTAATTTCTGTCTCTCTGGCTTGTGCAACTATAGCTGTTATTTATGCTTATTAATCCTGACCTAACACTAGACCAAATTAAGGGCCTCAGAATAAGATTTCCAACAATGTATCATATGCCTTAATTCTCTTAAGATGAGTAAGTTAGGCCCATTTAAGTGAAGGAACATCATGGACTGCGCACTGATCCACGCAAGAGAACTCGGGACCCTATTTAGCCATGATTTTCGCCAAATTTTACAATTCTAGTGAAACCTGAAATTGCAGGTCTCTTCCTTATCTTTCTAGGGACAGCAAGATCCCCAAAATCCGATATCTATAGCTCTAGTTATGCTATGCGCAAGGCAACAATGTTAGGAGGAGTGAAAAATCCAAAAATTAACAATGTTTAGCAATTAAGCCCAATTATGTAAAAGCAAAAACAATGATTGTAAAAGTTGTCTAATTTTCGCTCTCGCTCCGGCTTGCGGCTGTAAACTGCTATTTATGCTTATTAATCCCGACCTAACCCTAGACCAAATTAAGGGCCTCAATAAGCTTTCCAACAAGGTATCATATGCCTTAATCGGGCTTAAGATGAGTAAGTTAGGCCCATTTAAGTGAAGGAACATCATGGATCTCGGGTCCCGATCCGCGCCTGAGAACTCGGGACCCAATTTAGCCTTTGATTTTGGCCTAATTTGACAATTCTTGTGAAACCTGAAATTGTAGGTCTCTTCCTTATCTTTCTAGTGGACAACAAGATCACCAAAATCCGATATCAGTAGCTCTAGTTATGCTCGTGAAGGCAACAAGGTCGATGAGTGAAAAATCCGATAATTAACAATGTTTAGCAATTAAGCCCTATAATGTAAAAGCAAAAACAATGATTGTAAAAGTTGTCTAATTTTGGTCTCTCTTTGGCTTGTGCGGCTGTAAACTGCTATTTATGCTTATTAATCCGGACCTAACCCTAGACCAAATTAAGGGCCTCTGAATAAGCTTTCCAACAAGGTATCATATGCCTTAATTGGGCTTAAGATGAGAAAGTCAGGCGTATTTTAGTGAAGGAACATCATGGACCTCGCACTGATCCGCGCCAGAGAACTCGAGACCCAATTTAGCCTTGATTTTGGCCTCATTTGACAGTTCTTGTGAAACCTGAAATTGTAGGTCTCTTCCTTATCTTTCTAGGGACAGGAAGATCACCAAAATCCGATATCTGTAGCTCTAGTTATGTTCTGCGCAAGGCAACAAGGTCGATGAGTGAAAAATCCGAAAATTAACAATGTTTAGCAATTAAGCCCAATAATGTAAAAGCAAAAATAATGATTGTAAAAGTTGTCTAATTTCCGTCTCTCTGGTTTGTACGGCTGTAAACTGCTATTTATGCTTATTAATCCCGACCTAACCCTAGACCAAATTAAGGGCCTCCAATAAGCTTTCCAACAAGGTATCATATGCCTTAATTGGGCTTAAGATGAGTAAGTTAGGCCCATTTAAGTGAAGGAACATCATGGATCGCGCACCGATCCGCGGCCGAGAACTCAGACCCAATTTAGCCTTTGATTTTGGCCTAATTTGACAATTCTTGTGAAACCTGAAATTGTAGGTCTCTTCCTTATCTTTCTAGGGACAGCAAGATCACCAAAATCCGATATCTGTAGCTCTAGTTATGCTCACGCGAAGGCAACAAGGTTAGGATGAGCGAAAAATACGAAAATTAATAATGTTTAGCAATTAAGCCCAATAATGTGAAAGCAAAAACAATGATTGTAAAAGTTGTCTAATTTTCGTCTCTCTCTGGCTTGTGCTGCTATAAACTGCTATTTATTCTTATTAATCCTGACCTAACCCTAAACCAAATTAACGGCCTCTGAATAAGCTTTCCAACAAGGTATCATATGCCTTAATCGGGCTTAAGATGAGTAAGTTAGGCCCATTTAAGTGAAGGAACATCATAGACTGCGCACTGATCCGTGCTAGAGAACTTGGGACCCAATTTTGCCTTGATTTTGGCCTAATTTGACAATTCTTGTGAAACCTGAAATTGTAGGTCTTTCCTTATCTTTCTAGGGACAAAGAAGATCACCAAAATCCGATATTCGTAGCTCTAGTTATGCTCGCGCAAGGCAACAAGGTCGATGAGTGAAAAATCCGAAAATTAACAATGTTTAGCAATTAAGCCCAATAATGTAAAAGCAAAAACAATGATTGTAAAAGTTGTCTAATTTCCGTCTCTCTCCTGGCTTGTGCGGTCAGAAACTGCTATTTATGCTTATTAATCCTGACCTAACCCTAGACCAAATTAAGGGCCTCTCAATAAGCTTTCCAACAAGGTATCATATGCCTTAATCGGCTTAAGACGAGAAGTTAGGCCCATTTAAGTGAAGGAACATCATGGACTACGCACTCATCCGCGCCAACGAACTAGGGACCCAATTTAGACTTGATTTTGTCCTAATTTGTAAATTCTTGTGACACCTGAATTTGTAGGTCTCTTCATTATATTTCTACGGAGAGCAAGATCACCAAAATCCGATATCTGCAGCTCTAGTTATGCTCTGCGCAAGGAAACAAGGTCAGGATGAGTGAAAAATCCGAAAATTAACAATGTTTAGCAATTAAGCACAATAATGTAAAAGCAAAAACAATAATTGTAAAAGTTGTCTAATTTCTGTCTCTCTCTAGCTTGTGCGGCTGTAAACTGCAATCTATGCTTATTAATCCTGACCTAATACTAGACCAAATTAAGGGCCTCTGAATAAGCTTTCCAACAAGGTATCATATGCCTTAATTGGGCTTCAGATGAGTAAGTTAGGCCCATTTCAGTGAAGGAACATCATGGACTGCACACTTATCCGCGCCAGAGAACCCGAGACCCAATTTAGCCTTGATTTTGGCCTAATTTGATAATTCTTGTGAAACGTGAAATTGTAGGTCTCTTCCTTATCTTTATAGGGACAGCAAGATCACCAAAATCCGATATCTGTAGCTCTAGTTATGCTCTGTGCAACGCAACAAGGTCAAGTTGAGTGAAAAATCCAAAAATTAACAATGTTTACAATTAAACCCAATAATGTAAAAGAAAAAACAATGATTGTAAAAGTTGTCTAATTTATGTCTCTCTCTGGCTTGTTCGGCTGAAACTGCTATTTATGCTTATTAATCCTGACCTAACCGTAGACAAAATTAATGGCCTCTGAATAAGCTTTCCAACAAGGTATCATATGCCTTAATTGGGTTTAAGATGAAGAAGTTAGGCCCATTTAAGTGAAGGAACATCATGGATCGCAAGACCGATCCGCGCCAACGAACTAGGGACCCAATTTAGACTTGATTTTGTCCTAATTTGACAATTCTTGTGAAACCTGAAATTGTAGGTCTCTTCCTTATCTTTCTAGGGACAGCAAGATCACTAAAATCCGATATCTGCAGCTCTAGTTATGCTCTGCGCAACGCAACAAGGTCAGGTTGAGTGAAAAATCCGAAAATTAACAATGTTTAGCAATTAAGCCCAATAATGTAAAAGCAAAAACAATATTTGTAGAAGTTGTCTAATTTCTGTCTCTCTCTAGCTTGTGCGGCTTTAAACTGCAATCTATGCTTATTAATCCTGACCTAATACTAGACCAAATTAAGGGCCTCTGAATAAGCTTTCCAACAAGGTATCATATGCCTTAATTGGGCTTAAGATGAGTAAGTTATGCCCATTTAAGTGAAGGAACATCATGGATGCACATTGATCCGCGCTGAGAACTCGGGGACCCAATTTAGCCTTGATTTTGGCCTAATTTGACAATTCTTGTGAAACCTGAAATTGTAGGTCTCTTCCTTATCTTTCTAGGGACAGAAGATCACCAAAATCCGATATCCGTAGCTCTAGTTATGCTCGCGCAAGGCAACAAGGTCGATGAGTGAAAATCCAAAATTAACAATGTTTAGCAATTAAGCCCAATAATGTAAAAGCAAAACAATGATTGTAAAAGTTGTCTAATTTCCGCCTTCTCTCATGGCTTGTGCGGCTGTGAACTGCTATTTATGCTTATTAACCCGACCTAACCCTAGACCAAAATTATGGGCCTCAATAAGCTTTCCAACAAGGTATCATATGCCTTAATCGGGCTTAAGATGAGTAAGTTAGGCCCATTTAAGTGAAGGAACATCATGGATCAGACTCGATCCGCGCCGAGAACTCGGGACCCAATTTATCCTTGATTTTGGCCTAATTTGACAATTCTTGTGAAACCCGAAATTGTAGGTCTCTTCCTTATCTTTCTAGGGACAACAGATCACCAAAATCCGATATTTGTAGCTCTAGTTATGCTCCACAGGGGCAACAAGGTCGATGAGTGAAAAATCTGAAAATTAACAATGTTTAGCAATTAAGCCCCATAAAAGCAAAAACAATGATTGTAAAAGTTGTCTAATTTCCGTCTCTCTCTGGCTTGGGCGGCCATAAACTGCTATTTATTCTTATTAATACCGACCTAACCCTAGACCAAATTAAGGTCCTCTAAATAAGCTTTCCAACAAGGTATCATATACCTTAATTGGGCATAAAATGAGTAAGTTAGGCCCATTCAAGTGAAGGAACATCATGGATCAAGTAACGATCCGCGCATTGGGAATCTGACCCAATTTAGCCTTGATTTTGGCCTAATTTGACAATTATTGTGAAACCTGAAATTGTAGGTCTCTTCCTTATCTTTCTAGGGAGCAAGATCAACAAAATCCGATATCCGTAGCTCTAGTTATGCTCAAGTAAGGCAACAAGGTCGATGAGTGAAAAATCTGAAAATTAACAATGCTTAGCAATTAAGCCCAATTATCCCCAATGTAAAAAGCAAAAATAATGATTGTAAAAGTTGTCTAATTTCCCTCTCTCTCTGGCTTGTGCGGCTGTAAACTGCTATTTATGCTTATTAATCCTACCTAACCTTAGACCAAATTAAGGGCCTCTCGAATAAGCTTTCCAACAAGGTATCATATGCCTTAATTAGGTTAAGATGAGTAAGTTAGGCCCATTTAAGTGAAGAAACATCATGGATCGCACCGATCCGCCCGAGAACTCGGGACCCAATTTAGCCTTGATTTTGGCCTAATTTGACAATTCTTGGGAAACCTGAAAATCGCGTCTCTTCCTTATCTTTCTGGGGACAACAAGATCACCAAAACCGATATCTGAGCTCTAGTTATGCTCTCGCGCAAGGAACAAGGTCGATGAGTGAAAAATCCGGAAATTAACAATGTTAGCAATTAGCCCAATTCCCAAAATGTAAAAGCAAAAACAATGATTGTAAAAGTTGTCTAATTTCCCTCTCTCTCTCTGGCTTGTGCGGCTGTACTGCTATTTATGCTTATTAATCCCGACCTAACCCTAGACCAAATTAAGGGCCTCTCGAATAAGCTTTCCAACAAGGTATCATATGCCTTAATTGGGCTTAAGATGGGTAAGTTAGGCCCATTTAAGTGAAGGAACATCATGGACTGCGACCGATCCGCGGCCGAGAACTCGGGACCCAATTTAGCCTTGATTTTGGCCTAATTTGACAATTCTTGTGAAACCCAAATTGTAGGTCTCTTCCTTATCTTTCTAGGGACAACAAGATCACCAAAATCCGATATCTCGTAGTTCTAGTTATGCTCTGCGCAAGGCTACAAGGTCGATGAGAGTGAAAATCTGAAAATTAACAATGTTTATTAATTAATCCCAATAATGTAAAAGCAAAAATAATGATGCTAAAAGTTGTCTAATTTCCGTCTCTCTCTGCCTTGTGCGGCTGTAAACTGCTATTTATGCTTATTAATCCTGACTTAACCCAAGAACAAATTAAGGGCATCTGAATAAGCTTTCCAGCAAGGTATCATATGCCTTAATTGGGCTTAAGATGAGTAAGTTAGGCCTATTTAAGTGAAGGAACATCATGGATCGCGCACTGATCCACGCCGGGGAACTCTGGGACCCAATTTAGCCTTGATTTTGGCCTAACTGACAATTCTTGTGAAACCTGAAATTGTAGGCCTCTTCCTTATCTTTCGGACAGCAAGATCACCATAATCTGCTATTTGTAGCTCTCGTTATGCTCGCGAGCCAACACGGCCGAGATGAGTGAAAATCAGAATTAACAATGTTTAGCAATTAGCCCCATTAGCCCAATAATGTAAAAGCAAAAACAATGATTGTAAAGTGGTCTAATTTTCGTTCTCTCTGGCTTGTGCGGTTGTAAACTGCTATTTATGCTTATTAATCTGACCTAACCCTAGACCAAATTAAGGGCCTCTCAATAAGCTTTCCAACAAGGTATCATATGCCTTAATCGGGCTTAAGATGGTTAGTAAAGCCAATTTAAGGAATACATCATGGACTTGCATCACCGATCCGCGCCAGAGAACTCGGGACCCAATTAGCCTTGATTTTGGCCCAATTTGAAAATTCTTGTGAAACCTGAAATTGGAGGTCTCTCCTTATCTTTCTAGGGACAACAAGATCACCAAAATCCGATATCTGTAGCTCTAGTTATGCTCGCACAAGGCAACAACGTCAGGATGAGTGAAAATCCGAAAATTAACAATGTTTAGCAATTAAGCCCAATAATGTAACAAGCAAAACAATGATTGTAAAAGTTGTCTAATTTTCCCTCTCTCTCTGGCTTCGTGGCCGTAATCTGCTATTTATGCTTATTAATCCTGGCCTAACCCTAGACCAAATTAGGGCCTCCAATAAGCTTTCCAACAAGGTATCATATGCCTTAATTTGGGGCTTAAGATGAGTGTTAGGCCCATTTAAGTGAAGGAACATCATGGACTGCACCGTATCCGCGCCGAGAACTCGGGACCCAATTTAGCCTTGGATTTTGGCCTAATTTGACAATTCTTATGAAACCTGAAATTGGGGTCTCTTCCTTATCTTTCTAGGGACAGCAAGATCACCAAAATCGGATATCTGTAGCTCTAGTTATGCTCAGCGCAAGGCAACAAGGTCAGATGAGTGAAAATCCAAAATTAACAATGTTTAGCAATTAAGCCCTCAATAATGTAAAAGCAAAAACAATGATTGTAAAAGTTGTCTAACTTCCGTCTCCTCTCGTCTTCCAGCTGTAAACTGCTATTTATGCTTATTAATCCCGACCTAACCCTAGACCAAATTAGGGCCTCTGAATAAGCTTTCCAACAAGGTATCATATGCCTTAATTGGGCTTAAGATGAGCAAGTTAGGGCCCATTTAAGTGAAGAACATCATGGAGCGCACCGATCCGCGCCGAGAACCTGGGACCCAATTTAGCCTTGATTTTGGCCTAATTTGACAATTGTGAACCTAAAATTGTAGGTCTCTTCCTTATCTTTCTAGGACAACAAGATCACCAAAATCCGGATATCCGTAGAAGTTATGCTCACAAGGCAACAAGGTCAGATGAGTGAAAATCCAAAATTAACAATGTTTAGCAATTAAGCCCAACAATGTAAAAGCAAAACAATGATTGTAAAAGTTGTCTAATTTCTCTCTCTCTGCTTGTGGGCTGTAAACTGCTATTTATGCTTATTAATCCTGACCCAACCCTGACCAAATTAAGGGCCTCGAATAAGCTTTCCAACAAGGTATCATATGCCTTAATTGGGCTTAAGATGAGTGTTAGGCCCATTTAAGTGAAGGAACATCATGGATCGCAATCGATCCGCGCGTAGAACTCGGGACCCAATTTAGCCTTGGATTTTGGCCTAATTTGACAATTCTTGTGAAACCTGAAATTGTAGGTCTCTTCCTTTATCTTTCTAGTGGACAGAAGATCACCAAAATCCATATTTGTAGCTCTAGTTATGCTCTAAAGGCAACAAGGTCGATGAGTGAAAATCCGAAAATTAACAATGTTTAGCAATTAGCCCAATTAGCCAATAATGTAAAAGCAAAAACAATGATTGTAAAAGTTGTCTAATCTCCGTCTCTCTCTGGCTTGTATGTCAACTCTATTTACGCTTATTAATCCCGACCTAACCCTAGACCAAATTAAGGGCCTCCAATAAGCTTTCCAACAAGGTATCATATGCCTTAATTGGGCTTAAGATGAGTAAGTTAGGCCCATTTAACTGAGGAACATCATGGATCGCAGACCGATCCGCGCCGAGAACTCGGGACCCAATTTAGCCTTGATTTTGGCCTAATTTGACAATTCTTGTGAAACCTGAAATTGTAGGCCTCTTCCTTATCTTCTAGGGACAACAAGATCACCAAAATCCGATATCCGTAGCTCTAGTTATGCTCTTGCGCAAGGCAACAAGGTCGATGAGTGAAAAATCGGGAAATTAACAATGTTTAGCAATTAAGCCCAATTTAATGTAAAGCAAAAATAATGATTGTAAAAGTTGTCTAATCTCCCTCTCTCTCTGTCTTGTGCGGCTGTGAATTGTTATTTATGCTTATTAATCCTGCCCTAACCCTGGACCAAAATTAAGGACCTCTCAATAAGCTTTCAACAAGGTATCATTGCCTTAATCGGGCTTAAGACGAGTAGTTAGGCCCATTTAGGTGAAGGAACATCATGGATCCGCACGATCCGCGCCGGAGAACTCGGGACCCAATTTAGCCTTGATTTTGGCCCAATTTGACAATTCTCGGGAAACCTGAAATTGTAGGTCTCTTCCTTATCTTTCTAGGGATAGCAAGATCACCAAAATCCGATATCTGTAGCTCTAGTTATCCTCGCGGCAAGGCAACAAGTCAGATGAGTGAAAAATCCAAAAATTAACAATGTTTAGCAATTAGGCCCAATAACGCCCAATAATGTAAGAAACATGTTAAAAGTTGTCATTCCTTCGCTTTGGTGCTGTAAACTGCTATTTATGCTTATTAATCATGACCTAATCCCTAGACTAAATTAAGGGCATCTCTGAATAAGCTTTCCACCATGGTGTCATATGCCTTAATCGGCTTGGGACGAGTAAGTGGCCCATTTAAGTGAAGGAACATCACGGGATCGCTTGATCCGCGCCAGAGACTTGGGACCCAATTTAGCTCTTGATTTTGGCCTAATTTGACAATTCTTGTGAAACCTGAAATGTAGGTCTCTTCCTCATCTTTCTAGGACAATAAGATCACCAAAATCCGACATGTTAGCCCTAGTTATCCTCTGAGCAAGGCCACAAGGTCGATGAGTGAAAATATCCGAAAATTAACAATGTTTAGCAATTAAGCCCAATAATTTAAAATCAAAAACAATGATTGTAAAAGTTGTCTAATTTTCGGGTCTCCTGGCTTGTGGCGGTGGAAACTGCTATTTATGCTTATTAATCTCGACCTAACCCTAGACTAAATTAAGCGGCTCTGAATAAGCTTTCTAACATGGTATCATATGCCTTCATGGGCTTAAGATGAGTAAGTTAGGCCATTTAATTGAAGGAACATCATGGACCACGACTGATCCATGCCGGAGAACCTGGGACCCAATTTAGCCTCGATTTTGCTCTAATTTGACAATTCTTGTGCTGAAATCGGAGGTCCTTCGTTATCTTTCTGGGACGCAAGATCACCAAAATCCGATATTTGTAGCTCTAGTTATGTCTAAGGGACAACAAGGTGATGAGTGAAAATATGAAAATTAACAATAATTTAGCCAATTAAGCCCAATAATTTAAAAGCAAAAAAATGATTGTAAAAGGTCCCATTTCCATCTCTCTGGCTTGTGCGGCTGTAAAATTCTATTTATGCTTAATTAATCCTGACTTAACCTTGGACCAAATTAAGGGCCTTGAGTAAGCTTCTTCAACAAGGTATCATATGCCTTAATTGGGCTTAAGATGAGTAAAATAGGCCCATTTAAGTGAAGTTAACATGATGGATCGCGCACTTTCTGCGCCAGAGATCTCGGGACCAATTTAGCCTTGATTTTGGCCTAATTTGACAATTTTTGAAACCTGAAATTGGTCTCTTCCTTATCTTTCTAGGGACAGCCCGATCACCAAAATCCGATATCGTAGCACTAGCTATCCTCTCCCCTAAGGCAACAAGATGATGAGTGAAAAATCGAAAATTAACAATGTTTAGTAATTAAGCCCAATAATGTAAAAGCAAAAACAATGATTGTAAAAGTTGTCTAATTTCCCTCTCTCTTCGGCTTGTCGGCTGTAGAATCGCTATTTATGCTTATTAACGCCTAACCCTAGACCAAATTAAGGACCTCCAATAAGCTTTCCAACAAGGTATCATATGCCTTAATTGCTGGAGATGTATTTAGGCCCATTTAAGTGAAGGACATCATGGACTCCGTACCGATCCGTGCCAGAATCCGGACCCAATTTAGCCTTGATTTTGGCCTAATTGACAATTTTGTGACCTGGAATCGAGGTGTCTTCCTTATCTTTCTAGGACAAAGAGTCACCAAAATCTGGCATTATAGCTCGTAGTGCTGTGTGCGCAGGACAAGGGGGAGTGAAAAATCGGAAAATTAGCAATGTTTAGCATTAAGCCAAATAAAAAATTAAAAAAATGATTGTAAAAGTTGTCTAATTTTCTCTCTCTCTCGCTTGTGTGCCGTGGAACTAGTATTTATACTTATTAATCCTGACCTAACCCTAGACCAAATTGTGGCCTCGAATAAGCTTTCCAACAAGGTATCATATGCCTTAATTGGCTTAAGATGGTAAGTTAGTCCCATTAGTGAAGGAAATGGCCCACTCGATCCGTGCGGGAGAACTGGACCAAATTTAGCCTTGATTTTGGCCTAATTTGACAATTGGTGTGAAACCTGAATTTGTATGTCTCTTCATTATCTTTCTAGGACAAGATTACCAAAATCCGACATCCGTAGCTCATTTATCCCGTGCCAAGGCAACAAGGTCAGGATGGAAAATCCGAAAATTAACAATGTTTGGAAATTAAGCCCCATAATGTAAAATAAAAAACAATGATTGTAGGAAGGTCTAATTTCCACTTCTCTGGCTTGGCCGGAATCGCTATTTATGCTTATTTTCTCCCTGACCCAAATTAAGGCCTCTGGATAAGCTTTCCAACAAGGTATCATATGCCTTAATCGCTTACGATGAGTAAGTTAGCCCCATTTAGTGAAGGAACATCGTGGATCACTGCCCCGATCCGCGCTCGGACTCGTGACCCAATTTACCTTGATTTTGGCTAATTTGACAATTCTGAAACCCGAAATTGTAGGTTCTCCTTATCTTTCTAGGGCGCAAGATCACCAAAACCGATATTTGTAGCTCTAGTTATTCTCTGCCAAGGCAACGGGTCGATGAGTGAAAAATCCAAAATTCACAATGTTTTAGCAATTAAGCCTTAATTAATGTAAAAGTAAAACAATGATTGTAACAATGTCTAATTTCCTGCCTTCTCTCAAGCTTGTGTGACTGTAAAACTGCTATTTATGTTATTAATCCTGACCTAACCCTTACCAAATTAAGTATCTTCCACTGCGCTTTTCCACAAGGTATCATATGTTTCGACTGGGGACAAGGATGAGTGGTTAGGCCCATTTAAGTGAAGGAACATCATGGACTCCATTAATCGATCCGCGCTCAGAGAACTCGGGACCCACTTATCCTTGATTTGGCCTAATTTGACAATTCTTGTTACACTGAATTGTAGGTCTCTTTCCTTAACGCTCAAGGGACTGCAAGATC